>OY979718.1:26260281-26860281 GCA_963855995.1 Muricea muricata | reverse complement strand
CATGCCTGTGCAATTTAAGTCCAAATAAGCAAATTATTCCAAGATTGTGTAGGCAAATTATCCAGTGTAAACTATTTTCTCCTGCAGTGTCGATTAGTGTATTATAATTAAGACTCAAGACAGAAACTGATTGTAAGTCTGAGGGTTTCATGATGCTTGAATGAAACATAAACAGAATTTCTGACTATATCATTTCTACTTGTGATCAAGGGTGCTAGTTACCTAAGTAGTTACTTGCTGTTTGAGTGTTAAATATGATTGTCCTGTTCTTAATTGGTTGATCTATGTCTAAAGTTAGTAAAGTACATAAATACAGTCATTTTCATTTTAGCCATTGTTGATGTATTCATTAAATCTTTTAATATTCGTTTTATCCATCTGTTGACAAAAGCTGTTATAATAGTACAAGCTTGCAAAATATTACCATAAATTATAGCAGTGCACATAACAGTCCCTGGCTAAACATGGAGGACAGTTGTACATGGACCATGCTTTCCCTGTCATATTTGTTTAGTGAAATTTTGTTTAAAATTAATTATAGGCAGAATGATCAGACTGAAGCAGTTTTTTTGTCGTGTTCCTTATAAAAAATAGCAAATTCATTCTACTACTAACATCAGGAAAGAAGTGTGTAATTCCCTGACAATGTATCCTTTGGTTTTGCTTTATCTGCAAACACCACTGCTCTAAGGATCACAAAACATAATTTTTCCCCGAGGCACAGTGTAGTTACATAAAAATTGTAAAATTATATAAAGCATTTCAGGTGTCCAGGTCAAGTGCATAAGTAGTATATATGTTGCTGATCGTCACACCAGGTGTCGCTAACAATCCGATCATCATGCAAAACACAGAAATATTGCACTGAATATCTTAAGCTTGATTGTTGGTCCAGAGATTCAGCTGGTTTTCTCCTAGCAGCCAAATTGCAACGCAGAATGTTGCTAGTAAATTAATTTATTCTGAAATCGATTGGTCCGTCGAGTTTTGTGGACAGCTGCACCCCGTATTCCGTTCTATCGAATTGTAATCATGTTCACGCTCTTGATAAAGCTGTAATTATCTTAATCCTATTATCTTGTGATCATACCTGTCAAGGGAAGGATATCAACATGCATGCACGTTGTATTCACATAGTCATCGCAATGTGTCCCATTCAAGGTTTTTCACTGCTCTTTTAGAAACAAGAAGACAGCGGCAAGTACAAAACAAATGCTGTGCGTTTAAATAACAATGCTCTAAGTAATTTCAATGGATTCGAGGACACGATGGAAAATCTTCTCGAAAATCCTTCTCAACTCTCGTGGTTGGATTTGTCGTTCAACTATTTAACAACTATCGATAAGGTTAGCGACTGCCAGAAAACTAAGGAAATTCATCGTTAGATTAAGCGTTTTTCGTGCAGTTAAGCGTTTCTCATTGTGCACCAATAACATTTTTGCAACTCTGTATAAACAAAATACGGAGGGGGAGATGTTTTTGCACCACCCCCCCCCCCATGCAATGAAATCATTGTCCTCCATTCTTTTTTCTCAAAGTGCAGTGTGCGCGCGCTCTGAGCTGACAGCTCAGTAATCGATGTCAATGCGCATGCTTTTTATCACTTCGATGGGCTTTAAAGCACAACGTAGTTGAGTGTCTTTCTTTACGATAAATGGTGATACCATGAAACTGTGTGCAATCGGTGATATTGTCTGAACTTTTCGGGATCTTCGCAATGGACAATTTGCATGATAGACTAAAGGATAAACTATGGGCAGCCAGAACGAAATATTTTACTACAGTTAGAAAGAGCATCTTAAAATTGGTAGAATTGCCGTGTTTGGCGGCGAAACGTTTTAAAACACGGAAAATATTACCCTGCGAAGTTTGCAAGTTTTGTATATATTCGTATTACGCGCGGATTTTTCCGCGCGTAATACAAATATAGACAAAATTTGCAAAGTTCGCAGGGCTATATTTTCCCTATTTTACAACCTTTCGCCACCAAACTTTGCAATTCTACTAATTTCAAGATGCTCTTTCTGACTGCAGTAAACGATTTTGTTCTTTTTGCCTTGATCAAATGTTAGTTTATTATGCAAATTGTCTATTCAATTCACGAACAATATTTGCACATTCCCCTTGTGCTTGGAGGAGTGAAACCCAAGATTTTACCCACGTCTTACGATTAGCCGCACTCAAGCGCAGTAACAAAAGGTAAAGCAAATGCCAAAATTTCTTCCTCTTCTGACGAGCTAGAATCGTAACTTTCATCAAATTTCGTCATTTTGAGTCGATCAAATAAGCGATGAAAAGCATGCGGATTGGCATGGATTACTGAGCTGTCAGCTCAGAGCGCGCGCACACTGTGAGGAAATGCTCATTCGTGCACAAAATTATTCAACATGTTGAATATCTGACGCCGATGGCAAGCGTAGCGAAAATCACAGAATATGACACCGCACACTTAAGGAAACAGCTTAAGCCAACAGTCACGACTGACGACATAGCTCTAGTGTGCACCGGGTTTAAGAAATGTTATTGGTGCACCAAACATGCTTATTCATTTCCGGTCGCATCGCTTACAATATATATTTAACAAGAGCTAGGTTGATGCCATTCAAGCTTATCTCTTTAAAAAGGTCCTTTTGTACAGATGCCACATTCGAACTTTACCCGTAACTAGTAAACAGGAAAAAAACATGGCTAGAAAAGGGCTCGTTTTCCCATGCTAAGACTAAAAAGGTATATCGTGCAATGGGCATAAAAATATATGAAAAAGTACATGTGAATATATTTAGGTGATCTTGCAATACCCTGAGTTGAAACTTCTCAACTTACATGGAAACGGCATCGACAAAATAACGGAGATCGATAAACTTGCATCATTGCGTAACCTCAAATCACTCACTGTGCATGGCAATCCAGTTGAAGATGCGAAGGGGTATAGAGATTACATTATCAGCAGAATACCACAACTAGAAAAATTGGATTTCTCCAAGATAACTAAAGCTGATCGCGAATGTGCCCAGACAATGTCGAAACATTCTGGAAAAGGCAAAAAAGCCGTCAAAGTCGGTGAAACTTGAAAGTAAATAACTTGGTATAAGGGACTGCACGCGTACGTTATTTTCTAACGCGTGCTAGGTCCCAAACTACAACGATTGATGTGTTATGTTTTGTGTGTGTGAACTTCTAAATAATTTTATACATCACTGTTCAAGTGTGAATGGTCGATGGCAAAGTTGATAAGGTTGTTATAGCATATTTATAATTTGATTATGATGACATGATAATACTGTAGTTGTAGTTGTATAACTATTTATTATTAATTTTTTTTTAGACATGTTTTTTTTCTACGAAATTATCAGAATTTTAACGGTTTTATAATTGTGTGAATTTTTCACTGCTAGAGCAAGAAATCATACGGCTCGCATCCGGCTCGTTAATTATAAGCTTTTAATGTTCTTGCTTTGCCGGACTAATTTTTAGCGGAATCAATTGTATTTTAGGTTGATTTCAAAAGAAACTATATATAGTCGGGTAGTAACATGAATATACTAGAAAAACATTACAAAAAATTAATTAAAATTATGTATCCAATCCAACCTGTCTAGTTTCTCATGGCCTATATTGTACAAGTTGAAAGTCCATTGCCACAGTAATGAATGAATTTTTCGCACAAATCGGACAGTCTTTAGCTGACAAATTACCTACTTCATTTGCTACTTCAACCTTACAGGATTAAAGGCAAATATTGCTCTCAATTTAAGCTCAATCTAACAGATAAGTCGTTTCTTGCTAAACAGTTACGCTCATTGAAAACAATCAGCTTGGACAGAATTAGAGCCCAGTTTCTTAAAGTACGTGTCCTGCAATAGTACCGTCGCTGGGGTGTGTAACTGGCGACTTGCTTAAAGTTAGATTGGACAGCTTTAAGTGTACAGGCGGGAAAAGGAGTTTATCACAAGAGAACCATTTAAACGGTCGGTAGCTTTATCGAGATTTAAAGTTCTGCGACGAGATACCGCACACAATAAAAACATTATTTGGCAAGCATAAAGTCGGTGAAATAGCGACCTGTGATTGGCTGAAAAGCACTTTCAGCGGTCCAGTACTTCCCCGTAATTGTCGGCCGGTCCGTTACGGAAACATTCAAAATGGCCGCAAAAAAAAGTAGTTTTGATTTTTTATATTTTTGACAAAATTAAACTTCTATTACAAATACTAAAGCAGCAAACTTTGTTAAACTAATTTTAAGGTGTTTCGCTGTTTAAAACTTAACAAAAGTCTGCAAAAAAACAACACATTTTAAAACAAGACAGCAAAACTAAACGTAAAAAGCCAAATATAAGTGCAAATTCAAACCGTGCATGAAAACGAGTCGCAGAAAGGACAAAGCAGAAAGTTTCCCCGACAATACAAATTTTGTGAACGTATAAAGAGTTTATTATATGCAGCAGGTTATTAAATAAGCACGTGATTTGAAGTCATAAAATCAACTTTTTGTTAACCTCGCTTGCTTGGTCCGTACAGCGAAATGTGGAGCCTCGGTCTTTTTTTACAGACATCTCCCTACGGGCTCGGTCTGTGGGAAAAATAGCCCGGTCTGTACAGATCTCGCGCTCGGTTGATGAGAATTAAGTTAACGTTGCAGCGAGTCATCCGGATGGAATTACGAAATGCGTTCAGGCGAGGTTTAGTAAGATAAGATTATTGAAGACTGCGGCAAATTCATCGGAAAAGTACTATATAGACGCCATTAGCGTCAAGTAGTCAGATGCTTTACGCTTGCTTAGATATGCCCGAACTGTCGTGCGCAACTCGTTGGAAAGCTTTGAAAGAAGTAGCTCTCGTGAGGAAGTCCACAAACGACAGAAGGATTGAATGCGCAGAAAAATACATGAAAACTGATTTAATTCTTGTCCTTGATATTCGCTTATGAATGCCGCGCTACATTAGATTGACCTGATCGTCGGATCAGAGGATGGATCTCCTCGAACGGTTTTGCTCCGGTCCGAGCGCGTCGTGAACAAGGAGGAGGGTTATGTTTTAGGCTGCTATAGTTGGTGACAGCATGATCAGGCCATGTTGGTTTGAGGACGACGTAAAGATCGACATAAGGTTATCGACGGTATTGTGCATTTTTGGAAACTTTTGACTATGATTCAGCAAACAATTTTGAAAAACTCTAAATATGCATGCACGACAATTCTCCTTCACATGCTTCGAGTTACACTACAGAATCTAGATGAAACAGGCTGAGCATGCTTTAAGCATGACAGACTGATAGTATATGGCCTGCAGTCATCGAACGAGGAGCGTATCTTTCTGGAAAACAATACAATTCGGAAAGTGAACGGTGGAGTGCTGTGAAATATGCTTCAAATAAATAATAATGATAACGAATTCAATGGGCAAGGTTTCTATCTCTCGTCCAGAAGAATGTTGGATATGCAGGGTATTTAAAAAAAGTAATATACTTTAGAATGCTCTAGGGCGCTCAATATTTAACATGCAGAAATAAGTATTTCACAGTTATACATAGGAAGACTATGCAGGCATTTAGCTTTTGAATGTCGCCGTTATTGTTAAGTTTGAAGAAAAATTGAACAAATACGAATCAGATAGAAATCGCATTTTTCATAGCATTATTCAATTTATTGCAAATCTATTGAAAACTAATCCCATAAATTTGGCTATTAAACTTGTCAAATTTTAGCTTAGGTAGCTGTAGGAAAAATTAATACATCTTATTGGCCACGTTGATTGTTTCTTGTGACAGATCAGTAATCAATGAAATTTTCTTCTCTTCGTACTTGCTCAATTTTTCCTTTCGTATCTGCTCAAAATTTCACAGAAAATAATGGTGACAATCAAGAGCTGAAAGCCTAATCTGTACATTAAGTTATGAACGGATCAGAGCACTCCAAAGTTTGATCACCTTTTTTATACATGTACCCTAAAAGACTAAAAATACCCATGAAGAGAAAAAATTATCAATTTTTTTGTTATTTTTATATTATTATTATTATTATTATGGAACTACTAGTGTCAACATTTTTATGGCTTCTAATTGGTTACTAAAGCAAATATACTATTTGGGTGTTGATTTTCTATTTCGATATGTGATGCCATGTATACTTAATTGCGAAGTTGGATTTGCGTAATATCGCAAACATTTCATTTTAAGCAGTGGGGTAACGTTGTACAGTTATGCGGGCCCTGGTCAAAGAATTGTAAAGGTGTACAATATGAAATGGCACAAGCTGCCCTTCGGAGGACTTTACGGTATTTTGATCTTCCAAAAACAACATTAAACATTTTCATTACTCAGAAGTCTCGCTGATAATTTGTTTCTGCCTTATAGTTTGAGCAAGGGGACCCCAGTTAGTCCCCCCCCCCTCGGGTCTGCCTGGTCTGATTTTTTGTTTAGTTTGATATTGGAAAAGGAACAAAAGCGGATGAATGTTCCATCAGTTATTAATCATCCAATAACTGCATAATTTTAAAGGTAGTGTATTTATAGTAACAGAATAATTATGTTTTCGTTTTCTCTGTCCATAAATGATGTAAACCAGAGTCTCAATTCTGAAATTTGGGCAATCTACATTTCTCGGAATCTCCCTTTATTATGAGCGGAATCGGTGCGCAAAACGGACTGTCCACTATCTTTAACAAAAGTAAACATTACCTACTTGCTTACCTCAAGCGTTGTGATATTTGGTAGACGTCGCTCGTTTCCTTGAGGATATTCTTACAACGTGAAATTTTGAATTTAACTTTTGTAACACAAATAGCATTTAGTAATAATTATGGACAACCGAAAATTGGACGTTTTCCTGATGGTGATTTTAAAAGATACAAAATTCCTCATTGTAGAAAATATACGAGAGAAATTTGCAAAAACAAACCTCACAGGAGGAGCAGATTTGGGCAACTCAACATCGACCTTCCGGAAGCACCATGCGTGCGAAATTTGATTTCACTTGTGAAAATGACTTTTCGCAAGTGATATGTCCTAATTCCACATAGGAAATTATAATGATAATTTGATATGCGAAATTAACTTTCACACATAATATATAATTTCACATGTGAAAAAATAAGACTGTGAAACGCAAATATCACCTATAAAATTTCACATGTGAAATGACCATTGCCACATGTGAAATGTTTCAATTTCGCACAAAATTTCACATGTGAAATCATGTGTGATTTTTTTGTAAGGTTTTATAGTTTAGTAAGATTTTTTTGTAAGGTTTTCCCAAATGTCGTCACCATCAAGCATTGCGTTGAAGTAAAGAAAACGTTGTGATTCATGTTACACAAATAAAAATTACCCGTGTTTCATAAATGAAAATGTGCGAGATTTTGGAAAGCTCGACACTTAATTAAGTGGTGCACTTCGTAAGGAAGGGCGAACAAGCAAATTTGGCTAACGTTTGCTTATGCCCAATTCACATTTTAAGATCACTCACATGCCTACTTACTATTATATTAGCTTGCGGCAGCGTAACGGAGGACAAAAGTAACTACGCATTTAGAAGTATGGACATGAGTGAATAACTCGTATTCATTACTCGTATGCCTGGTTACTTTTGTCCTAGTATACTCTTCCGCAAACGACAACAATAGTATCCAACCATGTGAATAATCCAAAGTTGGGAATTAGGTGGCAACGGGAAAACATTTTTAGCCAAATTTGTCTATTCCTCTTCCTTTCTTAAGTCGCGGTTTTCCACGAGAGAATATTTTAGCGCGCGGGGCGACTTTTCCGTTTTTCTTTAAACTTTCATCTGAGAATAATCTTTTTTAAAGACAAGTAAACAGTACGTAAATTTAGCATTGCAAGGTTTACGGATCGAAAGCTTCTCAATACTAGATTTACGTGATATTTTCTCTACACTGAACTTGTAAGGACAAGGCCGCCGCTTCGAACGAAGAAAATTGTTAGTGGAAAACAGCATTTGGACGTTGGAACAGGTTGCTAACTGAAACGATCTTCTTTAAGACGATTATAACGAACAAGAAAGCTTTTATTGTGTTAAAGTTTATACGTCCAAGGGATAGCTGGCCAAATCCTTATATATCCCAATATCCGTGTATCCTTATAAGAGAACCTTCCAGGATGAAAACTGACATTTACATTTGATGGATTTTTGTCGAAATTGGTACGCATGGACATATATGCCACAGATTTGCGGTGATGGAAGTATTATATAATACTTTCTATACACATGTCTGTACAATTAGTTTGGCTTTTTCATTAATTAGAGAAAATTTCTCTGTTATTGAGTCAGTTGCATGATTTCTGGTGTATAAGAAACTGAACCAATCTGAAATCGCTCTCTACTTCGTGAAACGCCTCAATGTACGAATTTTTTACTGAAATGGGTGCTGGGTGCTTATAATGTCGAATAAACAGAAAATTTAAGAAATTCAAAACTTCAAAACCCGGGGGGTTGTGTCTTTTACAACAAGTTAAATACGGCTCGCGCACGAAACTTTAATGCTTAAAAGTAATTTTTACTTGGTAGCTGGAAAATGAGTCGGGGGTTGTAGTCATGTTCAAAATTTCAGAAAATGTGCTTGAGTATAAGCCGTTCAAAACGTCGCGCAAAGCTCTATATTTTAAGCAAAATTGATTTTGTGCATGCTTAAAGGAAATGGCAACAAAAAATTTTATCGCCTCATTTGAAAGAAACTCTAAAACAGTAAATAGAAGTGTATTGCAAAATTTTTATATCTGTTTTACTTCAGGAGATATTCTCATCTCAATCAACGATCTGTCCGCCATCTTGGATTAATTTTTAACCTCATTAACAATGTTTTGGTGACGTCACAACAGGGATAAGCCACTCGAAAATCCTCTTAAATACCTACCAACAATCAAATATTGTTTGAAGTCTTCTCAGTCCGTGCTGAAATCCGAAGCACTTGCCGTACATGCGGCTATGAGAGCATATTAACCATTGTGTCGTAAGAAAAAAAATCGCGTGATCGCTGTTGTGACGTGTCGTGCATATCCGCAAATATCCAAGATGGCGGACAACTAAAGATTTCAAGTCAAAATATCTCACCAAATAAGGCAGACATAAAAATTCTGTAATAGACTTTTATATATTGTTTTGGAATCTCTTTCAAATGAGACGATAAAAAATTTTGTTGCCATTTCCCTTTAATTTATGCATTTAGATAATTTGCATACAACTCCCAAGAGACATTTAATTAAAATTAGAACTTTTCTTAAGAAATTAAAAACAATTCTTATTTAGAAAAATTCAAGTTCGCGTGGCGTTTTGAATAACTTAAACTCGAGAAAATCATTCTCTTGAAATTTTGAGCAGCAATAAAACACATAACAAATTTTATACCTACCGACTCAAAATTACATTTGAGCGTTCCAATTTCGTTAGTAAGCCATTTTTAATGTGTTCGAATATACGCATCTGCTCCAGGCTGGGCTGTAAACATTTAAATTTCGCAATTTTTGGTTTATTTTACAACATAAGTACCCAAGCAATCTTTATTTGTAAAAAACTTCAAGCCGCTTCGCGACGTTGAGTGATTTCAATTTTATACACCCTGTATAGCTACTGCAGATACAGTATACGAAAAGTATGAAAAATGAAGTTTCAATTCCAAGGTAATTCTGGTCTCCAAATAGTATACAATGTGGAAATACAGTGGAATTATGTCATTTTTATAGTATATTTACGGGATTTGTCTTATGGGGATCTCGCACATTGCGAGTCGACAATTTCCGTAACTATATACATGATAGTTCGATTTAACGTACATGTTTAATAGAACCATCATAGTATATGTTTCACTGATATCACTGCAATTTATGCAGTTGTTTTCAGAAATGGACGCCAAAAACAGCACTATATAGTAATGACGCATGCGTGATCTAAAAACAACAAAGAAACAACCAGACCTCCTCTACATTACCTTCCTTGGCATTATTTTCGCAAATTCTACCTGTGTAGCCACCCTGACACACGCAAATAAATCCAACACTAAAGAAAAAGCAAAGAATCAAATTTCGATAACATGTTTACATAAAACACATAACAACGGTGACTCCAAAAAAAGACAACATTTTTGTGATTCTACGTTTCGACTTTATTTAGTCATCATCAGGAATGAATAACATTACAAGTGCATGTGTTTTTAAATGTGTAATATGATACAGCTAGCTGAAAACCGATAGTTCTCTAGATGCCTTAGTCCCATGGTTCAGTTCCGGTTTTTGTCGACGAATGGCGAGGGCTTCTTTAACATGGACAGATATTTTCGCTTTTGCTTATCACGATAAGATTAAACTTTGAAGTAAATTATGTCGTATTCGTTGTTACATTTTTGACAACGAAAGAAAAAAAAGCAAGATTTATCAACGGATATTATAATTACTTCAAAGTTTCTTATCGATAGCCAAAAACAAGGTATTCTTTTAAATCATTGGTTCGTTTATGTCATGGAGTCATTCAGAAGAACTTTTAAAATTGGGATTAAAAGTATTGTACAGCATTTTCATATCTTGCTCGATTCTTCAAGTTTTTGACTGAAACATGTGAGCTAGGTGTTAGCCATCTTGGATTATTACGAATGTGCGTGTTACTTCACAAGTGGGATCACGAATCGTTTTAACATCTACAAGAAGTAATTAAAAACCTAGTAAATAGAAAGGATGGCTTGGAAACTCTTTAGAATAAAAGTTTAACTCATTATCTATGTTAGTCACACTTTATGCCAAAATCTGTCCTTCATCGTCAAGTGTGTATTGTATATTTGCCTAATCCAACAATAGCAATTCTTGTGTTTCATGAGTGGCTAATTTTCTAAAAACATCAACATTGGTTAGTTAAGCGATAGTTAAACGATGACGAGCCTTATTTTTCGTCAACCAAAACAAAAACATGGATAAGGACTTGTATTGTAATTCTATAACTATGTCAGATAACGAACTAGAAATTAGTTTCTACTTGCTGTTTGATATCACACATTTAAGTCAAGGCATTTCTGTCAAGTTTTTTAAGTTGCTGTAGGCTACTAATATAGCTAAACAACTTACTGAACTGACATTATCCCACTTATCACATCATCTCATTAGTTTAATGAAAATGTATCACTAAATTTATCTAAGATGGCGGACGTCACTTGTTCCAGGTTACTCGCTTAAGCTAGAACCAAGCCGAAGGCGTAAATTAAAACCCTACCTTTCATTTCGGGAATAAGTTCCATCGGTTCCGGTAGCCACTGTACTCGCACTGGAAGTCTGAATAAAAAAAGCTGCATTCTTGCAAGGTATGGTGGTACAATAAATTTTACTGTTCCATTTAGCAGTTGGGGGCAGAAAAACTAAAGGCATGAACTCAGTGTCATACGCTGCAGTTTCTCTTGCGACTTACAACGATTCTAGTGAAGAATATTTAATATGCGAAGAAGGCATTAGCAAAATATGATACATATACGCGTGTATGCAAATTGTACATCTCTCAAGAGTAGTTTAAAATTGCTGCGTACGTGAGTGCCTTTATAGTGAAGTCGCTTAACCAAACGATCTGTACTGGCGTGTACAAACTTGAGCACCCCCCCCTACAATTGATTAACTATGCCTCCTAATCAATTTAAGAACGGGTGCCTAAAATTTTCAAGTTAGGGGGGTGTTACCACAGTGAGGTGGTACGTTAACGGTTGGCAATGTTTCTCTGCCAGTCAATGATATTTAATGTGAGAACATCAAACAGGAAATTTTATATGCCCATTTATCTGTTGTCAAGTCCATGTCTTTGAACAATATCCCAACACCTTATTATTAAATACAATGATTGAGTAAAACATGAACAAACATCCCGAACCGTTATTTCAAAAACGGAACTTCCCCCCCCCGGATGATAAATTTTGTGAATATCTTCATTACACCCCCAAAAACATTTCAATTTGACTTAGGAGTCGCGGGGAAAGAAATACTGACTTTGTCCGCTTTGTACAGATCTTGCCAATTTTTGCCGCTAAGCGACCGGACTATTAGTGCCAAAGCAAGACAAATGTTACGGGTAAAACAAAGAAAATTAAGTGCAAAATCTCGGTGAACCTAACAATCGTTCAACAACAACCATCCTACACTCAGTAATGACTTTAATTTGCGAGAAAAATTCTTCACATGTGTTGTAAAAAAAGTATTCAAATAGTGGACGCTACGAAAATACAACCTGGACACTAGTAGTTTAAATATTCTCACTTGACGCCATTTTACAAACTGTTGAAAATAACGAAGCCCCCACAATATCAAGGCTGTAGTAACCTGTACAATATGGTAAATTGTACTTCATACCATAAGTTCGATCCTGAACGAAAAGTATAATTATGTTGTAGGGTTAATAGATATTAATTACTTGTTAGTTTCTTTCATGCATTTCTAGCAGCAGAAAACGAGTTTGACATGGGAACGTTAAATAGGCGACACCGGGGATTAAATGTTATTCAAAGAGTGCTTAACCTCATTGGTGCAAACAAACGCTTTGTTTACATTCTGAACTGCAGCATTTGTAAAAAATGATTTACTCGCTGAATATCTGACACTGTTCTGGTTCGCTTTACTCATACATAAATGTGATCCAACCAGATCAACAATGCCTATACATCTGTAGGCTATTTTTTATGCAGAAGCAATGGGCAGAAGGGACTATCTTGTCCCAACTGCAATAGTTCTTATAAAGATAGCAAATTTAGTCTCATCCATCCTACCAGCCCCTGTGTAGGAACTGAGCTGATATTTGACCAGCAAACCTTAATCGACTCATAAATCACAAGGTATACCTTATCTCTACAAATGCCCTCGTGAAGGCAAGGTGATTCCGAACAGTTGTCAATATCGATGGAACAATTCCTGCCGGTGTATCCTGGCTCACATGTGCACGTGTAACTTCCCTGTGTGTTGTGGCACGTACTGTTATTCATACAGTAACCAAGGGAACACTCGTCAAGATCTAGGTTACAAAATATACCCGTCCAGCCGACATCGCATTCGCAGGAGTAACTCGAAATTCCATCAATGCAGCGGCCATGGTTACATCTTACGTTGCCGCCACTAAGTACCAGACAGTCTTCGTGATTTCTCGAACATGACCGCTTGCCTAAAAAGATTGCATTTTTGTTAAGATGTACCAGCAAAAAAGTTTTTCTACGCTAGGGAATTTATTTATTTATTTATTTATTTATTATGCTTCGCCAACATGAACATAAATTATTTAAGTACAAGAACAAACACAAACAACAACAGAAGCAAACAAGAACATTCACAAACAAACACAGATACTGAAGACAGAAGGCAGGGACACCACAACAGCTTAGAACCAATTCTGTGGGCCCTTGGTGCATGCATACGAACAAGGACTTATAAAAATATAAACTAGAACTGCATGTTATACGTTCTAGAAACAACACATAAGTGGTTGAACAAGTTTACGTGGTGCGTTGCATTTTAAGCACACGGATTTCCATGTCCTGGCGTCATTTATGTCATAAACATTTTTAACTGCGTCGTGGTAATATTGGAGCAGCTTCGATTCTTTTCTTCTCAACTCATCTGGCAGGGTGTTATAAGTTCGGGGTGCTGCACACCGATCTCGTTATAAAACCAGGTCGAACAGAAAGTTTTTTACTGTGTTACGTAAAAATATTACTAAGAAACGCTTGCTAACCAAGGTAGTATTTAAAGTGATAAATAAACATCAATTGATATCACTGCTCTATGATATTATAAAATTCTGCTAGCTGCTATAGCCTATCAGATTGCAGGAAAGTTTAATAATTCCGCCCGATCTGGAATAAAAAACTGATAAGTACATTCGCCCAGCTTCTTTTATTGTGGTACCTGAAAATTGATTTTAGATCTGTAACAGGCATATGAAGGAAAAAATGGCGGCAAAATAAACCTATCGTGCTTTATTATTGGGAAAAGCCCCAGGAGTGTCGTAAAAAAACACAGTTTCGGAACGTTTGCATCTGTTTCACAACGTTGGAGTCGTAATTTTTTCAGCTGAAAATAGCATAGTAACTCAGAATTTAATTCCTGTTATGTTGACCTACCGTTAAAGTCCTTCCAGCAAGCGCACTTATAATCCAGACCAACTGGGTTAGAACATACAGTGATGTTACATGGGATGTTAATTTTGCATTCATTGATATTAACATCACAATACTTTGATGTGTATCCAGATTTGCAAAAGCATTTGTATCCATATTCATCGTGCAAGTTAATACTTGATATTGTTGTTGACCAATTACAGGCGCGACCTAGGAAACATTGCGATATAATGGTTTTGTCAAGCGCTGCAACTTTAGGAGTAATATAGATATCGTTCAAGTCCCTGTTTATTAGGTCAGGGACATGGGGGAGGGTAGCAAATATTAAATACGCGTTATGAGGAGGTTAATCAGATACTGATACGGAACTTGCATAAGTATATGATTGCATGGGACAATGAAACTCTAGAAAGAAAGCTCGTGAACTTGAATTACCTGAACTTTGCATAACCTGCGTGTTTGCAATTTCCATTACGGTTAAAGGAGATTAAAAGAGGAAAAGGAGGAGATCCAGTTAACGAGATAGAGATACGTTAACGAGAAGTGTCTTCTTTGACGATGTCTGTTTTGAGACTTTGAGGCCATTCACGAAAAAGGTTTATTTTGATGGAACAACGCCTGAGCGAGAAGCGACATCGCTAGAAATGAACGAGAGTTTGAGATGTTCGTGATTTTTCTCTGCATGGCCAGAAATTCGCGACACGCGATATTGCGCAAGCGCGCGCACAGCAAAATATGGCGCGTGCCGGTTGTATAAAATTATTAGCAATAGTTCATAAAAAGTGCAATAGAAGCCTACCTGCAAAATAATTCAAATTTGTTTCGTCGGTCTACAGTTTACATGCCCAAATAGTCTTAAAGGGCAATATTTGAGATTTTCTTTGGTCAAAATAACATGTCCAAACTGAACGAGAACTTTAACATACGATTGCTATACTAACCTGTATTGAAGCGTGACGGAATGTCTGTATTTCATAATATTCATGGGGTTCTAGCGACTTACTCAGCATTTGTTTCCAATTTGTTCTGTCTATACTGCGAAGTCTGGATAATAAATCATACAATAGCGCTTCTATTTGTTAACAGATAAGCTGTTCGACATGTCCAATTTCTTCGTGAAGAAGGTACATTTTCAATTCACAGACAGAAAATGTATGGTTGGAATACGGCACTCGAGCGTCTTGTTTTTGAATGTAAAATTTTTAACTTTGTACTTGCCCAAATATATCGAGCAACATATCAAATGAAAGCTCAGAAATAGGGCTATTAGTAAAACCAGGAACACCGGAACACCGGAACAGCATAATCCGGAACACGGAACACCGGAGCACTAAAAATTCTTAATTTGTTGAGATTCGAAAAAAAGAAATACCGGGGGGTGTGGAGTTGTTGCTGGAATAATTATTGCGTAAATTTCGTAAAACATGCTTTTAACTATTCAGACTTGCCGATACCTACCAAAGTACCAATGTAACGAAGAGAAATCAATCTCTGAGTAATAAATATTTGCCCGAAAGTAGAAATCAAATCTGGAATTGTTATTTATTGATAATAAATGGCTTATCTTTATTTATCTTTATTTGCATGACATTTGGCTGGCTTTCGTTCTAAAAAGTAAAATGTAACAGCAGTTAATTGGCTTCCTTGTTTTTACGAACTCGCTTTTGAGCGGAAAAACATTTTCATCTGTTGTTCAAACTAGGTTTGGCATTAGAGTCCAAAGAGTTATTTATATGGAAGGGCAAGATGTCGCTTGAAAGAGGCGAGATATCTCGCCAAGCGGGATGGAAGTTTAGAAGTTTTGATAGTTTCAAACATTGTATAGCTCGAGACGACAAAACAAACGATGGCTAACCGGCTTCAATAGCAGTAATTGAATAGTGAAATGCAAACAAAAATTAATCTCACATTTTCACTTGCTGGGCTTATCCGGCTCCTATAAATATAAACAGCTCTTTAATAAAAGCTAGGTTGTCGTGGACAGAGAATAACATTTGAATTTGACTATTTGAGTTAGTTTGAATTTGAGTTTTCTACGTACATGCAAAGAAAGAGTGTGGTTCGTGCGAAAAATACCAGAAATAAACATGTATTCGCGCAAGTTAAACCGATATGTCATGCAAGATGTTCTTACAACAACGTTGTATTACGTACACTCGTATATTTCCGAATCGGTCAGACACCTTCATGTTTTTAATAACAATGTTGCGGTGCCAGACGTGCTGGAGACAATATTTTCTCAATCTAAACTCATTGGATGGAAGTTAAAAATTACACATCTGCATTTTAGTGCAAGTTTGTAAAATATGAATATAAAAATGCCACGTCCCAACCTGGCTTCCATATCAATAAATAACAATTCTAGGTTTGATTCAGATATTTATTACTCAGAGATTGATTTATGTTCGTTGTATTAGTATTATAAAAAAGCATGTTTTACGCAATAATTATCCCAGCAGTAATTCTACACCCCCGGTATTTTTTTCTCGAATTTTTAACAAATTAAGAATTTTTTGTGTTCCGGTGTTCCGTGTTCCGCATTGATGCTGTTCCGGTGTTCCTGGTTTTACAAATAGCCCAGAAATAGCGCTTTCTCATCAAACATTTATTTTCACGCTTGGCATAAAACTGGTCTGTGGCAAATGTAGAACTTTTGTGCTTCGCTGTGATTGGTCAATTTTACGAATTCTGAAATCGACAAAGAAACATGAACGACAAAGTGAACGTGTAACACATGTGTCTATTTATAACAATATTTTTCGACTCTACCACAATTAATACATGGTTTATTAAGCTTATCGGAGGAAAAGATGTTCAAAGTTACACCCATATCGATTTAAGCGAAATACGTACGTTATTTAATGCATAAAATGTCGATATTGAAGCAGCAATTTGTAATTCTTCGTGGCGCCACTGACATCAGTTGGCAACATGAAGTTGTGTATTACACTACTTTTTTCATCTTAGACGTCGTTTTTATGTCTGAATTTCTATCCTATTCGGTGGATACCTTTTTGAAGAATATTGACTGTTAACTATATGGACTACAGTGGCTGGAGTTGAACAAAATAGGTACAAAGCGAACAATGGGTGTATTAAACATTTGCCACAGACCGGATAAAATGT
Organism: Muricea muricata; assembly: GCA_963855995.1. NCBI lineage: Eukaryota > Metazoa > Cnidaria > Anthozoa > Malacalcyonacea > Plexauridae > Muricea > Muricea muricata. Next base: position 26,843,076 of record OY979718.1, on the reverse strand, counting down.
AGCGAATTCGGCCAACTCGAGCGTAACAATTTTTTCTTGACGGCGCGCGTATTTTTAGGAAGAATGGTGCCTAAATTAATTCTTAAAAAATGCGTCATTTTTATACCGTTGCGGGGCACTGCAGGTTATCTTTAGATAAATATAAACAATTGTGATCAACAGAGTGAGACGAGTGGATCAAAATGATACCAAGGTTGCCATAGTTACACGTATTGTTTTGCAGCGGTTGAACATTCTTTGAGGACTATATCTTGAGAATCGCGCGTCGAAGTAGATAACATGAAAATTGCCAAAATTTGGCTTCAAATAACTTTTGTATTTTAATCAATTCGTACAGAATTTTTTCATGGTAACAAGCCTGTGCCTTTTATCTAAAAACGTATGTTTTTATTTTTTCGGATCTGGCATTTAAACGGCGACAAAGCGCTTTGAAATAAGAGCGCCGCACGCGAGTGTTGTTAAATGGACCTTTAAAGATTACAACATGCTGGCGTTACAAAGGACGAGGAAAAAGGTGGAATTATCAACCAGACAAGCGAAATGACTACAAAATAGTTAGTGATCTATTTTCAGTACTTTATAGGATGATCGGGCAGTTGTTTATCTCCTCGAGCTGGCTATATTTATATTAATATTTGTAAACAATACTAGTATCTGTTCATTCAAAAGAATGTATACATGTTGACATATGTTACTAGACGACGCTGTGCTTTTTCATAGTGAGATTAGGATTTTATATTTTCTTTTTTGTTTTATCTAGCCGCTAAATATTTCCAGGGCAATAAACTGTTATTGTGGTCTAGAAGATCATAAAATCTTCTTGCTTTTGTTTAGAATTAAAATAATTTTTACTGAGTATATTGCATAGTTCATGGTAAATGTGAAAATCCAAGGTTTAGGTGTAATTATGTCTACTGATTGCATAAATACAATGTTTATACCTCTTGACTAACTGTTTTTTAATGTCTTCACTGAGTAAGTAGTGACAACTAAAGTTTTTAATGCAGTTATAACAACATACTTACAAAGTAAAGCTTTGACAGCCTTGTGTCAGGGCAATGTGACATGCCTTGTGCAATTCAAAATACTTAATGCTATGTAATCAAGTGCTTTTGATTAAAAAAATCATGTCTTTTGTATATACTAAAAATACAAGGAATTGTTGTCAGACTACGGTCATGCATATCATACTCATTATAGTGTCAAGGTAGACAAATAAGCAAGTATGTTGTTTTAGTGTACTGTAGTTGAGTTTGCCTAATTGCCTTCCCCAATTTAACATAACTGATTGATCATGGATTGCAAGTTCATAAAATAAGAGTATGTCACTTCCTGCTCCAGCAAAAAATGCATTCTTGGTGTCACAAATGAATTTCTCACTGATTAGCCTGAAACAGAATAAACATGCCCTTCTTAAAGTTGTCATACTAATTATGAATTACTGTTACCTATTTTAGAAAATATTTACCATATCTTGCTCTAATGTGCCCCTAATGCTAAACTACATTTAAGAACAAATTGGCAAACATTCTCCAATCATGCCAAACATTGGCAAGCAACACATATACTGACTGACACAAGAAAGATATTTACCAAATTTACAAGTCATTAATCTTATGTCCAATATCAGTAGTTACCTCATCAAGCAGAAATCACTAGAGTAAGTTTGGTTAACAACAAAAATAGATTCTTTTTGTCAATGATTCAGTGTCTAAGCTATAAATTCTCCTCAAATGCACATGACTTTATTTCAATATTTGGAATGATAGAAGCTGTCACCTTTTCACTGTCCGACAACAGATGAGGTAAGGGCATGCACCCAATTTCTCTGTTTTACTGTACATGTGTGTCACATTTATTTAGGAAATTCTATTCCAAGATGATGCTTGTGCACAGTAGCCAGAGATATATCTGACTAACCTTTTAGTTTCGCAACCAATATGTATAAGCAATATTTGAGTAAGAGTTGCAAGAGGACACCGTGTCCAGGATCATCTCCATACAACTTTAGCTGTGTAGAATTAGACTTGGTGAAGTAACAAAATGTATTTTGAGTACACATTTTCCTCTAATTACTGACCAAACATCATTAGTTTATCACTTGATAGGTAAGTGGTCAGGAAAATAACAGAGTAAACTGATGTTAAAGCAACAAACATTGTTCAAGTGGTTATTTTTTTTTTGTACTACTGTTTGTGTCACTAATCAGGCCTTTTCAGTGTCATTATATTTCTCTCAGCTTGAGTAGCTGCCAGATTTGCTGTTACAGAAACATACATTATATGGTGTTATTTACCCAAATGGGCATTGTGACCACTGCAGTGATTCCACATTTGATACCATAAAAGTATTTGATGATGTAATAACAGGATTAAAATATTAAAATGGTGTAGAAACTAATTTGTATCAAATATGAAAACATAACACAATGGTCATTTGTAAAAAGTCATAAAAGAAGATTTTGGTATAATAAACTCAATTACATTTATTAAATAGTGGCAGCTACAATTCAACTCTAGTTTGTACATATTCACTCATCAATAAAAAAGCAAAACACTATCCAATATAAATAAAGCACTGATACATCTACACAGTGACAGATCTTGAGCTTTATAAATGCAATATGCTGACCTGGCCTATTATAGCAATAAACAAATTTTTAAAAATTCTTTTTACAAGCAAAGCAAATAATGTAACAAGGAGAAAGTCAAACCTGGCCAATAAGTTCATATACAAGCTAAACTAACAATAAAATATTAAAGCACTTGAGATACATCAAGTGAATGGAGTGATCAAGTATCTTGATAAAGCCTATCTAATTTTCCTTTTCCACGTCTAAATCAGTTGAAGAAAGCATCCTCAGTTGCCAGCATATGAGTAATCTTTTCCTCTGAAACAAGTAATTTTTATGCCCCTTATATGCTTTTTTCAAACCAGTGAGTCCTTGACAAGTTCCATTCAAAATACGATGTCCAATAAATTTATATTAATTCCTTTACGAGACAAATAAGCCATTCATCCTTTCAATGTATTAAGAACAGTACGACTCACAATGTGCAAACAAAATTCACACATGCTTGAATAGTTTCGGGAAAAAGTTGGGGTGCAATCTAACAAAAATCTTTAATCGCGAAAACATTCTTTTTCCACTCATTAACTGCGCCATATTGAATTTTCCTACACTGTTGCGGACAACCGCTGAATCAAATGAATGACGAACTTGGCCGATTTCGCGTCATTTTATGCCAAGCGTGTTTGAAACTGCGCAATTACTGCACAGCGTACAACCCTCTTAAATATTTACTTCCTGTCTCGTTACCATGGTAGCTACTACTTGCGCGTTGAGGCGGGAAAATAGAATCTTTCTCTGATATGCAATTGCTGTAATTGATTCCTGATGTAAATTTATGGCAAACCACTTAGGTATCTATTCAAACACAAAATTTAAGAAGGAAATAGTTGTTGATAGCGAGAATTGGCCAAACTTGGTAAATAATCTTTAATTTGAACGCGGTTAACCGCTGGCAAAATGTTGGCTCAATGTCGCGAATTTCTGGCTATGAGTTTATATTGACACCAAGTAGGCTGAAAACTATGTCTGACCACGGCGGGAATGAAGAAGGCATGCAAATTATTCAGCTGCAGCCAGCTTATCGGTGATCATAGCAATATACAGTACCAGTATCTTACCTAAACGTTTACATATTTGGTTTTCCACGAAAGGGCATGTTTCTGAGATGCTTACATTCCGAATTACGTGCACGTCCTTCATCATACTTCCGAATGAAATACAGCCAATGAAACCATATCCCACTTTCAAGTTTTCACGAGAAATCATGCTGAGAACTGTATTAGGAATATTTACATGTAGCAAAGAAGCTCTGCCATGCACATTATGCAGGCTTAGAGATAATGTTGTGTTAAGGCGTTTTGATCCCGGTGTGTACATCACATTATACTGTAAACTATTATCCAAGTTTTGTCCTATGCTTACAGAATTTTCCAAATTGGCAATTCTCCATCTTAAGGTTAACGTGCTTGGTACGTAAATCCTTGAATTGTAATTAAGTGTCCCAGGTGCAAGAGATAGTTCAAAATAGTCGTTGTTAAAGCCATTTTGTCGCAACAATCTTCCTCCAGCGCAGGTTTGAAATGATAACGTGAAATAATTCGATGTGTTCAAAGGTGTCGTTTCAATGTAAGACGTCTTGTTAAAGAATATCGAGATCGTTTCCATGAAGCGCACCAATAGGAGGATAATCAGAACTATAAAAAGATAAATTATATAGATCAAAAGCTAAAACTGCAGATTCACCTAATGTTAGGCGCAAAAACTAAAGAGTATTTTTTATCAAGGTCTTTGATGAGAGCACAGCGTCGTGTTGTAGGGAAAACCAAGTAAGACTGAACGTGCTTGCTAGGAGATGTTTTACGTGATTCAGAAACTAATTTGAAAATACCAAAACCCGGAACGAACTCTCTCAAGGGAAGGTTTAAATATACGGTGCATTGGGAACAATCCTTCGATTGAGGCAACAAAAAAAGCAAGAACCTTAATCAATTTAAACGACTAATCTTATCTTATGTGTTTGTTTTTCCAGTTAAGTTAATACTACTAAATTAATGTTGCTATCACGCCTCTACTGTAGATCAACATATTGTTCAGCTAGGCTAGCATGTTGAAATTCTAAAAGAATTTGAACTGATAGAATTCAGCCAAGGAAACCATAACAAGAAAAGGGGTGGACGATGTTCAACCAGGAAATAAATACCCTAATATAGTGGGTAAAGTATGGGCATTAAGTTCAAAAAGTCACTGCTTGTGGTCAGGTTTGGTATAGTTAAAACGATCACTTGTAATTTGTTTCTTTTTTTACAGTTTGATACTAAAAAATTTTGTAGTTAAATATGGCAGATTAGAAACACGATCTACGCATAAGTATCAGCTTCATAGCATTAAAAAATTGCGAGAAACCGGTTTGCAAGCTCGCGTTGCCAGTCCGAGTCTTCTATCCAAGTCCGCCAGTCTGGGCCAGCCTTATGTCCACACAGGTGACGATATGTTGACTTGACAAGTAAAGGCATGCTTTCCAAAAATTATCTAAAAAAACACTTAAGTCTGCTAAACTAAATCTTCATTGTTTACAAAAGCATCGCGTCACATTTTTGACTTGATTTTTATTTAGAAATGTTAGTCAGAATAAGTTTATGTTTCTCCTTGTATCTAAGCGAATTAAGTACGCTAGCAAAATACGACGGGGTTAAAAGGCAGTTCAGCGTAAACAAATAGTGCCATGTCGCCTTAATGACTCGTCTTGCGCTGCGTGTATCTTTAGAGGATTGTTAAATTACAGAAAGTAAATCACACTAGTAGCTAAATCTTTTTTTAAAAGCAGTTTAATGTACAGCCCATAAGAAAGATCATGAAGTGAATGATGACGATAAAATACTTACATATTGGTAGTTACGACATAATATGCATTTCAATGAATTTTAAGATATCATATATCATGCAAATTATAATTTGCTATTTCAAGTCATTCTCTATACGTCCTTAACGCCTGTATGTTGGTAAATTTATACATATTGGGAGACACATGGGTTAGAAAACTATTGGTAAGTTGTAAACAAGTCTTTCCTCGATTGAAATTTTTTCGCTGCTTGGTACAAATCGATCCTATGCTGCTATTTTACAACCATTACCTAAATCAAAGAAATGCTAATGTGTTCAAAGAAATGCTAAAGGCTATTAAAAAAATGGAAAGTAGTGTATATACCTGCTCGTAAAAGTGGGAAACGCGTCATCTTTATTCTTTACCCAGCAAGATACCTGTAGTTTACATGGGAAAGCTAATATACAAAGCTAGTCAGCTATACTTTATGCCAACATACCCGTAACCTGATCCAATTGTTAATTAAACATCGCATTGGAAAACATGTCATTGGACAGTAAGTTCCAAGTCAAATATAGAATTAATACCGGGCATTTTTACGAGGTGCAATCATGTTTGGATTTCTTTTGCTTTTTTTTCCTGCTAAAATTAATCAAATCAGATTGCAATATCGCGTAATAATCGGTGTTTTATTTTACAAAAATCGGTGTTTTATAAGTTCAATAAATTGTTTTGCAGTAAAAAAATATATAGATAAAAATACTAATATAGACAAAAATACTAATATGCATACGTATAACGTATACTGTATACGTATGGGTAGCCTATAATCAGCATCAGCCTTGAATATCGTGTACGATATTCATCACAGCAGCCCTATGTTTAGGGTTGAAATAAATAGACAAGTTGCGACACAAGTTGTATAGTGTAGCAGAGCCTTAAGGATACAAGGCGATATGGAGCCAGATTCTGCAAAATTACTTCAGATTTGTACTGGGATGGTCACTTGCGCTTTGGAGTTCCACGCGTTGCGGGACGCGCGCGTAATGTCACGCGTGACAGATAGAAAATATGAAAGTTTTTTCGAAATTCACCAGGGTGCATTCTGTGTAAAGTTCACGCCGAAGATTTGTGATTGTACGCCAACTTTTATTATAAATTATATTATGATCTTTGAAACTCCACGCCTGAGGTATCCGAACTTTTGTGCATGGAATGCACCATGGGAAATTCAGCGTATTTTTTCGATAAAGAGATTAATGCCATCCGAAGACGAACAATTTATGATATCAGAGAACATATTGAATGATACTTGTACGTCTACGACGAATTCCGATGTGGTTTAATTCATTATAAAAATTATTTGGCGAAGTGTGATGACAACGAGATTACCATGTCAGCCATTTCAAGTTAGTACTTAGAAACTAACAGACTATAAAAACCCCATTAGTTTTGGCCGCTTTTCCTTCCAATCGCTAAATCAAATACATTACAGAGCTGGCTAGAAATGAACATCAAGTTGTTTGCCATATTTTCTTATTGAAAATAAAACACTAATCGGAGCCAACGGAAGTACAACGAAATGATGAACAGAAACATTCCAAATAAGGTAATTAATAATCGTAATTGCACTGAGTGGAGTGCAATTTGGTCTGAAATCAAACGCGTGATTACAAAATCGCACGACCGCGAAGCGGGAGTGCGATTTGTAATCACAAGTTTGATTTCAGACCAAAATTGTACGACACGAAGTGCAATTTCCACTTTATTACATTCATTTTGAAATCTAAAACAAGACACACCTCCCGCCTTTCTTCCGGTTCTTCTTCGGCGCGGTAGCATAGCAATAAGCGAACAAAATCGAAGAACATATTTGTACAGGTATTTAACAAATGGAGAAGATAATGAACTTGTTTGTGCATAAAATATTGGCCAAAGGAATAGCAAGGTTAGTTTAAACATTCTATCAGCTTTATATTAAATTTATCTGGACTTACTTGTCGCTGCCATATTGCATTTCGAGCTGGTACTAGTCATTCAATGTTATTCACAAAGGTTTTATTTCTGTAATGTGTGGAAGGGTTTGATTTGTTTAGCAACTTAGCTAGTGTTTTATCTGTTTTTCAGTGCTTGTGTACTAGCCTTTGACTGCCTGAGAAAATAGTATAGGTGATATGAAATTTTTTTATTTTGCTCTTTTGTCACCGTGATCAGATGTTTTTAAAATTTATTTGGTAAATTGAATGCATGCAGTTTGATTTGTTTTGTTGGCTAGACTCAGCAGCCATATGCAATTGGGACCAAAAAAGATGCGATTAATGAGCAATTCTTTAATCGCACCCAAAATGATGCGATTTGGGGATTAATCGCACTATTTTTGACCAATCAGAATGCTGGAAATACCATTGATTTCAAAATGAATGTAATAAATATTGCAATAACGCTGTCAGTCGAGCTAAATCGAAACAAACGTCCTAAACAAAAGTGGAACACTCAAACAACGACAAGAGTTTCAAAAGTAGTTCGGAGAAATTGGCAATTATTCTTCAGAATCATCAGAATTTCTGCAAAAGTTAGTAATTTATCAACTAAAAATTTTCTAGGGGTTATTAATCCTGGCCAAAATATCCCAAACCGTGTTATTTTATACCCAGTAAACAGGCTTCGGAAGATTAGGTAACATACAACATCAGAGTTTTAACGGTATAATTACATATTCATTTGAAAGAATAAAGAATTAATTTTGTAAAGAACTACACAATTAATTATATGTCTTCTGTAATCAGTGGCAAATACTACATTTTCATTGGTTTACAGGAGTGCGATTTGAGCATTAATCGCACCCTCTGTGAGCTGTAATCGCACCCTTGCCCACAGGCAATGAAAATCACTCTAGTATTTTCGGCTAGCCAATCAGTATTTAGGATACAAAATATGAATTTGTCATGAAAAAATGTAATAATTATATTAAACATCAAAAAATTGCGTTCTTGCTTCTTTTCCTCTTTAAAACCGTTTGATTACAGAAGATATATAATCAATAAGTAACAGAACGAATCAAGTCGTGCCAATTAATACCAAATATCATACACGTGATTAACAAATCAACCTCCCGCTGCACGTCGGTTGATTTTATAATCACTCGTATGACTTTGACATTAATTGCACTCCTATTCGTTCTATTACCATTATCAATTTCTTAATGGTCGATGTTTTCTGGCACATTCTGTAGTTCATGTTCCCAGTATTCCTGAAGCAAATTAGAAGACAAATACAGACAAAGGAAAAGAGCTTTGTTTAAATTTTGCTAATTTATTCAGGAAACTCTGATATATACTCCGGTTTTGTGCTCTTGAAAATTTAAAGAAGCTTCGGGAATAATAAATGGTGAAACTTTGCAAATTCCAAATTAGCTATTTCTTAGTTTGCCACTCACGCCATATGGATATAATGGAGCTAACCTATTCGTTTGTGTTGTAACTCCAATACGGCCGCCGTGACCTTAAATGCAAACCATCAATTAGAAATAAATGCCATCACTTTTCATGAGAAAATCGTTCAAAAGTTTGGCTAATCTATTCACGTTATCATCCGTTTAGTGCTAGACCACTCAAATTCTAACAATAGGTTATTTATTAACTTATATAGTATATAATCACGCCTTGTTGGCTGTATACAATAACATGGGAATTATCTAATTCCAGCAATAAGTACATTCGCGGCAACTTTAGGGCCTTTTTACTCACCCTGTTGAACAAATAATATATTATTTCGTGCTTCACCCCCAACATGAATAATCATGCTGTGAAGGGAAGAATGAAATACCTTGAACAATAAAGGCTGGTTTTTATGCCATTCAGTGCTATTAGGATACTGTTATTCACAATCTTTGGTTTACTAAATACATCTCAAAGGATAGCGATCGCAAAATTCCCCGCGCTAACTAAATTGCGCTGACAACAAAAGGACGTTGGTTGGCAAGAAGTAGGCTCGAGCTTGAAAAGGCAAATCATGTTTACAGAAGATAAACACCAAACTAGGAAATTGTATTTGAGAGTCTCTGATTTCGAGTTAAATGCAGGCGAGTGAAAAGAATCTTGCAACTGGAAAATAATACTAATCTAGTTAGTGTAGTATATCGGTTGAGTATATTCCCAAGGTTGGTAACTATTTTTTAATAGAATTAATTGTCTGATGTTAATGCTAGCACTTTAAAAAGATAAAAATATCGTGAAAGCTGACAGCAATACTAAAACAAAAACTACAGCAAATTGAACTCGGATAATTTTACTACACTTTCACCAATTTTCCTGCTTCAAATCCTTTCCAAAGTACGAAAAAAACGCGAGTTTTTCAGCGGCAAGATTTTTCTCGTACTTCGGAAAGGACTTGAAACGGAAAAATTGGTAGTAAAAAGGTAGTAAATGGTAGAAAATTGGTAGTAAAATTATCAGTAATTAATTTGTTGTAGTTTTTGTTTTAGTATTGCTGTGAGTTTCCACGATATCTGTAAGTTTCTAAGGCATGGTGGAAAAGACGGAGTACGGAGTGCGGAGTCACGGAGTACGGAGTCACGGAGTACGGAGTCACGGAGTACGGAGTCACGGAGTACGGAGTTACGGAGTACGGAGTCACGGAGTACGGAGTCACGAAGTACGGAGTCACGGAGTACGGAGTCACGGAGTACGGAGTCAAGACGGAGTACGGAGTACGGAGTCTGTCTGTAAAGTGTTCCCCCAGACGTGGCGGTGACTTTTAAACAGACTCCGTCTTTTCCACTTTATGGGGGCATAAAATGGAAAACACGGAGTCCGTCTGTAAAATGTTTCCCCAGACGTGGCCGTGACTTTTAAACAGACTCCGTCTTTTCCACTTTATGGGAGCATAAATATATCTACGTTCATATTACAGCGTTCTATCGTATAGTAGCGTATCTATTTAACCACATATCAGGATATCATATAATCATAACGGATATCAATATCTTTATATCTAATCATATAAAAAGTTTCACCAGCGTCCAACCGCTAACACAATTATGCTCTTAACGTAGCAAAAAATAATATGAAATTAAGCTTTATCATTTATTTGGTAACTTCCAGCTATGGTTCTCATAAGCTACAATCATATCATGCTCATTATTGTTGGAACTATTTCCTTCCATGTTCAACGTTGCTGCCAATTTAAGCTTTGTTTGCAGTTTTCTAGAAGGCTCGTTCTTTTATTGGGATGAGCGTGTCACGTGTTTGAGCATTCAACTTTGAGTGGCTATAAAGAGTTGGGGTTCAATAATCCGGGATCAAGCATCATGTATATTTCTCGGGTTTCAAGGATAATATTGATGATTGTAGCTTAGGGAGACGCGTATCAGAACAGTTATAATATCATATGAGTAGGATGCATTATATATAAACTTGATATATGCGCTCACAACGTCTTACGATAAACGATTTTGTTCAGTGGACTCAAAAACAGTAATATGCAGTTTTGTGCACTTTCGCGTTATAAAGTACGCGTTGTTAACTTAATATTTCATATTAACAGTGAATACCCAAGTTCATTCGAATGTAATCTCGATGAAGTGGTAGAAGGTAAGGCTCAATCTGTGGAGCGACAAAGCAAGAACTCACCACAAAATTTGGCTGTTTTCGTAGAATGCATGCTGTAGCGCAATGAAAATAAACGTTGGAAATTTTGCTGTACGTTCTCCCTTGGAACATCCATTCTCTGGGCATCTTCGAAACAACGACCAAATCATTCGGAGCGTCAGGAATAGCAGTACCTTGTTTTAGTGGATTTCCACAGCCAAAGCACGTGGAGGTTTGTCCAGGGCAAAACTGAAGGAGGTAGAGCATAAATAAACTCCGTACTCCGTGACTCCGTACTCCGTGACTCCGTACTTCGTGACTCCGTACTCCGTGACTCCGTACTTCGTGACTCCGTACTCCGTGACTCCGTACTCCGTGACTCCGTACTCCGTGACTCCGTACTCCGTGACTCCGCACTCCGTCTTTTCCACCATGCCAGTTTCTAATGGCCTTCACTAACGGACGACAATTTATTTACATTTCATTGCCAACGAATAGAAGTCCTTACGTCACGCCGGAGTTAAGTCTGGAAGCATACCCCTAGAAATGCTTCCTCTCGAATCCGCCCCAACCCCCCACTTTTTGGGGACGGATTGTCGTCCTATGTTTTACCTCTTCACCACTGAAATTCATCATAATCTTTCACCAACAAGACAACTTAGTTGCCCTCCAGATTCTGAGATTCGAGATTATATTCAGTAAAGAGTCAAAGATGACATCGCTTACTAAATCAAAGCCGTGTGTAATCATGTTTTGAATTGTTTAGCTATGTTAACAATCTTTTCTGGCAAGACCTCAGCTTCATTATTATGCCATTACGTTCAGTGTCCTTGATATAGGAGTCATTTATATATGGCCTTGGGTTTAATTCCCAAACACTGAATGGCAGTCTTTAGCTCTTTCAAGTAACGACATAACATTGCCACTAGACGGCCCTGGGTTATCTATAACTTTGCCTAAACGAGAGACAAACACATAGTATATTCTACAAGCCTTGACTCAGCACTTCGCGATTCAGTTTGTGTCAACGAGAAAGCTTAACGTTCACCGTTTGCATATAACCGCGCATTTTATGCATCACAAGTAAACTAAGTGCCTTGCAGTTGTCTTAAAGGCTAACAGCATACAATTTGTTTGTCAAATTGGTTGCAGGCGTGACATAGTGTCGATTAGGCAGTGATAAAGCAGTGTCATTCGTGTTGTATTACTCTGTTAGCTCTTCTAAGTTACCTCTGCGATTCAGTTTGTATAAAAATTATGAACATTGTGTTTCTCTGTCGTTGTTTAGCGTGTTTAGAAGATGGTTACTGGCGTGACATACGGCAAGGTGCTAACGCAGTGCCATCTTGTTGGAATGTTATCTCATTAGTTGAAAGAGCTAAAGACTGCCATTCAGTGTTTGGGAATTAAACCCAAGGCCGTATATAAATGACTCCTATATCAAGGACACTGAACATAATGGCATATCAAGCTCGATCAAGAAGGAAACGGCCCACGGAAAACAAAGATAACAGTTATTAATTTTGCGCTTTTTTCCTACTTTCCTTCTTGTAAAGACTTCGCCATAAAATATCGTTAAACATAGCTAAACAACTTAAAACATGACCGGACAGCTTTGATTTAGTTAGCGCTGTCGTCGTCTTTGACTCATTCCCGAACGAAAACGCTTGTTTTAAGGCTTTAAAGTGTTTGCGCAACTTTGCCATCAATGGTTGTACCGTAAGCTTTGGGAAGACGTCCGCCATATATATTTGGCACAGTGTAGTGGTTTGGTCGTCTAAACCACTACACTGTAGTCCCACAGTGTGGTGGTTTAGTGGTGCCTTGAAGTGTTCTTGTCGTCATTTCCCATCGAAGACAACTTGTCCTCTCGAACGAAAGGAAATAACGGCGAGAAGCCTTCAATACACCAATCCAACAGGTCTGCCCCCAACAGTCAAGAGGAGGAAATTTGCTTAAATATTAGTTACAAACACTAGGCAAATAACGTTTGCCTCCTTGGCCTCGCGGTACTGCCTAGTGTTTTCCTGCACACCATGCCCAGCTTTGATTTCAGTTTTGGGTGGATCGGGTGCCGATCAAGTCCAACCTCAATTGAGCTCGAACGGTTCCCGATCCGCCCAAAATCAAATTCAAATGATACGTGCAATTCGGAAGACAGTTACCTTTACCTCTCGGCCACAGAAGAAAAGATGTTTGCCAATGAAATCATGAACGGGTCTTTCCTTGCTCATTAGCATGCAAATATTTTTTTTCCCAAAACGTCCCTTGCAGGCGTTTTTTGGGCGAATTAACTAAGTAAACTAAAAGTAAAGAAGTAGAAGAAAGACCTAAGTCAGAAATAATGGCAAAAAACGCCTCATTCAGGCAATAAAAACCTATTTTCACCTTCGTACATAGATGATCAAACATCATACATACGGGTATTTTCTGGCATACAATGGTCATCTGACGTCATTTGCTGCTAGTTCCTCTAACACGAAGCTCCGTTGAAAATCTCGCCTCTAGCACCAAATATTTAGGCACCAAAAGTCTTCAAAGTTTCACAAAAATGGCGTAGAATTCCACACAAATGGCGACAAAGACACAAAGAAGACATCTTGGGCAAATTTGAGCTAAAATGTCGAAGAAATGGGGAAAAAATTGAGAACGAACATATGCCGTCGTCGAGAAAATTCAAAATCAAAATGGCGTCAGTCTTCTTCTCCGAACTAAAGATGCAACCAAAATTGCTTTAGTGTAGTTGGACATCAACAATATTGAATTTTTATTACACATGTAAGTATTCTCTAACTAATCTGCGTGTGTATTAGTTGTTAAATGAGCTCTTGTTTCTCGAAAATTCGGTTTGCTCACAAGGTCGAAAATTTATTTTATGAATTTCATAAATTTCAGTCAAATGTACTGGTATATAAGATTGAGCTTCTATTTCCCTCTCTAGCTAAGCCGTCAGGGAATTGTTCGAAATGGAACAACGATGACTTGATCAAAACAGGACCTTTTCAAGGTAAAATAATTTTTTATCTTAATTCTGGGTCATTTACCTCCACAACTGATTCAGACTAAAATGTTCAGGCATCAACTTTGTTTCACGCCTTTATTCCTAACCGGAATATTTTGTTTTAAATTTTAGATATTCCAGAGGTATTGCGAGACTACCACGTGACAAATTCGATGCAAGAAGTCACACCAAATACAATGACGTTCAAGAGGATTTGGTGGTAAGAAAACAAAATATTAGGATACACTTACTGTCATTGTAAATTTTCTATCTAGCCCCTATCCGTTAAACTTCTTTCCGCTTAACTATCTTTTCATGTACGATCAAAATTACTTTGGCAACACAAGTAATGAATTAATCGTCCTCTCGTTTCAAACCTTCCTGCCCAGCAAGACCACACCCACTGTATGGGACTTACTAGAGATGATGATCGATCATTTATCAATAGATGAGATGACGATTGATTTATGATGATGATTATCATGCTGTATTGAGCGTCGTATCGATAGTTTCTTGATTATTTTTTATAAACGTTATTGTAACTTACTTACCCTCTTCATTCATTCTTATTTTTCTTCAAAACCTCTTCTGTCCACTGATACACTGCAATCTATGCAAGAAACAGGAAATTCAGATTTTCAGTTCAAATTCAAAGGGAATTCTGAGTTAGGGTCATGTGAGAACTCGTTACGTGCAAATATTGTTAACAGCTAGTTTTAATTCCTTCTGCCTTCATTCCAACTCCACCCTTTACTTCCTTCCTTCCTCCCTCCTTCGTGGTTACTGCAATTATCCATTCAGTTTGACAATGATATTATATGATCATTACAGTGAAACACTTTTAGTTTTATTCATTTATTTTAACGTCACCTCATCGTCATCAAGCTATAGTAGCCTTGGACAGTTACCCGAGTCCTGTTGATTACCGATATTTTACAATTCTAACCTCCGTCTCAACATTCCCTAACTGGTGTAGCGTAGCTGAGTAAACCTACGACTGTCGACAGAACGTTGACTAACTCCTCGCAAAAGTGCCACGAATCTGAAGTGGGGATTGAACTAGCGATCTCAGAGGCGGCAGACGCTTGCTTTGACGACTGCGCCACTTGATGATTACTGCGTAAAATCAAACAATCCTGGACGAGAAATTTAAATTCTATCGCGTTGTATTGTGTTTCACTGTAATTTCTTTATAAAACAATTACGAAATAGTTGTCTGCCAGGAAAGCGTAATTCATGTATTTGGGATTGGGATTGCCCACGCGCTTGGATGTCGTTATTCTGAAAAGAAAACCATTTGATATTTTATTAATTTCTTAAGGTATAAAAATGTAACCCAAATTACGGGCATTCCTGGGCGTTCGTCTCCCAACGTCCGCTGTCAAATACCTTTTTCAATTTTTTTACACATATTCTGTGTTTTAATAAATCCTATAAATAAAATTTATACTCTTCGACCACAAACTAGTCAACATCAACTGTTTATTTGAAAATTTTCTTCCAGTCTTTGCTTCAAAATAAAAAACAAAAAATGAAATCCGCAAGTACGAGAAAATGACGCCAAACAATTCATACCAATCCCGCTATTTTGTTTTACGCTATTTTTGTCGTGCCTAGGTTTTGTCCCCGTTCCTCGAAGTGTTGTCCATTGACTATCCTCTGTGATATGCCACACCTTACTTAATCCTCCTCAATGCTTGTTAACGTAATTTTCTTTGCTTATCCAGGAACGAGTTTTTTAAACATTGTAATTACTTATTTTGTCACAGGACGTGAAGTGAAAGAGCGAATACACCAGTCAATTCATTGAACAAGATGGGAAGATCTAATATTGATCCAAGACGTGAATCACTAGCCGTGTCCATCAGAAAATGTCCGGATGAAAATACCATCGCAATGTACGGTTTGTCAAAGTGATTTACAATCATATTTCTGCAGTTTTGTTTTCAACATTCAAAAATATTGTTTTGTAACATTATGAATTTTTCTCTTATTTTATGATGGTTGACTGGATATGAGAGAGCTTGTTAACCAACTGGACCGGCGTGATGTTCTTTGAAGAGAGAATGCCAACCAGATGAAACCATAAACAGCATATGATGAAACTAGACCAATCGAAGCCACGACGATCCAAGGATTGAGTGAAAGTGATTACATTTTGCCAGCCTCGTACCCAGGCGCTTTTAGTTCCATTAAAATGTCATGTGTTAATCCAGTGTCATATATGCAGATCAGTTACCCCATAATTCCTCGCGTGTTTATATCTTGCATTTATCAAATTACTTTTACTTATGCGCTTTTACTTTGCACTAAGAGACGCCTGGGTATGTGGCTGACATTTTGCTGCTTCCAGTTCTTTGCTTCGTAAACCAGTCGCAAATTTGCCAAAGGGATATGGCAATAGGCATAAAATCTCGAACTAATGTTTCCAGCGTCAATAGTGCAATCAAAGGCACACAAAATGCTCTGTTCTTTGATTATCTAAAACAATATAAACAGAATTCGACGTTTCAAGCGAAGGTTCTCGTCGAGAAGTCAGTAGTCACCACTATGTTTGTCTCATTTTCAAATAATTTAATTTGACTTAACCGATAGGAACTTTAAATTTTTGATAATGTGCTTAGGTTCTGAAATATTGAAAGGCAAAGACACTAGTCATTCGCCATCATGGATATTCGAACAGGGTAAAAAAGCAATTAGCAAACATGTTCAACATCTATATTTGCATGTATATGTATAGGTTATCATATGAGAGGCGAGGTGATATCAGTTTTATCGCTCGAGAGACGATATAATATTTTGTCGCGAGTGAGCGCACTTGTGCCTTTATCTAGAGCAAAAACCAGATTATACTTTCAAATTATTTATACTTCGAGTACATTTCAAAATGAATTCAAAATTATTGTTTAAAATACGCTAAACAGGTAGAAATTACAAAAACAAACCTAAAATAACTTATCTTTTAATAGCTGCAAATTTCTTTGTGATATTTTCCTTGTATTATTTTATATTTTTATTGTTATCTCTCTATCGATCCTTCAGTCGGACGCCATCTTTGTTTCCAGCGGGACAAAAAACGATATCGCGGGACAAAAAACGATATGACGGGACAAAAAACGATATCACGGAACATATCGTTTTTATGTCACCGTGTTATCACCCAGATAAAGGCACAACTATGTGATAAATTTTTTTCTTAAATTGCGAATGGTCAATAAAATTTCACTAAGATTTAACTCATTGACGGTAAATTTTATACAGTCTACGCTGTAGTGACGTCATTGAAATAGAGCTAATTATATAACAAGATGACGGACGGTTTGTTTCTTTTTCAATATTTCAGAAACTAAGCAGTGTTGTAGTCCAGTAACTATAAGTCTCGTGCATTTGAGTCCGAATCCAAGGCCTGCATTATCTAGTATAGTATTCATTATCAAGTATAAACTATGCTACGTGCACACGGTGTCGTTTCCGAGAGTTTTCATTCCGAACTATTTCAAAAAGCTCCCGACTTGTTGACATAATTTAATGCAAACCAGCATAAACCTCGTTTAGGTACAAAAACAAAAAACTTCATACAACGAGAACTCTTCATCTCGTGTGCACATAGTCTTAGTACGTATTCCATCCTAGACACCCACAGGGTGTCATTGACCAAGGGCACATCTATCTGAACCAAAGTTCATTTCCTGAAGCGTTTTCGCCGTAGGCATCCGAAAACGGAGACCATCAAAACTCTCGCACTCTCTATATCTATTAGAAAATTTCTTCAAAACTTCAAAATTTTATTTGCTAAAAGTTTGATTTATTTTTTTTCAAGGAAAGGAATTTTCCTTCATTACATTGTACTACAAGTGCGAGTTCTTTAATATCGAGTCAACTCCGATTTGTTAAGAGTGAGCATACTAGGAAAAAATTAACACGGGATATTCCCATTGCTTTAAGAAACATATTGCCATATCCCTTTAAAATTTATATCTCTCTTGCACATTTTCACGTCGCTTATTTCATAGGGTATTTTGTGAATAAATTGAGCCACCAGCCATCAATGAACTCATTAATTAACATTGATTTTGGTGACGTCACAACCAGAGCTAGCCAAGTAAAACTACTATGAAAAAACAGTAAGTAGATTGCTCGAATGTTGCGAATAAACTAGTCACGAACCCCTTTTTGTCGCGTAAAATATCACACTACCTTCATCATAAACAAAAATCACGGTCTGTTTGTAAACTTTGTTTGGAAATGATTAATTCATAACGAAAAGTTAACATGAATACTTAAAGAAATTGTTACCATGAAATTTTGTTACATCTCGTTCGGTGCAAAAATCAGTCACATTCAGAACTTCGTATTTCTTTTTTGCAATAAAGTGGTTTACAATTTAATTGTAATAAACTAACGGATACGATTCTTTAATTTCGAAAGGTGATGGGGTGTGAAAAAACGCAAGAGAAAAAGAACAGAATAAACGATGCTGGATGAGATGGACCCACAAATCAACAACAATCCGCAAGACAGAGACGACACGACATTGCAATACAAAGTAGTGGTAATTTACAAATCAGTGGAAACAAGATTCTAATTATTTAGAGATCAAAGAGGATTCAAGTAAATTTTATTTTTTCTCGTCGAACAAAATCATAATGTTCCTCGTTGTGAAAAAAGCAACAAATTTAAGATTGAACTAACACTGAAAAAAAAATGGCACGAAATATTCGAAGTGTTGAAGTAATGACACTTTTCTTTTGTTTCATATTTCGAATTCAAAACTGTAAAAAATAATAACATTTGGATTGTGGTTATTTCTAAAAGCTAAACGAAATAATGCATGTCACTTGATATGTAACATTGAACACAAAAATCTGTTTCAACTTTAAAGAAATAATAGCATGTTAGTTTAATGATACTAGGTTGGATTGGGTGCATGCTATCACCATCATTAACATTTATTTAAAAAAACCGAGGTAATAAGACTCAAATTTGATTCTAATTCCCAAGGTAATATACTGTTTCTGCATTTCTTAGTTAATTTGATTCATGCGTAAATTAAAACAGTAGGATTTATTATTTTTTTGCCCATTTTTAATTCCCAAGGGAATAGAGCAAGCTTTGTTTTCATGGTGATATGTCGATTCATGGTAGAGACGTGACTGTATAATGAGAATCCTCTTTGATTATAAATACAATAAGTATCTTGGTTCCTGGGGGTTTGTTTTGAAAGCATAAACAACGGAACAATAAATCCATTGTTTGTATGCACAAACGTAAATTACGGAAGTGGTTTGAGAGCAGCTGCGACGTACCACGCAAATGAAGGCGTTTCGGTTAAATAAGTATGAGAATAGCAGTAAAGCTTTAAAATGTTCCGATCATTAATTTGAGCTATATACAGTAATAGCTGTAGGGAGATTACATTGCATGGTAACTACGGTGCAGGCTTTAAATCTCTAAGCTATCCTTAAAGGAAAAAAGATTAAAACTCTTCGCATGCTCATGCTTATTTGATCCAGCCTTAGACTTTGGTAAGTATCAGATTTATATTTACTTTGGATCAGTTTAACGTAACGAAAAGCCCATGCCCTTTCAGCTAAGGTTTTACGTTTGAAAACTCAATCAAATACTCAGTCTAAGTGGGTTTAAGTAGCTAGAGATAATGTAATTTTCTTTTTATTTTGCTTTTTTTGTTTATAACGTAATTTATTAGCTAAAAGTATGGACTGCGAGGGTGTGAGCCGTGTGTAAGTTGCATGGGGTTAGGCTTATTAAAGGCATTTAAAATTTTGAAAGTATGCTTGAAAACCAAAATCTACCATCACTTCTCACAAACAGTTTGGAGTAAGTTCTCAACACCAACTAAATTAGTCTCGTATTATTATTCAAACTACCGTGTGCAGTGGTAAGCTTAATATTAGGGACAAAAATTCGGGTGAAGTTTTGTATACTTTGCGAGATAATTTTAAGTACAAAGTCAGCTCACCTGTTTTTATATTCGAGCTTTGGTATTTTTATATTCGACGCTTGGCCTAAAACATCAAATTAAACCAAAATAAGCAGGCATACTTTCCTGAAATTTTAATTCCTTTAATTTTCGGATTTGGGTGGTAGTCGGGGTGGTGGTGGTGCATGTGGGTTTATCAGCTGTGAGTGACTGTGCGATGGTGAGGAAAGTGAAGGTAACGAATGGAATGCAGGAGCTTAGGACCGAGGAAGACAGCTTAGAACTGAGGCAGGTAGGCAGTTGGTAGGATCAGAGGGGGGGCACTTGTCATTTTGGCTTTGGGAATCAAATTTGCATGCTAAGTATTTTGAAGTCACTAACGGTTAGTTGTTTTAATTTGTTAGGTACGCGCGGCTGCTCTCTAGGGAAGATCAACTTAGCAATTTGTATTGGCATTTGCAAGATTGGTCTTCTCTTTGCCTCGCTACCCCGGCTAGCTCTCTGAGTGCTTCTTCCACCGTAAATAAGTAGAGGTACTTGTACTATATGTATAGGTACTTTTACTTAGGTGGAAGTAGCACTTGGAGAGCTGGCCGGGGTAGAGGGGATTTTTTTTATTTAATTTCTCAATTCCCATGGGAATTGAATTTTTAATTAAAAGGGGTCACATGTAAATTTTGTAAACAATTTATTGAAAATAATTTGTAAAGATTACAATTTGAATAACAATAAAAACACTTTAACTACCGCAAACTGGCCGTATTTAAATAACAATAAAGAAAACAGAGCATGGCAAAAAAGAACAATTAACATTGCGTTTAACACAAGTGAATAAACACAAGTGAAAAGGCACTGTTAAATAGAAATTGGTCTTTTCAAGATAAAGGTTTATACTCCAAGATAAATTACTTACAAAACAACTACTAATGGCATTCATTTTGCAAGTTTGACAGAGAAATGCAAAACGTAATACCAAGTTGTTTCATAATAATACTTAGACATATATGGCTCAAAGATTTAAGAAATAAATAAAAATGCTATTTGTTTTTGGATAAAAATTAGAAGAGTAGTTTGTTTTTCTCACGAATTAGAGTCCTGTATACAAATGGTCTTTTTTCAAAAAATTGATAGTAGTTTTTACTCAAGTATTCATACTTGTTGAACTAGTTGAAACACAAGAACACATATATACAAAGCCTTTGGAGCTAAGTAAAAATGGCCTGAAATAACCTCTAAATTGCCTGGACATTGTACTAATGCATTTTCTGGAGTACTTTACAAAACTTATCGAAAAAATGTATGCTAAAAATCCTACGAGATACATCCCAGTTTTTGTCATAGTTCCAAGAGTTTTGAAAACATATAATTTCCATCTTATAAGCCATATATCTACGTTACTTTTTTAACCTGACAAGACGTAATGTCTCGAATGTTTCTTTATTTATTTTTTAATATTTTCTTTACACTTTATAAACTTAAATCAAAGTCTATGTATTTTTCAACACAATTTCAACATACAAAACAATTGCTTAGAAAAATTTTCTTTTACACGTTTAACATAAAAAACCATTTCAGCAAAAAGGAAAGTTCTACAATTTTAATTTCAAAATTCTGATTTGTCAACAACTCAGACATTTTATTTTGAAAAAGCTTAGGCAAAGATAGGCAAATTTACTCAATTGATTAATATACTATGCAGTGTGCAACACTAAAGCTATTAATTTCATCTCAATTCTTAGAATTTCCTTTCAATTCTCTGAGTTTTACAAACTAGAGTTAACATCAAGAAATTTACTAGCAACACAGTTTAGATAGAGCACTTGTGTGTAAAGCAGGAATGTCCAAAAATTTTTTGCTAATGTTCTTGTCAGGTTAAAAAACTGGTCTCTTTGAAGTATGAACTTATCTTTACTTACTTGTTGAATTAAAAAGACCTTGTTCAAAAGCCATATAAACCTGTTTTCTTATATTATTATTACAATCACAAAGTGGAACTACTTGAATATACATTTGAACTGAAGCCAAGGAAATGAAATACACAAGCTTCACAAAGTTAATTTCAATTGCCAAACAAGAATGAACAAGCCAAACATCTTGAACGTCTTGTAATTGTTGCATTTAATCAGATTCAGTAACAACTTATTTTTCAAGCCTAAAAAATAGATAAAATCTGAAGAGAATTGCCTGAGTGGTTCAGATAAGTAAACAACTAAAATGCCACAAGTTTGATTCAAACTTAAAAGTTTTGTAAACACAATTTTGCATGCCACAGCAAGAACAAACTTCACTGAGATTATGTTATAAATTCAGTTTCAGCACGGCTATCATCAAAATTTTGAACAAACTACTTTATTGATTGTTTATTTCTAAATCTTTTATTGAGTATAAATTTCAGAAATGCTACATGCGTGTTATGCAACATATACTTACTGGAGAATTCATAAATTTTTAAGGGTTTTTCCTGTAGTTTCATTAAGAATAATGTTGTTATCTGTTGTGGTTTTGGTTCTGTTTATATTATATTTTAGTAAAAATTGCTTCAGTTCATGTGCATTCAAACCAGTTCCACTTTGCAATGCAGCAAAGCTAGTTTGTGAATTACGTTGCTGGATTTCTTGACCATAATTGTTTGTTCTAAAGTTGAATACATTACTATTGAAAATCACAAAGACCGAAAAAATTAAAGATTAAAGTCTGTTTCAAACGTTGAATAATTCAAACAATAGATAATGTCAATGAGATGACTAAACTCACTATCTTATGTTTGACTTGCATTCGATGCATGCAAATTCGACGTTTAAAACAGGCCTAAAATGCATAATAACAGTTGAATTTTCCCTTTCTGTGGCACAATGGAGAATTCCCTTCGTGGAAAATTAATTAGGAATATTCATTAGCACAGCTGCCAAGTCGAAGAGCATCCTAAATTTAGTAAAATTGTGAAATTCTGTATATACTCTTGTATTACGTACAGAAAAGTGTACTCAGAACTCGAAATGTGATTACACTTTTAAACTCAATACAATAGTTACTATACAAAATTTGCAAACTTCACTGAGCTATATTTTTCCCTTTTTACAATTTTTTGCAACAAAACTTCACCATTTTACTAAAATTTAGAATGCTCTTTTCAGCAGTGCAAATAAATATAAACGTTTGTCTCAAAGGGGAATGGTCCATTGTTAAAAGCTGCTAAATGTAACCTCTTAGTTAGTGTTTACAAGGTGTTTACAATTAGAAAAAATCACTAACAAGCAGCCATAGTCAATTGGTTTTTTGTGGCAAATGCATTAGCTAGACTAAGACTAGAATTCATGAACTTTGGGTTCACAAGGAATTGATCCACTAACACATTCTGGCATTCATGGGTAAGGTCAATCATGGTGTTACGCTTGCCGAAATACATAATTTGCGGATGATTCAAATTTCTTCAGTCTTCTGATAAGAAATTGATTTTAAAAGCACTGCAGCTTGTATAACCATCTTTGTGATTTTTAAATGAATGTTTCCAACTTTTAAACGAACATTGAAAGACAATTTGAGCACAAGAAGTTTGAGACCTTTCTCCATACTTTCCATTCAAGACAATGGTTATTTTTTGGTGATCACGAGGATGTCAGTTGGGAATTCAATTGAAGCATTCTCAAAACGTGCAACAAATGTCTATAAAATTATAAAAAAATTAAATGTTTATGATGTCTCTTAAACCATGTTTAGAGGATAAATTATCCAGCTAGATTGAAAGAAGAAAAATGATATCTTAACTTTTTATAACCTGTCAGTTACTGAGAGTTGGGGTATTTGTTGATCTACAGTACCGTCCAACGGAAACTATACATCGAGAAGCGAGCGCGTTTCGCGTTCGAGCGAGAATCATTCGAGCGAGTTTCGAGCGAGGCGGCCCGCGAAACGCGTTAGCTATCGCGTTTCGTGTATCTCGTTGAAAGGTTCGAGTCGTCTCGATATGCATTCGAGATCGAATATCGCGATATTATACTGTAGTATCGAGTGTCCGCGACGTGAGCAGTTAAAATCAAAACAATTTCGCGCCTTTAAAACGCTACAAATCTTACCTGATAAAAGAAAATTTAAGATATGAATGACAAACTTACTGTGTATGTAATTAACCATCACAATGCTGACATCAAGTCCTAGTATAGTCTCTTGAAAGACGAAACATTTCTATGCTTAGACAACCGTACAGAAGTTCTTTTCTTTTAATGGGTATATACAATGTTCTGTAGACTCCCATCAAAGACGAATGTTAACATTCCAATAAACATCTTTCACAAATTATATATACTTAACATGTGGTGCATTCATCCATGCGCTTTGGCCTCACTTCGGCTACAACTAATTTACATTTGATTATGGTTGGATGAGTGGATATTTAAACTGGATAGTGTGATATTTTTCTGACAATTCTTTTAAACACGACAATACCGCACATCATTTATAGTTTAACTTGATAAACTAACGTACAGTAGGCTTGCGTTATAGCCTAGCAGACGAATTATCCGTCTGAACGCACTAACAGCTTAAGTTCGTCTACTAAAACGAACTAACTGCTAAGTTCGTCTGGATGGTTAATTCGTCTGTTGCCTGCGTTTATACGCAGACGAATTACTAGACGAACCAAAAATTTTCGCCTAAGTTCGTCCAGACGTACATATTATCCGTCTCTCGTATAAACACCACTAGTAAATATGAAATCGCGCTTCGCCTTTAATAAATATTTAGTGTTCTGTAAGATAGTCATATTCTTACACTTAAAAATTGAAAAAAGTATAAAAAGGTTTTCCTCAAGAATATTTACATTCGATAGTGAATTCACCCAAGCGCATATTTTGAATGTACATGTTGTTTTTCTTATTACTAGATGTATAGCGTACGAGCGAGAGTGTATCCAGATTCGAGAAGCGCGATTACGCGAAGGCTTTTCGAGCGAGAGTTTATGGTAATCGAGCGAGAGTCCTCGATACTGCGTTTCGCAACGCGTCGAGACGCGTTTCTCGCTCGAACATTCTCGAAACTCGCTCGAAGCGCGCTCGAAAAAAAATGTATAGTTTCCGCTGGACGGTACTGTACAAACAAATTTCACAGAATTCTTTAAAATTGAGCTATGATATGAATAAATGAAAATACATAAATAAACAAAATACAAAAGGTAATTAAGCTAGTGGTTGTGTGAATGAAATAATATGTAACTTATCTATACCAAAACACATCCATAACCGCCCACACTCTTAATAAGAGGAGAGGTTATATGCTCCGGGATAATAAACCTTACATACTGATGAAATCTATTTGTCAAAAACCATATTTTGTAGTTTTGCTAGACTGCTAAACACTCCTCTGAACACTATCAAAGTCCATTTTTTGTGAGTCTTGATTGGCTAATACTTTGTAGGAAATGCTTGATTTTGGTGTCATAAAATGTGATTTGCTCTACAGCCAAGAGGAATTATTCTTAATGAAAATGTGTCATAGTTATATAATACTTGGCCAGCTTATATATAACCTAAACTCTAAATCAAACCCAAACCCCAACACTTACCCTACCTCTATGTGACCAGGTATGGTAGCTATCAATAACTGCAATGAGAATGTTCCATGAAATGACTGTAGAACAATAGATTTTATTCTGGCAAAATGTGACTCAATTGTTCAAATAGAGAAAATATCTTCAAGGCCTTTAAGACGCCATTACACTGTGGAACTTGTCTTGCAACTTGGAATTTTGTTGAGACACAAGTCGCTATATAGACATTAGACACATGCCTAACAACCATTAAGTCATGCCAATTTTTTATTGCAAGACGCTTGCTGGCCTGTTCAGAGACCTAACTCTAAAAGAGTAAGGTCTGTTAAGACTTGAAGGATTACTTGTCCTGGCCGAGAGAAAAATGCTAACTATATTCTAGGTTTACATTGCAAATGTTTGCTTCTAGTGCAATTTATTGTAGAGATATTTTACAGGAAAAAATGCAAATTTTCTTGATGTATTAAATTATAATGTTGCATAAATTAATTCTTCAAAACTTGACAATTAATGTATGCATGGACAAGAAATCTTTCAAGTACTGTATTCAAAGACCTTAATCATTCTGATTTAGGTCTGTGCACAGGCTAGAAGCTTGCATGAAATAGAAAAACAGGTTCTACTTTTCACAATGATTTGCTGCAACCCATTTTTGAGCAACTTGTCACACAATATTTCTGTTGAGAAGATGGCATAACCTTTTTATTTAAAAACAGATCTCAGCATCTGCTGAGATTGTGAGACAAGTTGCAAGAAAAATTACATAGTGCAACATCTCTACTCATACAACTTCAATGCTTAAAATAAAGTCGTGGCAAGACAAGTTGCATAGAGTTACAGCGGCTCTAGGATGCTGTCAATCGGATTAATCTTGAATCAACATTTTCCCCCTTTACCACCCATGAATGTTAAGATGGGCAGTAAAACTGTCGAAAAGTTGTTGAAATAAATGTAAAAAACCTCTTGAAAAATCCTGTTTTGAAACAAAATTAAACCACAGTATAGGGAAAAGACAGTAGAGCCACTCCATCGATCTCATACATTTAGGAAAAGATGTTTATCATGGATGTTTTAGAAGTGAACTGGAGAGTGGTTGCCAATTTGAGCATTATTTAAATTTTTGCTTACAATTAGATGTTAAATTGAATATCTGCACAAAATTTGTCCTTCAGTACATGCCACTATATGTTTTCCAGGATGCATCATGATTGACTTTGATTTGAGATAAGCCCAATAATGGGCATGCAGCAGTTCTGTTGTGTGCTTCAAGGAATGTCATATTTATTACTAGTAAAAATTGATACCTAACAAAAGTTAATTTTACAAGTTGTACTTCATTTCATTAACAGTCCTAAAGCATTTCATTAACAGTCCTAAAGCATTTCAGTAACAGTCCTAAAGCATACCTCATTTAATAATATATCATACCTCAAATTCAAATTGTCCAATCAAAATATCGTATTTCTACCATGTGATGAGGCGATTTCGCCAGGTATCTCACTTTAAAAGTGAGATATTCCTATATCTCACTTTTAAAGTGAGATATGCTACATATCTCACACTTTCATGGCAACGCTTGTACACGCAAGCACAGATTGGCAAGTTTTCGTAAACAAAAATGGCGGAATGTGCGAAAAGTTTGATGGACTTCACGAATAATTATAAAGTATTATGGAAGGTAAGGTCATAGAAAACACAAATATTTAAAAAATTAAAAGGAATTTTCTGTACTTCTCGTCATAAAAATAAACAAAGATCTGGCTACTGTATTTTGTATTTTAGAGCATCATATTCACGAAGGTATGTTAAATATTGTCTTGCCAAAACTGTATTTAAATTCCTGCACAATTACAAGCATTTATATAAATAACGTCTCGTTAACAAGCTTGCAGGAGCTTTATAAAATTACAGTATTTCACAAGTTGTTTCCATCTTTGCAACACATTTGTCACAGGCACAACCGGTTGACAAATTGTGAGAATTTTGTGTGTAATTTCCAATATTGTAATTTTGATTGTAATTCCAATATTAAATTTCAAATATGTAATTTTTTGAGTAAAATTTCTAAATTTTGATGACACAAAACCTAATTTTCATGGAGTTATTCTTGTTGTGTACACCTACAATAATATTATGAGCCTCTAAAACTAAGCTTACCTGCTCAGCTGATTTAAATTATCATAAATAAAAAGCAACACATGAAAACATAGGTTTCTTTCATACATGTACTTATTTCATTGGTTGTTATATTAGCATTACTTTGTCAGCAGATGTTATGCAATCAGCAATTTTACACTTTTAATACTGTGGTCTGTACTCCAGTGATTATGACATACATACGCCATAAAAACACATTTATACTAGCCGGCATATGTAGCTGATGACTATGAATAACTTAACACACAATATTTTTAAAAAAATTGGCACCCACTTTCCAGTTCACATCTAAAACATCCATAATAAACACCATTTACAAAACATATGCAATCGATCGCTAGTTTTTTGCCTGTTGACGACACCATCTTGGATTGGTCATACATTTGACACCTGCACTAGGTACGCTTTGGCTATCTAGCCAGGCCTAACTACATCTATGGACTATTCCCAATACTGTGAAAAAACTAAAATATAATTTCGTGGAAACACCACATAAAAGTATTATCACAAAGCTTACAAGCTTGCAGATCGAAAGCTTTGCAATAATAAATTGATGTGGTGTTTCAAAAAATTATATTTTGATTCGATATTCACCATGCAAATGCACAAGGAACTTAAAATTAAACTACATAATAAAATTTGGAGGTCATTTTTGAAGATCTAAATCTATAGAACTAGTCAGGGAGGCAGAGGGTCAAAAATGTATGCACACTTACTTTCTCGAGGGACTAATTCTATTGTTGATAATATTGTAGTTTAGATGTCCCTTAATATGAATTCGAATGTTGTTTCGGCAGATTTTTCTTCAGTAATGTGTTAAACATGGTTTTCTGTTTGACTTCGAAACATTCGAAAAGGCGCCATTTTGTTTCTAATTTTACTACAAGAAACGAGCGCACGATATTTTCGATCAGCGGACCCCGAGGTAGCTTCATGTATGCACATTAATACGCAAATATTCATGCTTTCGCATTGGTAGTCATAGCGTTAATGCTCAAAACATTTGATATAATTTAGTTATTCTGATTCGTGAAATATATAATTCATTTCTCTTTTTGTTGTTTTAAAAAAATAAAAATTTTTTGAATGACTCACACAACTGTGAAGCGCAAGCGGGGGGGGGGGGAGGGCCGAGGGCACCGGCTGGTGCAATTATAATAAGGTATCCTCAATTTTTTTATCCTCAATTTTTTTATCCTCACCCACTGTGAAAGTCTATGAACAGTCCCTCCCCCTTTCTGCCGTGGTAATGTATCAACTAGAAAATTATATGCTAACTTAACTGATCAGTTCCTCCCTTCTGCTACCGTAACCTAAATGAAAAGTTCCTTACATTTCCTAATGTGGCGATGTCTAAAGTTCACCTTTCAAGTTCCTGCCAGATGATGTATAGAGAAGAAAATTATATCACCGTCTTCCTTTCATCTGTGGTGATGTCTAAAGATCTAGATGATTATTCTTCCTTTTTTCGGCCGTGGTGATGCTTAAAGGACTTTAATACTTGTAGTTTAAACACAAGTAGAAGGACTTCCTCTGAGACAGGTTGAAATACCAGGTGAAGCCGAGTATTTTTCAATTAAGTCGGCGGATGTACATTTTCAGAATGCATTGCGGTCGGAAATAATTTCACATAGGCGTACGAGCCAGGGGAGCTGGGAGGGCTGCAGCCCCCCCCCCAAAAAAAAATTGGAAACTGCCAGTTTTTCGGGGAATTTATTTCCAAATTCCGGGGAATTTGGACGCTGAGACACTGGCCATGGAGGAATTCAGGAAACAAATGACAG
The DNA here is from genome assembly GCA_963855995.1 of Muricea muricata. Classification (NCBI taxonomy): domain Eukaryota; kingdom Metazoa; phylum Cnidaria; class Anthozoa; order Malacalcyonacea; family Plexauridae; genus Muricea; species Muricea muricata. The sequence goes on along the minus strand of OY979718.1, from coordinate 26,813,670 downwards.
CCCCCCCCCCCAGTTGACAGAGATCCCGTACGCCTATGTCATTTCACAAAGCACATTGAACGTCTGTTGAAGGACAAGCACAAGAGAGGATGTTATTTTCTTTGTGTTGTTAAAGTTTTATATCCCGGGATATTTTCCTTGGCATTTCTTTCAGTCATTTTTGCTCAATGTCTGCAATGAATGCTGGTACAATATAACATGCTGCTTGATTTACGGTGGTGTTATTTCCCTTAATGGACAGCCCATAACTACCTACAGTTCGATTGCTACGCACCAGACCACTCAGGGAGCCTGTTCGTTTGGTAATTTTTCTTTCGACAGCACCACGGTTAAAATAAGGGTAGTAATGTTGAATAATGACTGTTGTTTGGATATGACCACGGTGGACAAGGAAGGAACTCTTCATGTTATTATCTTCTTTAATTATAGGGGGAGGGCCGATTCAAAAATGGTTCACTAATTTTCATGCAAAGGGAAAAAAGGTGGCAATGGAAAATCATTTATACTTTGTACTGAAATAATTTAAAACAAGAATACTTAAAGAAACTGGAGAACGTTCATTAAAATTAAACAAACAGCAGATGACTTCCACCACTACTTGATTTCTTGCTTCCAATAAAACCAAAATAAGTCTGTAACAAGGGGGGGGGGGGGTTATCAAAAAGAATACATCATTTTAGGTGATGATAATATATTGAGCATACCATATTTTAATTGCAGCAGCTGGTGGGCACCCTTAGACCGGTCACGTATGAGCATAGGCATGACTGTGTAACAATGATTCATTTGCCTGGATATTTGCGCCTCAAAGTTGTTTGAGTCATTCAAAAAATTTTTAATTTTTTAAAACAACAAAAAGAGAAATGAATTATATATATTTCACGAATCAGAATAACTATAAATTATATCAAATGTTTTGAGCATTAACGCTATGACTACCAATGCGAAAGCATGAATATTTGCGTATTAATGTGCATACATGAAGCTACCTAGTGGTCCGCTGATCGAAAATATCGTGGGCTCGTTTCTTGTACTAAAATTAGAAACAAAATGGCGCCTTTTCGAATGTTTCGAAGTCAAGCAGAAAACCATGTTTAACACATTACTCAAGAAAAATCTGCCGAAACAACATTCGAATTCATATTAAGGGACATCTAAACTACAATATTATCAACAATAGAATTAGTCCCTCGAGAAACTAAGTAAAATTCCCTCTGCTTCCCTGACTAAACTGTCTGAGCCTACTTTTTAACAATCTTGGCAATTAAGATCCGACTATGTATTTGCAGCGCATTTCACGGCATTATTATCAGTCAACTATAAATTTCGTTTCATTAATTTCAACTATAAATTTGAAAAGCGATCATTCATTCTTGCAAGCAATAAAGCATGGATGGTACAAACTTTATACTCAAATATTGTTATCAATTCCCGCCCGATTTTGCAAAAATCGATTTCTTTGAGCACGCTAAGTACAAGTACTAACAAAAAATAAACCATATTACCTTATAACAAATCTAGGATTGATGAAAATTCAAGGCGAAGTTTTGTCAGCAACTGAGCGTTTTGAATCCGAAAATTTATAACAAGTTCGGCAAATGTTCAAGGCTTCGAGCAGCGTCGGAAACCGAAGAGTACCGAAATATATCGACATATTCCGAGCAAGTTTTGGCACACACTGTGGGCACACAGCAGTCGTAGCACAGAGTACTACAGTAGTAGTCTGTAGTACTCTGTGGTCATAGTATAAAATCCTGTTTAGGGACTTGTCAGAAATTAACAGGGGGGGGGGTGGAAACGTGGGGAGGGTCATAGCTTTTTAAGATCCTAAAAAAGGGAGGGTGACGATAAAATGAGCTGCTTTTAAGGGGAGGGTCATTCAAATTTATTCTTATGCTTGTACAGTTGTTAGTACACAGTATAAATAGATTAAAAAAAAACAAGACGCCTGCTAAGGCGTTCACCCCGCCTGCCAAAACGAAAATGGGCACAAACTGTAACTAGAGCGTTCATTGGGGGTGGGGTATATTCAGTTATTTCTGTTCTGCCCAACGAACTCCTTTTTAAATCAGTTATTTTTAGGCTACCTTCCAAGGCATTTTAAGACATTGTTAGCACATCTTATGTAATCACTAAGATAACCAAAAGTCAATGTCTCAGTGACTTGCCAGGCACTCTGCTCAGAGTCCTAGTAAGATTGCATTTTTTAGAATTTAATTCAAATTAAAGACTTTCATATATAGTACATAATTATAGTAAACAAGATTCTTTTGTGATAATACCACCAACATATGGCTGTTTTAGTTTTGGGTAGTTGCAGGTAAAGAAAATTTTACTAAAAGTGTATACAATACATAAATATATTAACCTGATAGCATCATTTAAATCAATTCTGCAGCGCACTGCCTGAAGTCTCCACGATATAATTTGTTGGGAACTTTAGACATATGTATTTCTGGAATTGGAATGTTAAGTGTCTCTTACCTTTTATAAATGTATGAGATCCCACAAGCAAATAAATCATTTTCCACGAAATATCAGCATCTCATCTGAGATACATAACACTCTCAGGACTTTAAGTGGAACAGGAATTTAGCCTAAAGACGGCAGATCATTAAAACTCATATCCTCACCTGTTCCCTAGCTATACACCAGCATCAGAACTTCTCATGAATCAATATCATTTATTAACCAAAGTAAAAACAAAAATAATTGTTTTTTCTAAAGACAGACATTGTAATTGTTAAATTAAAAAATTGGGGACAAGTTTCTTGTCTGACAATTGATATAGATCCATTTTCAATGATGGAGAGTTTTTATGTATGTGGGGGGGGGGGGGGGGGGCTTTCGAGAATGCATGAGAATTTTGATCTAAAATGGTCCCAAACATGGCCGCTCTTTTTTATTTTTTATAGAGAGCAAATTGCGAAGCCGCAATTTTTTTTGTGTGTGTTTTTTAATCTAATAATTCCTATTGTCTGATGGTTTGTATATCTAGATTTGTTTCAGACGATGAACTTTTAATGCATATGTGCCGAACATAATACAGATGAATTAAATCCCATATTACTCCGCCTGCCGTAGGCGAGGTGGAGTTTTAAATTCGTCCTGTTTCTGTTTTTTTCGGTGTCGCAAGTTGGCGCAGCACTCATTGGTGATACCGCTGGGCACAAGCCGCGTGAGCCGACCTAAACACGGCGTTTAAACTCAATTTCTAGTGGAATATGTCAACAAAACACGCATTTTCACATGTATGCTAAAACATCTAAACCGCAAGAAGGTTTTGCGTGGAAAGATTCTCATGCAAAATGTTTTAAAACGACAAATTCCACCGCGAAACTTTACCGAGGAGCGATGTATCGCGGTGAAGTTTTGAGAGCGTGTTTCCGTCATTTTCTGTTGTGTTCTTACTTTTAAGAAAATTTAGAAATTTCTACACAAGAATCAAACGCAAATTCTACTGAAATATTTATATACAAAACACAATTTTTAACATGTAATAGTTAACAAAAAGGGACAGGAAAGTTCTTTATCAAAACATTGCTTCAGAAATGTTTTAAAACGGAACTTTGATAGACTCCATCATTCCATGATTAAGGAGTGAGTCTAGGAAATGTGTTCCTAAGTCTAAACACGTTGTGATTTCTTTCCTTGGTTTTCTATTTCTACCTATGTTGAGATGTTAATATTTCGTGCAAATTTAAATGATTTATTTGCTTGTGCGATCTCACATAATTATAGAAGGTAAGAGACATTTTACATTCCAAATTCCAGAAATGCATATGTTAGTCTAAAGTTCCCAACAAATTATGTCCTGGAGACTTCAGGCAGTGTGCTACAGAACAGATTTAAATGATGCTATCAGGTTAATATATTGATGTATTGTATAGACTTTTAGTAAAATTTTCTTTACTTGCAAAATAAAACAGCTATATGTCAGTGGTGATTATGACAAAAGAATCTTGTTTAACATATGTACTATGAAAGTCTTTAATTTAAATTAAATTCTAAAAAATGCAATCCTACTAGGACTCTGGACAGAGTGCCTGGCAAGTCACTCAGACATTGATTTTTGGTTATCTTAGTGATTACATAAGATGTGCTAGCAACGTCTTACTGGTAAAATGCCTTGGAAGGTAACCTAATAATAATTGATTAAAAAAGGAATTAGTTGGGCAGAACAGAAAATAAGTGAATATACCCCATCCCCAATAAACTCTTTAGTTACAGCCCTGCCTGACCTTGTGCCTATTTTCGTTTCGGCAGGCGTAGTGAACGCCTTAGCAGGCGTCTTGTTACAAGTGTAAATATAAACTAAAATAGTTTTATTTATACTGGATGGCAACCTTCTTCTAGATGGCTCCTATCAGTTCAAAACCCTGATTTTCTCAGCATCATCTGGTAGCTTGGCTAGCTGGGAATTTTAACAAATATTGCAGTTAATGTTTTGATTTTCCATGTGCACATCTAATTGCCACAAACAAAATCAATCAAATTTTTAATTCTAGAAGACTACGGACATCGGGTTGAGCACATGAGTGCCACTGTGCAATTTTGTTTACTGTCTAAAAGCAGTTGAAATGAACAAAAATGTTAAACCTAAACAAGGTGACGAGGTGTTTCTTCAGGTAAAAACCAGAATATTACACCTAATAAAGTCATATTATAAGTCATGATGTGCATTTGGCAAATAAGGATGCAAAGAACTAAACAATGCATGAAATATTGCAAGGCTAAACACCACTACTAGTTAGGGCATGATTAGAGAATTCGTCTATTACCTTTGTAAGTTTGTTGCGTCCACCGCCACACAGAAATATGCACGTAACAGATTATCTATATTGGACAACAAGATAAATGACATCTATAACACCACCTGTCCAGTAGTGCGAATATTTAAGAATTATTGGATGAGGCTGAGCAGGATATCGGAATTATTCAGACCGAGGTCAGCGTTATCTGCCGAAGCGAAGCTGAGGCAGATAATGCTGACCGAGGTCTGAATAATTCTGATATCCTGCGAAAGCCGAATTCAATAATTCTTTTATTATTCATTTTGCAAGAAAAGTCTCAGCCATGTAAATAAAAATTAAAACAGACAATAAACCTCAAGTCAAACGTATATTTTCTACTTACAAATATGCCACAAACTTGTCTCTTTTAATCGAAATAAACATTACAATTATGGAAAGTATTAATGTTTTTTGAAACCTGCGAGGTAGAAGTTGACTGAAAATGTCCATAACGTATGTCTCTAAGCAAAATATGTACGAAATCTGTACGTTGTAAACGAAATCTGTACGTTGTAAACGTTGACAAATAACTCTGATGGCGTGAGCACATGACAAATAAATCTCGTATTTGTCTCTAATGGCGTGGGCACATGACAAATACGATAAGTATTTGTCATGTGCTCACGCCACCAGCAAAATACGAAAAATTCATCGTAGGCTCTCAACCAATGAGAATGCAAGAATATACTGCAATGAATAATAAATGAATGTTATTTTTAAGTGGTGGTTAAAATATTGCTTTTAACCAGAGAAAATACTATTTCTATCTTCACACCACCATGTAATGCAGGAAAATATTGGACAATGTTTTAGTTTACCGTCGAACATTTACAACCGTATAATTATGATCGACCCATCGAGGTACACCAGAATCTTAGCTATATGATCTAAAACCCTATGTGATGATGATAAATAAAAGATGATCTAAAATTGACAATCATAAAATGTGATAAGCGTTGAATTACCCACGATACATTCATTTTGAAATCTAGAAGCGGCAGCATTAGTTTGTTTATTAAAAAACACACGCCTGAACTTGCCCAACTTTGTATCATAGCAACAAGAAAGAAAATGGCCGGTAGTAAAACATTTGTAGGCAGCAATTTAAACATAAAATTTACGAGGAAAATATATAAGGAAAAAGACACAAAAAGTAAGTTCCGACCATAGAGCCCAGGAACGCGGTGTTTTGTTTTGTTTTTATTGATGTGACGTATGCATAATTATAATTACCCTAAGGTGGGCAACTTTACACAAACTAATGATACATGGACTCGTAAATAATCCAAAAATACTTCGCACATCTTTACAACTACGCTAAAATAATAACAGAAATAAAATCTACGATGCTTTTTTGATATACTTAATGTATTTTACCTTGTGAAACAAGTTTGTAAAACGAAAAAAATACGAAAAAATATTTGCTGAATTTTTGCATGGGACAATGCGAGATTCGCTCTTGCTGCTTTTCACGACGTTCAGGCCATCAATAGAGAGCTTAAGCAAGCGACGTTTTTGTCAACACGGACGGCAGCCGGAAGTAAGTTGCGTCGTTATAGATGGCGAATGATGGCGTCAGCCGTTCTTGTTTGAAATCATGAACGTGAAAGTTGACTGACTGCCGTTGTTGAATTCAAACGAGAACGGCTGACGCCATCATTCGCCATCTATAACGACGCAACTTACTTCCGGCTGCCGTCCGTGTTGACAAAAACGTTGCTTGCTTAAGCTCTCTAATGTTGCGGGTGCACTGACTGCCTTGCGGGTGCACTGAGCGACAGCAACGCCGGTATTGGGCAACTTAAAATCATTCTAGAGGTGCGAGTTTTTTAAGTTTATTGATTCCCTTATTTCAACCTTAGGGGAGAGGTACCAATCTCTCGCAAGCTTTTTTCAACCATATACATTTTTGAAAGTTATTGATCCCAAGGCACCAGGCAATATGGACGATATTGCAATACTGTTCGCATCTTTACCCTCGGTGTTCCCATCAAGCATCTCGGCAACCCTTTACAATGAATTCAAAGTCTCCTTTCAGTATCTCGATGAACAAAGAAGCCTGGAAAAATTTGATGAAGGTGGTGAACACACTCAGAGATCTCGAAGGCAGCGAATGTCGCTCTCAAGTTAGCACGGCAGCATTGTATCCTAAAATATGTGTCGAGAGTTTACCAGCTGTTTCTCACTGCTGCACCATCTGTTGCAAGAATGAAAGAACTTTCAGCGCATTGAAAAGAGTTAAAAATTATCTTCGTAGTTATTAGATTTTGTAAACAAGTGAATGTAAGAGGTTAGCAATGCCAATAGTATTGTTACGAAGCAGTACAGCATAAAAAGCATGAAAATATAGCATAAAAATATATTATAGCATAAAAATATATTATAGCATAAAAATAGCCAAATTATATTTACCCAGGCAAGGTAAACACTACATACATCAACAGGAAAGATGATGGGCATGTTTGATTTTGCAGGTACATAAAGGAAATTATAAATTGGTGTCTTGCACAAACATGTCAGTTATCTCTTCCGTTGGCGTCACAATATAATTAATGATACTTAAACTGTCAATGTTTGAGAAGTTAATTTGGTACCTTGCGCAAACATGTCAGTAATCTTTTTCAGTTTAGCGTCACTGCAGTATAATTAACGATACTAAAACTTTTGGGGCTTTGCCGTCAATCATTCGTACCGGTATTTTGCGCGGTCAGAAAATAAAAAGTGTTACGTCATAAAGTGTAGCTTTGTAAAATTGTAGAAAGGTAAAAAGTCAAACATTGAAATTGAGTTCATATATATAGAGGTATTAAGTTTTACTAAGGAAATCAACGAAATAAGTTAAGTTTGAACATTTTTTAAAATAATATTGACGGAGCATACGACCGACTAAGACAGTGCGACAACGCCTTAAATAAATAAAGAAAAAGAGCTGGTGCGAGTGTTCAGAAATCCAAAACATAAACCTGATTGGCTGAGCCCACATCAGCCCACCATTCTGGTCACCTGCACCAAAACGCCTACGACCGTTAGTATAAAAGACCGTCCCAGCTGAATCCCGAGCAGTAGCTGCAGAGTAGGGAAAGAAGCGAAAACTCTACTCGAGAAGACAAGACAAAACAAGACAAGACAGACTAACAAACTCAGAAGAAGAAGACGACTATTGAACTGTAGATTTAACACCTGTAAAGATCTCCTACCTCACGTAGTCGAAATAAAAGGAATATACATAACAATATATTTATATTCTGTGAGTTATGTTATGTTATGAACATATGAATTGTGATTTGTATACGTCCTACACTACAGACCAAACGTAGGGTGGAAAAATTGACGGGAATAAATCCAACCAAAAGCAAGTCCTATGTCCACGGTGTGATAAGCTTCTAAATGCTGATAATACGAAATACCACGAACGATTAAAACGCCCTGGATTGGCTCTATCTTTTAGAGATATTTGCTAAAGGGGTCAAACGCTACTGAATTTCAAAGTAGATGGTAGAGATATCCAGGTAATATGGACAATTTTACGACACTAGTAGTCGCATCTTTACCCTCTGTATTCCCATCAAGCATCTCGGCAACCCCTTACAATGAATTCAAAGTCTTCTTTCAGTACCTCGATGAACAGGCCTAGAAGAATTTGATGAAGGTGGTGAACCACACTCAGAGATCTGAAGCAGCGAATGTCGCTCTCAAGTTGACACGGCAGCATGATCTCTTTAAATATGTGTCGAGAGTTTACCAACTGTTTCTCACTGCTGCACTGTCTGTTTGTAAGAATTAATGAACTTTCAGTGCGTTGAAAAGAGTGAAAATTTATCTTCGCAGCAGCATGACTGGACGACAGTTGCAAGCCTACATTTTACTTTCAATGGAAAGAGACTTAACGTATCAGCTAGACCTAAAGGAATTGGCTACTAAATGGTCACTTTTAAAGGGGAGGCGGCACAAACTGTGAATTAATGATTAGAAACTTTAGTGAGTGTATGAGAAAGAAGACTTTATTTGACAAATAAATAATATTTTACTGCTTCCTGTCCAATATCACGCTTTAAGAAGAAAAAGGTGGCCCAACTGCCATCAAAACAATTGGCTTATTAATATTCTTATACCACATTATGGCATCTACTATTAATCTAGGACTAAACAGACAACTGCAAATCTTATTTATTTGTTTATATCATACGCTATTTTGAGCAAACTAAGCTAGCTCTCTAGTGCGGTAAGTGACACTCATCATTTCGTGATCGGTGATTATGATCTATATCAAACAAATCATGCATAGCTGCTGATAATTTGAATCATTATTGAAATACCATCAGTCATGGATCTACCATCCTATAAATGAGGGTTCTTGACCAACGAAATGTGAGATTGAGCCATGATTATTATATTGTGTTATTGTATTAAGAGTAATGTGAAAATTACTTAATTCGCATATATACAATGGAAAACATATTGGTAAATGTTCCATGTAAATTAGGATAGATTTGATATTTTATTGTAAGAGCACACGTTATTAATATACAAGCTAATTTCAAACAAAACCTGGGCGCATGTAGCTTATGGACAGTTAAGCATAGAATTTTAGGCACAACGCCCAATTAGAAAAAGTTCAGGTAAATTTTCGTTGCTAAACCCCCCCCCCCAACCAAAGACGATTCGCAGCGGCCCTGGTTGTTGCACATCTTAGGCAACCATTTTTAACCCTGACAAGGCCCCTTAGAGGCGAGTTATATCAAACCACACCCACCAGTATGAAGTAGCACATTTGGGAAATAGGTAAAATACATTTTGATGAAAGCCGATGTGGATGTAACTAAATGTTTAGGGAACAGTGCCAGACATGTGACTACCTAATACGGCAAAGCAACCAAAATTACCCTGTAACAAATACAAAAATTTGGAGGTTGGTCAAATAACCTAATATTTGCGAAACATTATAATAAGCCCATGACAAGGAATTTTGACACAAACATTCTATTCTATTCTAACCGAAAGTTAGAATCATTTGTTCATTTTATAAGTTAGCTACCGTTCACATTATGTTCAATGATGGTGCATATTGCTGCATGTACTTAAATTTTAAGTTTCTAACTCCTGTCGTGTTGCCAGCGCTTTCAAATCTCATGTAGCAATAACTCTGTAGTGACTAGGACTGGTGACGAGAAACCAGACTTTCCTGTAACTGTAAGTCGATGTTTGATTGCAATTCTTTCTTGTTACATGCCTTTTCCTGGCTATTATAGCTGTTCCCTTCCAAATATTTCCTTCGTTTTTTTCTTCTGCTGGCAACACTTGCTGTAAAGATTGACTGAATACGCATGCGCATGCTTCTCATGTAACTTCGTTCCAGACCAAGTCTCGTTTATATATAAATAGAATTATATAAATTACACGAAAATTATATTAATACACGAAAATATGAACAAATGTGCTAGGATAATTATGTCCTATCTTTGTAAAGATAACATCCTATTTTAACGTCAACGTTTCTGAAGTTATGAGTCTTAGAAACTTACTGCATGTTTAGCAATTAAAATGCAAATACGATAATCTCACTTCGCCATAAATATGTATACCTACTTAGCTTGACCGCTTTGCTCTTGGATACTCAAGACCTGCGTGGGCAGGCAATTGCTTTTTGCGGGATTGACTACCTCACGGGCGTTCTTTGCGGGTGACGTCAATATTTTTGGCATGCGGTTGTTCATACAAATTCGTTATTTCTTCGTAAATAATCGTAGCGTGTTCGTATTGGGATTGCAAAACGGTGTCACAGTGATATGGGTACCCTCGTGTTTTGTGTATCCCCATACTCATATCACTAGCAAATATGTCACAGTGGACTTAGACGTAAGCGCACTGTTTTGCTATATTAAACTTTACTAGCAAAAGGTATTATGTTCACACTCACTGGGACTGTATCTACTTCACCAAATTTAGCAAAAGCGTGAGCCCAAAGGGCGAGTAATGATTGTCGCGCTACGCGCTCCCTCTTTAGCTAAATTTGATTAAGTAGACACAGTCCCAGTGTGTGAGAATATTCTTGAATATAATACCTTACACGAGGGCACCCATATCACTGTGACACCGTTTTGCAATATTCTCAATACGAACACGCTACGATTATTCACGAAGAAATAACGAATTTGTATGAACAACCGCATGCCAAAAATATTGACGTTACCCACAAAGAACGCCCGTGAGGTAGCCAACCCTTGCTTTTGCGAGCTGTAAAGGCGGATTTCCATTCAGTGCAAAATGTCGCGCGATCGATTTTTAGCGAGCGCTTTCTTTTGAAATGTGTGAAGTCAACCACAGCTAATGAGATTTGTTCCGCTTGACTGTTTGTAATTCAAAAGAAAGCGCTCGCTAAAAGTCGATCGCGCGACATTTTGCACTGAATGGAAATCCGCCTTAAGAGTTAAAAACACTGTAGGATCAGAAGAAGAATGGAGACGCTTAGAATCATCGTCATAGCAGTTTTTTTTATACCTGCTTGGTCGTCGGTGAGTGGATTAATGTTATACTTCAAGTGCATTTTCACTACTTATCTGTCTTAAATGTTACCGGCGATATTTAGGTCTACTCTGTATTTGCTATATTGGTACTGGTGCGTACATGCCACATCACTAATGATATATTCGCTTGAATTGATTCGTATTCTTATTCGCCGTATAGGATTCGATCGCTGCCTATCATATAGGAATTTAAACTCATTGCTTGTTCATTAATTCATGCAGTTGGGTTCCTAGTTATCATTTGCGTTATTTTGAAGCCAACGTTCTGCTTGTAGACGCTCAGATTTGCTTGACAACATGTCTAATGTCACACACGACTAAACGTACTGAAATGAATATGGTGGTGTTTATGATTTGAATATTACAACTGAAGAGATATAGTGTGATCAAGACCTATAGTAGATGGCCCTACATACCATATTATCTGTCCAAACGATAAAGCGTGTATTTTTCATGTTTTTTCACGTTCAGTAATCCATCTAGCTGGACGTTACGCTTTGTTTGATTAGCTAACAAAATCTAGCTTATCTCCTCTAATTAACATTCATGCACATCATGGATAGGTTGAAATCACGCTTGAAAATTGCTCAAACACTAGTTGAAACTGTTCAAACAGTAGTTCTGTTTGTTTTAGTTCTCTTGAATGCGAACGACTATATCTATATAGTCTGCCACAAACAAACGCGTACAGATTTGCAATTTAGCTACTAATTTACTGAGGCACATCAAGCTTCATTCACATTAAGCCGACACTGCAGTAGCAACGAGAAATCCGTTGTCTTGATGTACGGTAGATTTAAATCGAATTTTCATGTTTCAAGCCAACGCGGATTGGTGGCGACTTTTATCCACAAATATTTCCGTGTTGGACATTTAACAAATATACATAATTATAAAGACAGTGACTAGAATCAAAAACAAATATGTATGCATTGTCTGGCGAATTTACTTAGTACAATGACAGGGCTTAATTCATAGTGTACAGAATATGTGAACCTGAATAAACCCATTGAAAGCAGATATATTTTATTTGTTCATTAATCGACTGAATATTTTCACTGGCACTCCACTTAAAAACAATTATTTTCAATAAATTCTTTGTAGTTTTGCATGGTGATCAACAATATATAAATTTAGTTTTGTGGAAACATTACGCGAATTTATGTTATTGCATAGAAGCTTTCAATCCTTATGCTACTTTGCTACTATTTTCCATATAAGAGGATGGTATTTTCACAAAATTATTAACATAATACGTCGTTATCCATGCGATACGTACATTGCGTGCTTAAAAACAACAACATGCATTCAATTTGCAAAGAAGATTCACCGAATATAATTTTCTAACATACGTTCAGTTAAGTAGACGCATGAAATTCTGTATAACGACGACTTAGTAACATTTGGTTTACCAATAAGTCTCTATATATAGTGACTTCTACATACGCAATTCTTAAGCTTCCCGTTCATGCGAATCATTTAAAACGCTACTTTCGACTTTTGATCAGTGTGTACAACCGGTACCAGTAAGTTGCCAAGTGCAATTCATCAGTCAGGATAATAATTAGGTATTCATTCCATATATTACAATTGTTTAATTGCATTTAATTCCGACGTGCAAATGTGCTTGATTTTCTTTAAATTTAAAAATGCGTTTTCACAATTCTTTGCTATGTGAATGGGTACATATTCGCTCTCCTTTAATTAATATTCCAATGTCTCGTAATCGTATAACACGACACAGCAACCAGATGCAGTAAAAACGACGCGTCATAATTTGCGGTAACACTTGCATTGGTCTTTTAAAACTGTGTGAAGGCAATATTGGGCAACAGGATCACGAACACTGAGTCTGAGTTTTTTCGAAATCATAAAACATGGAATTATTAATTATTCATAAACATTAAATAAATATATTATACTGAATAGTTATTAGTTGGTAAGCTGAATGTTAGTCCGATCCTAGTGATTGAGCTTTTGGTTAAAACAATCTCAGAGCTTAATTACCATTGCTTATGCTTTTAGCTAATCATAAACACTCTTATATATAATTACACCAGACAAACTGACGAAAAGATCAAGGGCAAGGTTAGATAACGATGCAGATAAGGCTACTTGGAACAAGTGTGTGCCTTTTGGAATTCATCTGTGTCTCGAAAGCTTTATTAATTTGATATAGCCTAGATGAAAATTTTGATTGTATCAACAAAAGTTCGTATAATAAGAGGAAAAAAGTTTCTGTCACCACAGTTGCACATAAACTTGAATGCTGTATAGCCATCAACAATTTCCTGTTCCTTCATTCTTAGTTTGCAATCAATCTCTCGGGATGTGGCGGATAATTCAGCCATCCACGCCGGCTGGTTCAACATTGGAACTAACAACATTTCTTTAATTTGTGTTATACCTCCAACATTGTCGCCGTGACTTTAAATGCAAACCATCAATTGCCGTCCTGCCATAGAGCTAAAGTATTAATCCGCGAGAGTCTAATCGCCTATTCTATTTGTAACATGCAACCAAGTATTTTCCGCTTTGCGTATGTATAGATCGGCAGTTATTGCAAGCATACGTACTCTGATAATACAACAATGTGATCAATTATACATGCTTCGAAATTCAACAGCAAGCAATACAAAACTTTTGTTGGATATGTATGAAAACACAATTTGGCATAAGCGTAACATGCACCATTCATCAGAATAGAGAAGGGAGGGGCACAGGATTGATTTGCCTGACAGCATCGGTATGTTGCATGGTGTATGTGGCTTTATGATTTTACGGTTGATACTTGAATACATTCTTTTCGACGTATCGATCTGTTTAAACGATATTCGTACTGAACACCTTTTCGCTATCAAATCACCTTGCTACATGTACACGCGTAAGTATTACGAGTTGTAGAAGGTTCTTGAAAACAGGCATTACCAAATGGGCAGTACAGGCAATTACGATGGGCAGCACAACATTGTTCAATCGTGTTTTCAACAGCTCGTGATTTTTTTGCCGTGTATTTCTCTTTACCAACATTTGGGTGTAAATGGACGGTTCCACACGTGGCAATGTATTGAACAGCAAGGCGCCGCCCACTCTCCTCCGGAGAGCCTTTGTATTATGGAAGTTAATGAGATATTTTCAAAATATTTCGCATATTATTATAGAATTACGCAATATTAGCTAATATATAGAGCTGACATGAAGTTTAGGATAATTGCGTAATTTTATAATGATTTGCGAAATATTTTGAAAATATCTCATTAACTTCCATAATACAAAGGCTCTGCGGAGGAGAGTGGGCGCCGCCATAGTTGGCCCACGAGTACATTGTGTATTTTTCTGCATCCAAAGAATTCAAGCATTCGAAAGTACTCCCGCTGCCCACAATAACGCGATTATTTAATTCCATAAAAAGGAAGCCTGAGCAGACGCTTTGTTCTAGTCTACTATTAGGCCTTATCGGTACGGTGGTAGGCATAATTATGTCTAAAAATATCGGCTTTTTAAGGTTTTTACATTGACCTAAAAGTCTTTGAAAATAAAGAAAAAGAGTTCACTTGTATTTACTGGGTAAAGAATGGGGAAGTTTGAGACCGTTTAAGTTTCCAGTTGTTTGTGATTCTCTCCATTGCTTGCGGGGGTGAATTCGCTGTGTCAAAATGAAATTTTACATCGCTGGAAACAGCCTTTTAAGGTAATTATCCATGCATCTCTATCTTTCATTGTGTACAAATTCTATGTTGTGGATAGGACGTGATAAAGGACACCACAAAATTCATCACTGACCGGCCATCTGCATGCTTCAATGTACGCACATTTGAAACACGCACGGTGGTAATGACGAACTGAAGTGTGGTGTCGAAGTACGGAGATAAAAAGTCGCATTTTTACTTTGCTGGAGTTCGTCTTAACAATCATGAAGGAGCAAGTTATTAATAGTCAGAGATCGAAAATTAATATCTCATAGAGAAAGTAGCTACTGCATTCTAATATCCTATTATATTTTTGTCGAGGCAAATTGATATGTGTACTTTTTCAGATTTCTGATTGCTTCGACATTTCATGACGTTGTAAATGGAAAGGACGAGTCAAATAAAATCATAGAGTCATGACTTTTTTACTCCTTGCTCCGACTCCGGTACGCATCCGCAATCCGTCTTTTGTACTGTGCCTTTTCGAAGCGCTATAATCAAAAGAAAAGAGCACGGAAGAAAGATTTTTGCTTTCATTTATTAAAAGATTTGCCCAATTTAAAATATTTTTCTTAATTTAACAATAAATATTAAACACGATATGATTATGTGCAATTATGCATTTATCTTTCATCACTTGTATCCTTATATGGCTTGGTTTATTCATCGTGCTGAAAGCGGATGGAACTGTTTTTATTGAGACAGTCAAACACAATGATAACGCATAATATCATCGTTTTATACCTAAACAACTCGCAGTTATAATCGTTTTCATTTTAAACAGTTTGAGTTACATCAATAGGAAAAAGTATTTGACCATCAATCTGAACCTGAATCGGAGATGCAGCGATGGTTTCAATGGCATATGCGTATTCCCAGAAAATTGTCATAATTGTCGACTTTACCTACGTATTAGCGACTGGAAAACATATGAAACACAACGGAAAATTTTCTAATGCGCATTAATGCTTTATACATGTTATAGGGAAGCTTTTTAATTGGATGAAACAGGTACTCAATAACACACAATTGAGCAAAGTCAAAAAGCGCGGGAATATTTCCCCGTAATTTTTGTGTATTAAAATTGTATATTTATATAAAAGCATTGGAACGTCAGAGTGCTCTCCCAACAATCCGCGTGCACGCTGACTCATAAAAAACTGTTAGTGTTTTCCAGTACAGAAAAAACGACGAAGATTTTCACAAGTAAAGTTATGAAACAAAAAATTACGTAATGCATGTACGCGTTTTCTTGCGAGATCGACCCGACGATTTAGTTTCCCGCTTTTTTGCTGTTTTTTCAACAATGTAGCAGCTTGCCCGTGTAATATAGTTTAATTTTACCACTTGAACATAATAGTTATTTACCTCTTCGTGCCACCGTGTCGTAATACCATCTCTATATTCATTTGTATACATGCTGCATGTTCATCATTTGTCAGTGTGGAATAAATTCACTAAAATAAAGGTTATTGATCCATGTCATACTAAATCCTGCTGTTAAGCCTTAAAATGCAATCGCATTAAACCTTTAAACCGCGGATCAATATTCATAAAGAACCAGACATGAATCTATATATGACCAAAACAAGGCAAGTACATTTCCTGGACAAGGTACTGTAGATCGTATATAGCTACACTCAACTCAAGTTGTGCTGCTATTATAAGTGTTATGAAACATGTATTTATTTCTGTTTTAATATTCATTGTGTCATTCAAATTCATGTGAATGTTAAATGTTTGTACAGCTAACGGAACAGGCGTCCACATGTCTTTTTGTTAGATTAATTAATGTACATTTCACAATCTCCTACATCATTCAACCTAAATATATCCACCTGTATTAGTGCTATAAAGACAGTAAAACTCAGGTACGATGTTAGGATAGACTAATATCAGAAATTAAAGAATTAAAGGTATTTATCGATATTGAATTTCTAACTTCCGATGGTAAATTATTCCAAAGTTTTGCACCACTATAACTAATACTTTTTCTCATATATTCAGTTTTAGGCTTTGTCAGATAAAACCCATAATCTGAATTACGTAAATTGTAATCATGTTGAGGAGCATTTGGATTTTGAAATGATTCGATTAGAACAGCTGGTGCTTGCCCGTGAATTATTCTAAACATGAGTCTGGCTTTCATAACAAGTCTACGTTGCTTCAACGTTTTCCATTGAAGCTCATTTAAGGCTGCTTCCGATTGGCCATGCTCGTTTCTATATCCTAATATAACCCTAGCTGCTCTATTTTGGAGTGACTGAAGTCTATTCGAAAGTGTAGCACCAATTGGCTCCCATACAAGGCAGCAGTAATCGAAATAAGGTTGAACCAAAGCACAATAGACAGATACAAGTGTTTCACGAGTAACATATGGTTTAAGCTTCCTAATCGCTCCAATACCTGCCGACACTTTTTTACATATTTCGTCCAGATGGATGTCCCATAGTAAACATTGGTCGATTTCAACACCTAAAGATTTTTTGTTTGTCACTCGATTTACAAGTCTATTTGCTATTTGAATTACAGGATCATTTGTAAGTTTGCTAATCTTTTGTTTACTCCCAATTAATAGGTATTCGGTTTTGATCAGATTTAGACATAATTTATTTGCTAAAAGCCACTTTTGAACATTGTTTAAGTCATCATTAATTTTGGATTCAATTTCGGGTAATGCCAAACCAGAGGCAGTGAGAGTAGTGTCATCTGCGAACATTCTTACTGTTGATTTTTCAATACAGTTTGGCAAATCGTTTATGTAAATTAAAAACAGAAGAGGCCCCAATATAGACCCTTGGGGAACACCATAATCTATTTTATGAGGTTTGGATAGATATCCATTGACATAACACCTTTGCAAACGATTTCCCAAATATGAGGTAATAAGATTTAAAGCACATGGTTGCATACCAAGAAAGCTAAGTTTTCCAATTAAGATTTCATGATTCACAGTGTCAAAAGCTTTTTTTAGATCAAGAAAAACTGCAATGTTGAGCATACCATCATCCATGTTTCTATACCATTCATTAGTAGAATGGAGCAATGCGTCAGCTGTTGAGTGCATTGGTCTAAAGCCAAACTGATGTTTGGAAATCAGATTATTGTTGTTTAAGTAAGCAAATAATTGCTTATGAAGAATTTTTTCAAAGATTTTGCTAATTGCTGACAAAATTGAAATAGGACGATAATTATCGACTATGTTTTTTGGACCAGATTTATGTAAGGGAATAATTTTAGCAACTTTCCACTCTGTAGGAAATATTTCTGTTTGAATCGAATAATTAAATAGATTTGTTAGAGATTGAGCAATAACAGGGGCAGCAATTTTTAAAATTTTAGCTGGAATCTTATCAAGACCTGTAGCTTTTGAGGCAGAAATTGAAAGCAACATGTGAAAAACTGTATATGTATCAATAGTTTGGAAATGAAATGTATCAGTAGTTTTTATCATAAATTCATCATATTTGAAATTACCTTCGCCAACAGAATAAGCAATCTTAGACCCTACACCTGAGAAGTAATCATTGAAGCATTCAGTGACCTCATCAGGCATTACAATGTCCTTATCTTCTACTTTAAGATTGAATGTTGTTGGTTTGGACTGGACGACCCAATATGCCATTGTATTGTTAATTATTTGAAATAAAGACTTAAAAAGTAGATTGTATTCACTCATTTGAGCATTTGCTGATTAAAAGATCTCGCTTGGTTTCGAGGCCCTCGCGCAAAAGCTGAGTTGATCCCCAGAAGGCCTCGTTACATAAGTATATAATACGTTTGTCAGTAGGGAATGTACGGAATTCACATCAGGAGCAAGGTATAAGTAATGCTATTAAAGATGACACGGGCAATCGATTACATAGCAACGTAGCTATTGTTGATATTTATTGCATCTGGATAGCACATCTATTGTTGGTTTTTGAAGCCAGAAGTACGTCATATTTTTATACTTGCGGAAATGTTGGATGGTCCCACTTGAGCAGCAATGCTATAGATTTCTATCACATGCAGGATGTATACTTTTCATTTTGAATTAAACAATCTACGTTTTAAGGCAATAGCCTTTCAAGAAATCAGTTTTCTAACAGAAACTACATCGATCCACTACTTGAGTGGGGCCATTCAACATGGTCGCCGATCTCAAAATATGACGTGTTCGCACTTTAATTCTAATTGCGTTTTGTATTACGATGTGCTATCCAGTTTTAATACATATCAGTGATAGCTAATCATTATGCAAACAAGTAAATGTTTCTAGAATTAGTTAATGATTGAATTTGACTTGAAATCCTTCCATTTTTTCGACACAAACTGGTAGTTTTTTCATTAAACTAAGGTAAAGATTTGTTTGCTACTCTTACAAATATCTCCATTTCAAAAACACAAAATTATTGGTCATGTGATCAATATCTTCACCAGTGAAGTTATGAAAAATATCTCGCTCTGTATTTTTAGTATCTTATTGTTGTATTACTATTTATTATTTATTGAAAATATTTTAGAAGTGTTGATTGGTTAAGGGCTAACGGTGAAATCGTCATATCCGCTTGGTAGTTGTCCAAATTTGGGATTGAAAATAAATATACGACATTATGACTCATTTCGTCGTATATTGAAAACAAATATACGACATTACGAGTCATTTCATCGTATATATTATATTGACTGACCTTTGTTAATCAACCTTTCGTCGTAATCTGACAATTATTTTAAGAATATTTTCTCCGTAGTCTGATTGGCTTATTAAAGTTTTCGAACAATTTCATACTGTTCCATTATTAGCAGCTTGTGTCTTCTTACTTACAAAGCAAGCGTTTAAACTGAGTTTAAAATATTTTTAAAAAATATTAAAAAAATTATTGAATTCAGTTCTCGCAGGATATGAGGAATTATTAAGGCCTCGGTTTGTGTTATCTGCCTCAGCCTTCGGCTTCGACAGATAACACAAACCTCTGCCTTAATAATTTCTCATATCCTGCTCGACCTCATTCAATAATTGTGTAACAATAAATTTGTAAAACACGTGGGAAAAATTGTCATTATTTTTCGCGACAATTTCTGCAGCTCAAAAGTGGTACTAATAATATAAATATAAACGAAATTTGGAAACTTTGCAAGGTTATTCACTAATTAAAAACCTGAACGTCGAAATTCGGCTGGTAGTAAAATATTTCATTGTTCCTGCCAAGTTCAACTTTTGCCTATTATGGAATTCGACTGTGTTAATTTGAAGGCTTTACAAATTTATGCTTTATTTAAAACAAAACATAAACTTTACAGTCTCTAACCCATTTAATATATGATGTGAGTTCGCTGCTTGCACTAATTTAAATACCATACGCTTACATATCTTCGCTTAGTTTATTTACCTCGAAAAATTGCAATGCTTCACTTTGTCTTTCTTTTCGTACTTTTAGGAATTGCTTAATGTACAAAACTCGTCTTCATCGATATTTACAAAATTTGTAGCCATTTAAACGAATAATGCACGATTTTCGCGCGTTATTGCTAATAATGCATTAAAACAAGTCGTTATTGCGAGGTTACCAAAACACACCTGATTAATTATGACCAATCTCGTGCGTAGATTTTGAACAGTGAACAAAGAGCATATATTAATGTTGTATAAAGCAAATAGGTTTCTTTTTTTTGTCTTTCTGTACTGAGAAATATCACAGAGACGTCATTATGTGCGAAGACGCTATGACGTCATCTGATGATACGTTGTGATGTTTAATGTTATGCTCCCAAATGGGCTTTTCAGTATAAAATTGCAACAATTCGAAGTTAGTATAAGCGCTAATTTATAACATATGATTTACAGTACAGACGCACGTAAAAATGAAATAGATTGAATGATCAGAAACTGGTATAATTTCTTACTCGGTTTTGACTGCTTTTTTACTTTTTGTTTTTGCAAAGACTGATGGCGCACCTCGAAGAAGAAAATCATTGGACAATCAGGAATATCAGAATGAGAGAAGTATGGCTGTGCAGTACCCCCTCGGTCCAAACACACACACACACACACGCAAACATTTGCAAACCTTGTTAAGTGTAAAAAAATCACAAAATTTGTCAATAAATTGATCAGGAATTGTGAGCGGTGAATCTAAATCTATCAGGTAAAAGGTGTTGTCGGTAATTCAAAGTCCATGGAGGGATCCGTTTGTCAGAATGGTTTCGATCTGCCACTGGCGAATGCTTTATGTACTTGTACGCAGCAACAGTCACAAGGCGATATTCCTTGCTTGTATAATTGCTTTTGTGTACACTAAATCACAGATTAAAAAATGTTAGATAATCTGCTAGTTCACGCATATTGTATACAGAACATGGTTGCCTAAAAGACAATAGGTCCAAAATCTCAAGCTTTTCATGTTTATTCAAATATAGCCAATATTTAATAAAGGCTCCGCTAAGAAAAGCTTAAACTGTGAACTATGGGCAAGCAAGGAATGAAGAGGGACTTATTTGCTTCTTTAAGCCTGGAAATATTTCTTTACATGCATATCGGGCATAATTACATGCTACAAAGGTAATTCCTTGAATATAATGGCCTAAAATAAACAATAATCCTACATCTCTGACGCGCGCATACTGTAGTCCACAGTTTACGCTTTAAAAAGACAACAGAAATGACTTAGCTGTATCATAGCACTTTTTGTTTTAAAACCGCCCCTTCCCTGTGATTAAGGACCGCATTAGCTATAATTGTATCTGATTTGTCGGGGTTTTTTTTTTTACGATTTTTAGATTCATCATTGGATCTGTCATGTGAACCACTAAAAAGTAAGTAGACGTTCTTTCTGCACTGCAACTTTTCTTTATGCATGCAAATCAGCCTGTACCGTCACACTCGGATTTATGATTTTACAACCAAAATGATGACATGATGAAAAACTGAACATTCTCACCCATTGTGTTCACTTCTATACTAAAAAAGGTTAGTAACTTCTATTTGGATTATCTTAAAAAATGCAGGCATGTGAAAACTTTTTTAAAATTAAAGTGCATGACTGAAACAGCAATCCAAATCCACACGCGAACGACGATTTTCAGCAGCCCTCTCTACGAGGATATATGAATGGACGGAAACGGTGATTTTCCAAAAGATATAATGATGATGATCTGGCCCAGTCTATCATATCAAGATGGCAAACCATAAACTATATCTATTTTTTACTTGGATTGATTTTGAGTTCCATAACGCTACTTGATGCTAATTAATTGCATGTTTAAACGTCAGGAACATTTGTTTTAGCACGACTACATAAAAAACCAGCTAGCTTAGTAACCTTAGGAATTACAAGTGTTACTTCGTGAACACCGTCCGTCCAAACAGACAATTCTGTTTTAACCTAAAATTTACTAGTGGTTTTTTTTTGTTATTTAACTAATTTAATAAGATCAACGGAAATACGAAGCAAAAAATTATGAGATATTTGTAAAATTATGCCAAATAATAACATATGCACCATCTGCTGTACATGAAAATTTACCAATTCGTTCCTGCATGAACGTAATTGCTTAAAAGAGCTGGTATAACGTGCACCTCTTTAGTATAGACGCTGTCATACTTTCATCGTTTTTGCGTCTCGGTGTGGACAGTGCCTTAGTAGAACTTGTTTCATATATTACTAAAACCTATAGGGTAGGATTTTACATGTAGTTGCTAAATAATCAATATATCGTAACTGTGTAAAAAATTTGAACGCAATTAAACCACTTGAAACTTCTCAATCTCTTGGAATAAACATGACAATTATTCTCAAGCTTTTTATGTCGGACAGTGAATAAATAGTACGGACAGTGAATAACTTTACACAGTAAAAAATTTAGTCAACGAATTTAGTGTCAAGTTGTAGTTGTATAGTATCAGTTGTATCAGCTCGATAGCTATGCGAGGGGGAGCACAATTTGGGATTAATAGTTGGAAATTTTGCCTAATTCGACGAGTAGCCGTTCTTTATTTATTACTACCATGAAAAAAAATAAACACCTCAACGGCTCGAGGCACGTTTGAAAAGGCTTGAAGCGCTCTATTCAGCTCTTATGCAAGACAATTCTTATCGCCAACATCATATTTTCTCTTTAAACCGAAATTTTGAGTTTTTGTTGGCATTACTCTCTTTGCTCTTGATCGGTTTCGTCTGTTAAAATTTCCGCCATTTTGTTTGCTTTTTGAAAACTGTAATGCTGTGGCTACAAGTAATGAAATAATCGTACGCCTCTGAGCCAGTCATGAAACAGTAGGCCATAATTTTTGTCGTGCTAGTAATAAACGATATAAGCACAGTCATTAAGAAATTAAAAATCATCATAATTATTAGCTTTGTGCCATCGCATCGTAAAATTATTTCGAGTTTTTCTTTCATCAATAAAGATCCACAAACCGAATGCTTTCTATTCGATGAGTTCAAATGCCCGAATGTCCCTAGTTTTGCAAACTCAGCTGAGAATCTTAAGGTTGAGCTTGCTCGTTACGACTCGGGAAAAGCATGGCCTGATGTATGGTTGGACGTGAAATGGGATGTTCCTAGACAAGGTAAGTCACTTTGTTCTCAGTTTCATGAATATATGGGCAAATCAAACACTGTACCTCAATCAACACATATCATCTCAAAATAACATTTCCTGATGAATTCTAACCATCCTCCCCATTATTAGGATGTATTCTCAATGAAAGTAGAACACAGTGTTGAACTAATATGCCGTCTTTCTTGGACGTTAATTTCTCGTAACCAATAACCAATCGTGAAATAACCTCACGTTGTTTTCGCGCGTCGGCTTTGGCAACAACCTTTATTACTGGCGATGAGATGGTTTAGTAGTTTGTAGTATATTACTATTCACACGGTAAAGGAGCAGTGTCATATTTCACGCATATTTTCTTTCCTTCCATTAAATTTAAATTTCTTACAGATTTAAAATTTATATATATATATATATATATAAATATATATATATATATAATATATGTATATATATATATATGTAAATGTATATATATATATATATATGTATATATATATATATATATATATATATATATATATATATATATATATATATATATATATATATATATATGTATATATATCACATACTTGTGCCTTTATCCGGGCGATAGCACGGTGACATAAAAACGATATGTCCCGTGATATCGTTTTTTGTCCCGAGATATCGTTTTTTGTCCCGCTCAAAACAAAGATGGCGTCCGACTGAAGGATCGATAGAGATATAACAATAAAAATATAAAATAATACAAGGAAAATACCACAAAGAGATTTGCAGCTATTAAAAGATAAGTTATTTTTACTTTGTTTTTGTAATTTCTGCCTGTTTAGCGTATTTAATTTTAAGCAATAATTTTGAATTCATTTCGAAATGTACTCGAAGTATAAATAATTTAAAAATGTAATCTGGTTTTTGCTCTAGATAAAGGCACAAGTATGTGATAAATAAGTTATCACATTCGAGACTCGGTATCAGTTTTATCGCTCTCGTTACGATATCATATTTTGTCCCTCGTTCGCTGCGCTCACTCGTGACAAAATATGACATCGTCTCTCCAGCGATAAAACTGATATCACCTCGCCTCTCATATGATAACCTATATATATATATATATATATATATATATATATATATATATATATATATATATATATATATATATATATATATATATATATATATATATATATATATATATATATATATATATATATATATATATATATATATATATATATATATATATATATATATATATATATATCAGCTTCTACATTCAAGAGACAACAGATACATGGCGAAGTCACTGTATGCAACGGTTATGTCCGCCTTGATCTTTTCATTTTCTCAGTCCTCATAAAGAAATCATGTCCGCTGATTGCCACATGCCATACTTTCGTCATCTTGGTGCTTTTTTCTTTCGGAATTATCGACTTTCCGACCATGATCGCTTCCATTGAGGACGCCATCTTGGATTATAAACTTGAACGTGTCAGCCCAACGCTTTGTTTTTTTTTTTATACGTAGAAAGCCTGATATATTACACAGTTCCTTTAACGCTGTTTCGAATATAGCAATACTAGCTAGTACTGGTGGTGCAACACTAATAATTCAAATGAATTGCATTGATATGCGTTACACACAATTCACAGGAAGTAGCTATCACTGGTGTCTACGTACGTGTTTTCAGAATGCATTTACGAATGCCAAGAACAACTTTAAGTAAAGACTGCATCAATCGTTCGCTCAACTTTGCATCCAAAGCCAATTTCTCTTCACCAGTTACTGGTGATCGACCTCTCAATGCTGCAGACAATCCTGTCTGTTTTGTTTTTTTTATATGAGCACTACCCACGGTGGATTCTTTCCGCTACAGTAAAATGATCTTTTGAGTACGTAAGGGTATGTTGTTCCTTAGAGGGTTTACAATCGTGAAATATTTTCCATAAACAAATTTTTTGTGTGTCTCGATGGTGTGGTATATAGTTTTTATCCGCTTTCTGAGGGCATTATTTCGGGAATTACATACGCAAGCATCGACATCATGTTTTTCTTATCTGGTCAACCTTTTTGACGACCAGTGGTGCGTGGATGTCTAAAGCATTTTCCAACAGGTTGTGGGAAAACGTCGTTTCCTTACTTACAATTATATCGTCTAGATCGTCAATAGAATTTGACGTACTGGTTTGAAGAGACATGTGTACTTGTAATGCTGAGGGCCGTAGCTCTTGAAGTATCTTTCCATTTCAAGTTATATATAAGTGGGTTTATGAATTAATTGTTAAGTTTAAATTTGCACAGACGGGAAGACGGTCGCAGGTACATGCATATAGAGATAATTAATGTGCCCGTGATTGATAAGCGGTCGTTCTTGCCCCCTTTACAAAGCTACATATGTTTTTGCTTTAGTCACAAATACTGGGACCTTAGTAACTAGTTCAGGATCGAACTTCAAAAATAAACTTCTCGATTATAAAACTCGGTAAATTTCCATACTCAAACACTTTGGCAGCCATGCTGCTGCTTTCAACAGACCTCTTTCTTTTTTATACCAGGAAGACAAGGAATTTGGGGTTGGCAGGTACGAATTTTTGGTCATCGCAATGCTCAAGGCTATAGTGAATGCTATCAATATAACAAGAAATATGACTCGAAAGATGTAAGTTATGTTCAAATAGGCAGTTCTGTCCCCGTATTTCTAAACAAGTATGCACTTGCACGGATTCTAAATTGAATTACCTCCTTAAGTATACGATTTAAAAAATAAAAATTGAGGGTTGGTTTTTTGCAGTTAATTACAGAACATTATTATTTCCCAACACTCGGATATAACACTGGATACGATGTGGAAGTTCAAGGAATTCCAAATTTTAGGGAACCTCACGGGGAAACCGTTGTTACAAAATCAATAAATATTGAAGGTAAGGAACTTTAGAAAATATGATCAAATGTCTTTTCAGAGAAGGCTTTCTTTTCAAAAAAAAATGACTTTTCAACTGCATGGCTCATAGTAGCTATAACTTAGGAGAATATTGAAAAACGTTTTCCATTGGACTCTAAAATTGAATTTGCATCGTATTTTACCGTAGTGAGGGCAAGTTTCGCTTATTGGTCGTGATGTATATGTTTCGTGATATGTCAGCTCTCAAGTAATGCGTGTATTTATATTGAAAAACATTGACGACTTTTATAAACGTAATGTTAAAAATCGGCGCGCAGCGCATTTCATTGCAAAGAGCTGCTAGTCAGTTAGTGTATGGCGTCGTCTTGGAAAGGACTGGGGAGAAGACGAGTCCCCCACTGTTATTTTGTTGAACGAATTTGAGATTTTTCTAAATCTCAAATGTTCAAATTTGTATCGTGCTCAAAAATCGCCGATGTGTGGCTTTTAGCCTATCAACAAACCCTCCTAAAATGCTAAAAATATAGCGTTTTAGAGACCTCTATGTGTTTTTTATAAAAGCAACGTAAAGGCAACCGAAGGTCATGTAGCTAATTACGATTTGTTTCAGTGTATTCAGGGTAACTCAAAGTGCAGTCATAGTGTAGTGTAGTGTATTTCAAATGCTTTCTTAACGAAAGAGACTGGATCTTGAAGAAAAAATCCTTAAAGTTGTGTGTCTGAATTTTGGATTTGAGATTCTGAAGCAAAGCTCTGCCTGGCTCTTAGTCGCAGAGAAAGCTTTAAAATTTCCCATTAAAAACGACAATTTGTACACATTTATTATGACCCCCAACTTGTACATTTTGTGAATATCAAAGGAAGAGGTGACACCATGTCCTAAAGTAATAATTTAAGGACTGCATGCACTTAGCAAATTTCGAATTTTAAACTAACATTTTTAATTTAGTGTTAAATTTTTCAGACATGTGACTAGGAAATGCAATTATTGGTTTTACCATTAGATTGTAAAATTGCCAAAAAAAGGGTCGATGTAAACACAGAGTCTGAAGGATATTCAGTTGAATTTTACTAGATTCCACATTAAATTTCCCATTAAATTTTCAATTCCACATTAAAAATGTGAAATCACATGTGATTTTAGTATGGGAACTTCTTTTATTATTGCACAAGTCGCATTTATCACAGCACAGATTGATAATAGCTGCATAGTCTTTATACGCCATTTTTGGGTGAGTATTCTCCATTTCCCTCTACGCCCCTTGTACACGTACTTATATGATAAGAAAGGTATTGCTTGAAAAGAAAAACCAAATATAATTACGTATAATTTCGCCTAGGACGCTGCTTCTATTGGCATCATATGCACCCTGCTTGTTGTGGTAAGTGTAATTGAGGAAATGCAATTTGCGGATAGTCTCGGTCCAAAGCTGATAGAGCTTTTAGTTAATTTAAACGTACTTGATAAGAAGATTAGAAGTAACTGTACAAATAACCTTTGTTAATTTTTTTTAAAACAAATACTTAGTTTCTGAAGTAGATATAATAATCCACAGCTGCATCAGGATATTTTCTCCAGGAAGTATTAGCAAAAATGTTCAGTAAAAATCCAACTGGATCTGTTGTATTTGCTTTTTGAGTAAATTGCGCGAAGAGTTTGAGAACATCTATTGGCAGTCTGCCACGCTTGTAACGTCAGTAAAAAAACTTAATTATGAAGCATTTGATATTTATGGCAAAAGGTACGCTGTCGAAAATGTAACAACGGATCGATATTACAACTACTTAAAGATTGTTATTTTCAACTAAGAAGAGTATGAACTTTTTTACGTTTTGATACTTCAGGTTCCTATGTTAACACGAGTCTTGTTGAGAGCAATAACACCAAAACATTGTCTTGGACGACGAACTATCCAGCAGATTTGAATGTTACTATTGATGGTTTCGTTATCGAATGGAGCGTAAAAAATTTTCATCGAGTCTGTTTCACGACCTCTATCTTCTTAGGTCCAGTGAGTATGATACTGCTACCATTTCTGTGAGTTGCCATCTTGACAAGAATTACACCTAATGTATTTAAAGCCATTTAGCACTGACAGAATATTATTAACCCTTTGCACTTTACACTGTATTTTATTTACATTTGATTTATAGGGATTCCCTATATCATGATAAACAAATAGCAGATCTAATATTCAAACCTTCATGAACAAGTTTTAATCTTATAAATTATACGTACGTCATTGCTCCAAAAACAAGTAATTGCAATATTTCGTTTACAATTTGTAAACTCGTTCACTATTCATGGTAGAGCACCAAATTTTCTAACCACAAACTGTTTATTTCTTTGAGTACGAACGTTTTCATCCAGACGTTTCCCAAGTGCGATAAAGTATTCGCATTCTACTTTTATCTGATTTACAATCGTGCTTGTCTCGGCTAGCTCGCCTTCGATTCCCGTCGTCTTCGTCTCGGTTTGATAAACGCTCGAAATATTGCTTTCCTCACCTGGTCTCACGGCTCACCTCTGGAATAATTTTTAACGATTTTTTACCAACCTCATATCCATCTACGGAGTCTCTCGCGGTTTAATTGCTTATACTCCCATTTTGTTCGATATGTAGGAAAAAAGACCAAGTATGGTTTTTCCTTTTTTTCTTGCCCTTGTGCACTGGAAATTTTCTCAGTAGGTATTGTCATTGATAAATTTTTGTCTCTATGTTTCAGCTCACCTCTAAGTACACGTTTCGATACATGAATCCTATTTGTGGAAATTACACGATTAAGGTATATGTATAAGTGGTACATTTATTTAATTTGCATGTCGTATAACCTCAAAAGCAGACGACACAAT
The DNA here is from genome assembly GCA_963855995.1 of Muricea muricata. NCBI lineage: Eukaryota > Metazoa > Cnidaria > Anthozoa > Malacalcyonacea > Plexauridae > Muricea > Muricea muricata. The sequence goes on along the minus strand of OY979718.1, from coordinate 26,784,385 downwards.
TGTATGCTCTGTTATAATTTTGAGTTTAGTAGTTTTGCATTTTAGCGATAACCTCGCATACCGTACATGTTGGTAGCCCGCGCAAAAAGATCGGCAGACTCAGAAAGTCATTTTGGGGTTTGTGACGCCATCTTGAATACATTGTCCTAATCATAATTGTGTTTGAAAATTTATCATTCTGGACTTCTATTGCTTCCAACAATGTTTGGTCAATATTCGTGACACCAGCGCAATTCTTGTCTTTTCAGCAGCGGATACCACTTGCAATGTTAAATAGCATTGTGTGTACGTTCTTTTGAAATCACGCGGAAATTCTCTGTAAACCATAATATTGCACAATATCAATTTCATTGGGAAAAATGACTTTTTTATATACGTCTGATATACACTACTCACTATGACTTTTTTATATACGTCTGATATACACTACTCACTATTCTTTTTCGAGATTCATATTAAGGTCTTAGTAGATTCTAATAATTGAACAGGCACTCAGCTTTGCATATCGTATACATTTACATATGGGACAGATGAGGATGGACCTTTACGCATCTTTTTCACTTGGTGCAAAACTTGTGCGCGGCTTTGTGTATGTATACCACACACAAAGCCGGCTCGATCTAACTTTATTTTATTTATTTAGCTTAAGGTCTCATTTGTGTACAGCTCTACCCGCAAAGCATGCAACTATTCAAAAACTGAATATCTTTTCCATGTTCCATCTCCAGGTATGTTCAACTCCAATGCTTTCTCATTTTACTAGCGATGCACGTTTGCGAAGATAAATATCTCTACGTAGCATGGAACTTTTTTGGCAGTTTTCTTTCTCTCCTGACAGTTAATTTGCGTTCAGCCGAGTAAAAAAAGTTAGCTACCACATGCGAAAGAATGCTCCAAGTGCATACACTTTATGATATAGTATAGTGGTTTCATCTTGCGGAAGTTTTATACCTTTGAAATTTTTTGTTACTATTTTTCAGCCATGTGTATATAAAGTAAAGTTTGATTGTTTAATTGACACATATCAACTTTTTCCGAAATGTTTTTTTTCTTGGATAAACGTTTAGAATTACTTATATTACACTTTTATTGCATTTTTTAGTTCTTGTATGGATGTATTATTATAGACACAGCCCAGATTTTAATTGCTTATACATCTTATAACCATTATCTTGTTATACCAGTGTTAGTTAAGTTACATTTTAATTGCTTATCTTGGCCATTAAAACATACTTTTCAAACGAAAAAGGCTTTTAGTTGGATGGCTTTTAAATATGAGGCGCCAAATGTAAAAAAATTATATGCACATTTTTTGTGCAGTTTTTGTCATGGTTTGTAAAAATTTTCCTGGCATACGTTATTGTTTGCAAATAAACATTATATCGCATATGATTATATATAAATAATCATTTTAACAAAAACTGTTTATTTGAAATAATCATTTCTACAAAGCTGCTTATTTGTAAATAATCATTTCTACAAAATTGTTTATTTATAAATAATCATTTGTACAAAATCGCTTTTTTGTAAATAATCATTTCTACAAAATTGCTTATTTATGAATAATCATTTCTACAAAATTGCTTATTTATAAATAATCATTTTTACAAAATTGCTTATTTGTAAATAATCATTTTTATCACAAAAGCAGTTTTGCTTCTATGCGCAACTGCAATGCGCAATGCAATCCAAACTTTCGGCTAGGGGGGGGGGGGGACGTTTCCGCCATTTCACGAACTGCTGTCGAGTGTTGCCGTGTTGCCAAGTCCGGGATTTTATTCCGAGATCTCGGGATTTTTTAAATCAGTTTGGATGTTTTTGGGATTTTTATTTTAAAAACTCAATCTCGGGATTTTTTGGGATTTTTCAGGACTTCAAGGTCTAAATTTAGTAATCAAGTTTTTAGTAAAATTAGCTAGTTAACAAACGATTTTGTTAAAATAGACAGTTCATGCGCTCGTGTTTAAGCACTATTTACCTGCATATTTAACAAAATTTCGTTTTGGAAGACTTTCAAAAGAACACACAATAAGAGGCCTACGGCCTAAATTGCGCAGAAAACGAGAATGCAAGTAAGAATTTCGGGATTTTCAAGGAAATCTCGGGATTTTTAGGAAGTTCACTTGGGATTTGCACAAAATTATACTTGGCAACGCTGGAGTGTTGCCATGTTGTGTTTGAAAGGCGTTTATAAACAGGTCGGGTATACACGGTTATGCTCTATTTATTTTGAATAATGAATAATGTAAATCCCGAAGAGTAGGGAATAGTCGAGTCCCGAAATCGGCCAAGTTCGTCATTCATTTGATTCAGCGGTTGTCTGCAACAGTGTAGGAAAATTCAATATGGCGCATTTAATGAGTGGAAAAAAGAATGTTTTCGCGATTAAAAATTTTTGTTAGATTGCACCCCAACTTTTTCCCGAAACTATTCAAGCAGGTGTGAATTTTGTTTGCACATTGTGAGTCGTACTGTTCTTAATACATTGAAAGGATGAATGGCTTATTTGTCTCGTAAAGGAATCAATATATGAATTTATTGGACATCGTATTTTGAATGGAACTTGTCACGGACCCACTGGTTTGAAAAAAGCATATAAGGGGCATAAAAATTACTTGTTTCAGAGGAAAAGATTACTCACATGCTGGCAACTGAGGATACTTTCTTCAACTGATTTAAACGTGGAAAAGGAAAATTAGATAGGCTTTATTAAGATACTTGTTTACTCCATTCACTTGATGTATCTCAAGTGCTTTAATATTTTATTATTAGTTTAGCTTGTATATGAACTTATTGGCCAGGTTTGACTTTCTTGTTGTTACATTATTTGCCTTGCTTCTAAAAAAAATTTTTAAAAATTTGTTTATTGCTATAATTAGGCCAGGTCAGCATATTGCATTTATAAAGCTCAAGATCTGTCACTGTGTGGATGTATCAGTGTTTTATTTATATTGGATAATGTTTTGCTTATTTATTGATGAGTGAATATGTACAAACTAGAGTTGAATTGTAGCTGTCACTATTCAATAAATGAATAAATTGAGTTTATTATACCAAAATCTTCTTTTATGACTTTTTACATATACACATTGTGTTATGTTTTCATATTTGATACAAATTACATTTTGTTACTTCACCAAGTCTAATTCTACACAGCTAAAGCTGTATGGAGATGGTCCTGGACATGGTGTCCTCTTGCAACTCTTACTCAAATATTGCTTATACATATTGGTTGCAAAACTAAAAGGTTAGTCAGATAAATCTCTGGCTACTGTGCACAAACATCATGTTGGAATAGAATTTCCTAAATAAATGTGACACACATGTACAGTAAAACAGAAAAATGGGGTGCATGCCCTTACCTCATCGGTTGTTGGGCAGTGAAAAGGTGACAGCTTCTATCATTCCAAATATTGAAATAAAGTCATGTGCATTTGAGCAGAATTTATAGCTTGCACACTAAATCATTGACAAAAAGAATCTATTTTTGTTGTTAACCAAACTTACTCTAGTGATTTTTGCTTGATGAGGTATAACTAATGACATTGGACATAAGATTAATGACTTGTAAGTTGGGTAAATATCTTTCTTGTGTCAGTCAGTATATGTGTTGTTTGCCAATGTTTGGCAAACAACACATGTACTGACTGACATGATTGGAAAATGCTTGTCAATTTGTTCTTAAAAGTAGTTTAGCATTAGGGGCACATTAGAGCAAGATGTGGCAAATATTTTCTAAAACAGGTAACAGTAATTCATAATTAATATGACAACTTTAAGAAGGGCATGTTTATTCTGCTTCAGGCTAATCAGTGAGAAATTCAGTTGTGACACCAAGAATGCATTTTTTTGCGGGAGCAGGAAGTGACATACTCTTATTTTATGAACTTGTAATCCATGATCAGTCAGTTATGTTAAATTGTGAAGGCAATTAAGCAAACTCAACTACAGTACACTAAAACAACATACTTGCTTATTTGTCTACCTTGACACTATAATGAGTATATGATATGCATGACCGTAGTCTGACAACAATTCCTTGTTTTTTTAGTATACACAAAAGACATGATTTTTTAATCAAAAGCACTTCATTACATGGCATTAAGTATTTTGAGTTGCACAAGGCATGTCACATTGCCCTGACACAAGGCTGTCAAAGCTGTACTTTGTAAGTATGTTGTTATAACTGCATTAAAAACTTTAGTTGTCACTACTTACTCAGTAAAAACATTAAAAAACAGTTAGTCAAGAGGTATAAACATTGTATTTATGCAGTCAGTAGAGATAATTACACCTAAACCTTGGATTTGTACATTTACCATGAACTATGCAATATACTCAGTAAAAATTATTCTAATTCTAAACAAAAGCAAGAAGATTTTATGATTTTCTAGATCACAATAACAGTTTATTCCCCTGGAAACATTTAGCGGCTAGATAAAACAAAAAAGAAAATATAAAATCCTAATCTCACTATGAAAAAGTACAGCGTCGTCTAGTAACATGTTAACATGTATACATTCTTTTGAATGAACAGATGCTAGTATTGTTTACAAATATTAATATAAATATAGCCAGCTCAAGGTGATAAACAACTGCCCGATCATCCCATAAAGTACTGAAAATAGATCACTAACTATTTTGTAGTCATTTCGCTTGTCTGGTCGATAATTCCACCTTTTTCCTCGTCCTTTGTAACGCCAGCATGTTGTAATCTTTAAAGGTCCATTTAAATTTTTTGCCATGAAAAAATTCTGTGCGATCAGAGCGCCGCACGCGAGTGTTGTTAAATGGACCTTTAAAGATTACAACATGCTGACGTTACAAAGGACGAGGAAAAAGGTGGAATTATCGACCAGACAAGCGAAATGACTACAAAATAGTTAGTGATCTATTTTCAGTACTTTATAGGATGATCGGGCAGTTGTTTATCAAAGCGCTTTGTCGCCGTTTAAATGCCAAATCCGAAAAAATAAAAACATACGTTTTTAGATAAAAGCCACAGGCTTGTTGCCATGAAAAAATTCTGTGCGAATTGATTAAAATACAAAAGTTATTTGAAGCTAAATTTCGGCAATTTTCATGTTATCTACTTCGACGTGCGATTCTCAAGATATAGTCCTCAAAGAATGCTCAACCGCGGCATACTTCGAAACCCGGACCGGACTCGGACTCGGATTCGGACTCGGACCCGAAGAAAACCCGGACTCGGGAAAAACCCGGACTCGTGCTCGGACTCGCGTTTGAGAAACCCGGATTCGACAGTAGAAAACCCGGACTCCAAATCGAAAAATACTGGATTCGATGAAACTGGATTCTGATAACATCCGGAATAGATTCTCCAGTATAATGGGTTTCATTTACCAACATGTTAGAATGCTTAGTTATGAATTAAGTTTAATTCATCAATGCAATATGGTCAGTAACCCAAATTAGCCAGATGTGACGATCTATTTAGACACATGTTCTGCTATGTTATATATGCTGTATAGTTTTAATGAACATATTTGATATGACGACAGTAATGACCTTACATATATAGCGCGATACCGAGTTTTGTTTTATGTACATTTACATCTCAGCGGTTAATAAGAGCAAACTGGAAAACTGAATGTGATATGAATCGACAAAAGTATTAACACTTTTAAGTTTTAAATCTTAATGTTTGTCGGAATTGTCGGTGTACTGAGCCGAGTTACCGCGACACCTTTTATACTACATACGGAGCTTCGGATTCGAGCTCGGAATCGTGTTCGGATTCAAAATGACAAAGCTATAGTCACTGGTCAGTGACTATCACTTCAGAGACAGTGAAACTTGACCAATCAGAATGCAGGAAAATTAATAATCACCTGGAAATTTATACTAAAATCTAATAACTGTGAATTAGGATCCCGAATAAATATATTATATTTTACTATTCCCATTGTTACTGTGCACACAAAAAAATCTGTAAGTGATTATGCTCGTCTTAATGGGGGAAGTCCTGGCTGGATATCAACAAGGGTGCTGGAAAAATTGGGTAACCTGCACTTGATGCATCCTTCGTTCGCGTGAAAATATGCATTGCTCATTTTCAGTCTGGTTGTACCTGCCACATTAAAATAAAGGCTTAAAACCGCTTTGTAGCGTTGTAACCTAACTAGAGCTCGCGGATGTTTGCGGACTTTCGCTGACGGTCTTTAGTAGGACCAAATATGACTGCAAACCACACAATAAAAAAATGCAAATGCTCAGCCGTAAGCTATAAAGTGGAATCATGGTGTGAGACAGGCCTATGTGTCTAAGACTTAAAAAAGACTAGTCATAGAAGAGTTGTAGGTGGGGGAATATTAATAATGTTATCAATTTAGTTAGTGAAAATGCTATGCCCGAGTCCAGACAAGTGCGTATAAATGTCTGTGCGTATAATTGATACAATGAATGAAATGACGTTCCCGAACATCCAGTTTCAACGCCTTTCATATAAGCGTTTACATTACTTAACAAAAAATATGGGGATGCAGGATGCCTCCTAGTTTTTTTTTTATCTGTACCGCAAAAAGCTTGTTAATCAAAGTGCGAAGAATATCCGACATTTGAACCCCTACATTGTGCACAAAGGCCGCGGCATAAACATTGTTAAAGTATTTTGTTTCAATATATAGTCGTCAAAATTTCTTGAGTCAAGTCATAATTATTTTATCGCAAACATGAGTGCATTTGTATCGTAAAGCGTTCAGTAGAGCTCGCTTTTAGTTTTTGAACAAAAAGACACCAAACTAAGTAAGCAATGGAAATTAAATAACCGATCATTAAGATTTAAAACTTAAAAGTGTTAATACTTTTGTCGATTCATATCATATTCAGTTTTCCAGTTTGCTCTTATTAACCGTAAATGTACATAAAACAAAACTCGGTTTACTTCATAGTATCGCGCTATATACATAAGGTCATTACTGTCGTCATATCAAATATGTTCATAAAAACTATACAGCATATAGAGGTATATATAATAATTATAATATAGCCGAACATGTGTCTAAATAGATCGTCACATCTGGCTAATTTGGGTTACTGATCATATTGCATTGAAGACTTAATTCATAACTAAGCATTCTGACATGTTGGTAAATGAAACCCATTATACGGGAGAATCTATTCCGGATGTTATCAGAATCCAGTTTCATCGAATCCAGCATTTTTCGATTTGGAGTCCGGGTTTTCTACTGTCGAGTCCGGGTTTCTCAAACGCGAGTCCGAGCACGAGTCCGGGTTTTTCCCGAGTCCGGGTTTTCTTCTAGTCCGAGTACGAGTCCGAGTCCGAGTCCGGTCCGGGTTTCGAAGTATGCCCTCAACCGCTGCAAAACAACACGTGTAACTATGGCAACCTTGGTATCATTTTGATCCACTCGTCTCACTCTGTTGATCACAATTGTTTATATTTATCATTGACATATATACATCTGGACTGCCAGCTTGGCTTTGAAAAGCGTTATCAAAGATGGCCGAAATATGAGAGTGTTTGCTCATGAAGTTGGCTGCTGACCAGTATTTTTTGTATTATTTAAGAGCCAGCGATGTCCAAACACTCTCATATTCGTCAGTTTTCGTCAGCCTTCGTGATTTTCAATTGATAACGAAAAATTCAAGCAAAAATATTGCGAGCAGGCAGTCCAGATGTATTTATGTCAATGATATTTATCTAAAGATAACCTGCAGTGCCCCGCAACGGTATTAAAATGACGCATTTTTTAAGAAATAATTTAGGCACCATTCTTCCTAAAAATACGCGCGCCATCAAGAAAAAATTGTTACGCTCGAGTTGGCCGAATTCGCTACATTTTATGCCAAGCGTGCAAGTTATTTGCAACCTCAAACACAACGACGAACTGAAGGCAATTCTACGGTTGATGTGCCACAAAATGCCAGTATCATATCGAGTACCACTTTGACTGCCTCGTGAGGTCAGGTAAGAACTGCATTTTGCGATATTTATATATTACCTGGTAATATTAAAATATACGCTATAAATTTACAATGACATGTAAATACAAAGCCACAAGCAGGAAAGGGCTTTGAGTGCAGACCTCACATGAGTAGAATACAGTATGTGTAGAATTAGCCATACCATTGGGACATCCATTTAATATATGCACCCCCCCCCCCCTTATTGTTGAGGGCCTGAATATCTAATGGGGGAGTGGGTTATCTTCTTACATTTTCCAAGGGGGTAACTCGAGGAATTTTAAAAAAATGGGAAAAATAGGTATCCAAGGGGGGGGGGGATGATATCCAATAAAGGTTAATAACATATCCTAAAAGGTGACTTCCAAAAATTGCATCCGAGGGTTGAAAAATTTTCTGTCCTAAGGGGATTGTAAAGGGACGACTCAAGGGGGGTGTATATTAAATGGAATAGCTCATTTAATATGACATCCGTCACATCCCCCCCCTACTTAGGGGTCTGGACGTTCATAATCCCCCTAAGGTATTATAATTTTTGGTGCAATCCTCTTGTATGCAATTTGTGGAAATTACCCCAATACCCTGAAGGATATCTATTAAGTATATAACCCCATTAGGATATCACTTTTCCCACTATCTCTAGAACACCAAATTTTTGCCATATTCAAAAATTCTGTAAGCTACTCTTTGGGAAAATTAAAGATGAGTGCTCCCTCCCCCCTCCATTAGATATCCTTACATTTCAATTGGAGGGCATTCCATAGAGATTATAAATTACACTTATTGTTATTTATAATCTCTATGGGGCATTCTATAGTAAATGGAATGGCCAAATGAATGATAGATGTTATTAAAAGCAATAACATTCACAGAATTTTTACACGGTGATCATAAATGGTACTCTAAAGTTCAGAGGTGGTTTAGCAGAAGCACCTATTATTTATCTGAAATATATTTTATTACATTTGCATGTCATTGTAAATTTATAGCGTATATTTCAAGATTACCAGAAAATATATAAATATAGCGATGTGCAGTTTTTACCTGACCTCGCGTAGCACTCGACGAGGCAGTCGATGTGGTACTCGATGTGGTACTGGCGTTTTGTTGCACATCAACGGTAGAATTGCCTTCAGTTTTTCGTTGTCTTTGAGGTTGCAAATAACTTGTAATGGCACTTGCAACGACTATTCCCAACTCTTCGAATTCGGGACTTACATTATTCATTATTCAAAATGAATGGAGCATAACCGTTTATATCCGACCTGTTTATAAACGACTTTCAAAGACAACATGGCAACACTCGACAGCAGTTCGTGAAATGGCGGAAACGTCCCCCCCCTGGCCGAAAGTTTGGATTGCATTGCGCATTGCAGTTGCGCATAGAAGCAAAACTGTTTTTGTGATAAAAATGATTATTTACAAATAAGCAATTTTGTACAAATGACTATTTACAAATAAGCCATTTTGTACAAATGATTATTTATAAATAAACAATTTTCTAGAAGTGATTATTTATAAATAAACAATTTTCTAGAAATGATTATTTACAAATAAGCAGTTTTGTAGAAATGATTATTTCAAATAAACATGCAGTTTTTGTTAAAGTGGTTATTTATATATAACAACATGCGATATAATGTTTATTTGCAAATAATAACGTATGCCAGGAAAATTTTTACAAACCATGACAAAAACTGCACGAAAAATGTGCATATAATTTTTTTACATTTGGCACCTCATATTTAAAGCGTTCACAATGATGCAAGGCATAAATTATTAGAAAGGAAAATATTTCTTCATTCTCACTAATTTAGGCGTATTTTTAGTTTTCACTCGTATTAAACGGTCAAAGATTCCAAATGAAATTTTGTTACTGAGAAAATAAACTAAAAGAAACCATAGGATGAAATGATCAACAATTGACGCACGTTGTTTAAATTTAACTGCATCAAATTGAAAATTACCAACTAGAGTGTTTAAAAGCTGTGAAATTAGAACATTTCACATGCAAAAATGATCGTACAGAATTTTTTTCACAAGTCTTTTTACATGCGGACTTTGTGGTTAATATACATGTAAGTGTTTTATTTACATGTGCCGTATAATTATTCCGTATGTGGAATTTGACAAATAAAAATTTCATGAAGGCATATATTTTCAGTTTTCATTCATATTAAACAGTTGGATATTTAAAAAACGATACGCACTATTGTTAGCAGATCTAGATGAAACCTTATTAGAGGCAATAGATCAGGCCAAAAACTGATCAAAAATTCACACACGGTGTATGTAAAAATTTTAGGTTCTTAACGAGTGAACAATTTTAAACTATTATTCATTAGCATGTTAATTTGCGCTATATAAGAATTAAGTATTATTATTATTATTATAAATTTAAGTAGCAGTAACGATCCCAACCATGACAACGCCTCAAAACGTGACGCACAAAGTACCAACTTTGACAACGCCACAAATCGGGAACTACGACAATGTGAGGAGCACGACAAGGTCAAACACAAGACAAGGCAAAGAAGCACCACAATACAATACCACATCTTCGCCCAATAGTTTAGCTACGGCTGGCTTCACAGTAGTTGCCATTCTTGGAGGAATTGTTCTCGTCGTATTGATATATCTTTGGAAGAGGCATAAAGGTAAACAAATAATTCGACAAAATAGAAAGCATTTCCTTTGTGTCTATAAAAACATTTTCTTGGATAAAAGCGTTTGTAAAAAGTTTTTAGTGCAAAGTTTCAAAGTATTGTGATGAGTGGCGAAAAGTAACATTAGCCAGTCAGTAAGTCAGTAAGTCATTCAGTCAGACTATTCAGTCATATAGTGTAAACTTCATGGGTGATACAAGCTTTGAACATGATGCTTGAATGTTAACGTTTTAATCAAAATTCTGGAGTTTACTAGAATTTAGTTTTACACAAATGTATCGCACGGATGAAAAGGGTAAATAAATTCACTCGTATTAAACGGTCATTTCTAACGACATGATTTTTTCAGCAAACTGCGGACAGCTTTGGATACTGTGTGCATTTAAAGATGTGTATACAATACGTGGATGATTAGATTTAAAAAAAATGAAATATACTTTAAATGAGTTTTTTTATGCTAAACTAATTTTCAACGTAAAGTTTTTGAAGAAGTTATTTTCCGTGATAAACCCATCGTCTCCCCCGAAAAAATCAAATACCACTGCTTGTTTTCGGAATATAGAAGGTTATTACAGGAGAATTAAAAACCGACGAAAACAAAAGTATATGGTCAGGGTTTATAAACATTTTTAATATCATTCCAACTTCTGAGTAAAAATCTCATGTCATAAATGAATTATTCCAACTGGAGAGTAAAAATTTCATGTCATAAATTAAATACACATGCACTTGTGGGGCGCCAAGTGTAAATTTATTATTTAGCGAATATTTGTTCGTATTTTTCATTATTTATAAATAAAGAGTGTAGAGCAAGATATTTATTTATAAATAATGGACGTTTACATCTTCATTATATCTATATAATTGTTGCACAAGCATCATTTATAAATAATACACATGTTTGTCTCATTATTTATAAATAATAACCGTTTTTAAATTTATTATTTACATATAATGAAGTGCAATGTGCTGCGTTTTTATATATAAGTGTTTTACATATAAGCGCCGCAACGCATTATTTACATATAATTAAATAAGGACTTGCCACCAATCCATTATTTACGTATAATAAATTTACAAACGGCGGACGCGTCAAGGTAAGGGTAAAACGCGGATACGGACGGATATCCGGACGGATGCTCGGACGCACGAGAGGGTAAACACGAATATGACAGTAAAACGCGGATGAGAGGGTAAAACGTGGATACGAGGGTAAAAGGTGGGTAATCATCATTATAACATTTTAAGGCACCGATTACATGGGCGAGTTGTCCTGCAAAGTGAGTTGAATTCGGGCACGGGAGTGATTTTAATTTGAAAATGTAAACAAATATAAGTCATGAAACTCAAAATAGCAAGTGAATGATGTTTTATGTTTCAATGCACGCTTTAATAACATTTTGGACTGCAAAATTAAAACATTTTACGAAAACCGAAATCGTAAAATTGAAAAGCGAAAAACCGATCGGGGCCAATAGCTAATAAACAAAATTATCGCGGCTAAAACTTCCTTCTATACGTAAGGAAGTCATAACATGCAATATACAAACCATTATATATTAATAAAAATTTTGCAACGATTTTTCGAGTGTTGTGCATTTTTAATCTTAATGCGTTTTTGAGCCATCCCGGCACATGTAATCGCAATTTGCAAGTCAACTCTGCAAGGCGAGTCAACTCACTTAGCCCCTTAAAGACCTCAACCGTAATTAAGACGGCATGACATGTAGAACAGAAATCTAGGGGGGAATGATTGGTTTTCTTGTCACAATGGAACATATCTACAGAATTGAGCACATTACACCCGTTTTCAAAATTATAATATCTAATCCCAATTATTGGAATTTAGCGGCTGGCTGTACAAGCACATGGACTTGTCGGCTGTCGATCGCAAGGGAAATTCCCGAAATGTAGCAAAATCTCCCTGTAAAATTAGTTGGATGGAATACACAGCCAAATACTTCTGTAATGTACATGTAGTTCTGTAATAAATGTCACGTGCAAGTGAAATTCCCGAGATGCAGCAAAATCTCCCTGTAAATTAAGTTGGAATAAAAAGCTAAATAATTCTGCGTGTTCATTGAAGTAGAATGTCGCTCTTCGGAAACTTGGTGCGGACAGACTAAATCCGATTTAGATTTTAGAGAACTGCCTATTTTTTCATACAAAAATTTGGTCGATAAAGAGGAAATTAGAGTCGGCGCATTTGCGGTTGTTTTCCCGGCGAAGCTTCCTGACGAAAGTAAAGTCGTTGTTAAAGACTGGATAAGTGCTGACGAAGAAACTAAGAAATCTCTTATTAAAGAAGCGCGATTGCTCCAAAACCTTCGCCATGCTAATGTCGTAGAGTTTAAGGGGATATGCACGGACCAGCTTTCTTTACTGCTGGAATATGCATATTTTGATTTCAGTCCATTTGGATGCGATATTCAGACTTACAGCCTTGCTGAATTTCTAGCGGTTTGCAAACAGTCTAGTTGCGATGGGATCAATGTTGCAGTACTTACCCACGCAGCATTTGACGTAGCGTCTGGTTTAAAGTACCTGCATCAAAACAACCACGTTTTACCCTTATATCCGCGTTTTACCCTCTCATCCGCGTTTTACCCTCTCATCCGCGTTTTACTCTAATATCCGTGTTTTACCCTCTCGTCCGGACATCCGTCCGTATCCGCGTTTTACCCTTACCTTGACGCGTCCGCCGTTTGTAAACTTATTATATGTAAATAATGGATTGGTGGCAAGTCCTTATTTAATTATATGTAAATAATGCGTTGCGGCGCTTATATGTAAAACACTTATATATAAAAACGCAGCACATTGCACTTCATTATATGTAAATAATAAATTTAAAAACGGTTATTATTTATAAATAATGAGGCAAACATGTGTATTATTTATAAATAATGATGCTTGTGCAACCCATTATATAGATATAATGAAGATGTAAATGTCCATTATTTATAAATAAATATCTTGCTCTACACTCTTTATTCATAAATAATGAAAAATACGAACAAATATTCGCTAAATAATAAATTTACACTTGGCACCCCATATGCACTTGGCTACTAATTTTTACGCATTAGAGTATAGAGATCAATAAGAGTATAAAAATAAGCGTTGTGTAATGGGTGAGCCCTATATTTAATTTTTTCCACTTCAAGCGCGTTAAAGAAAATTTTGATTTTTAAAATTCTTCCATCGCGCACGATGGAAAAGCTAGCTTGCGACGAAACTTTTATTGCAGTACTCCAAACGGCCCAAATATAAGCAATACATACTTTTAGTTTTCAATTCTCGCCTTCTAACTATAATACGTTTCAGTACGAAATACCGCCTAAACCTACAACAGAGTATATAGTAGCTTCTCGTCTGTACTTCAAAGGCGTAATGACGTGATGAAGTGATCAAAGGTACCTTTTTCTTTCAGATGAGCCACGAGAATCAAACGAAATATTCACATTAATTCCTAACAGATCAATGGGGACAATTCAGTGAGAAACATCCAAAGTATTTTTGCACAATACGTAATTATTCAACTCACATTATTTACAAATATTTACACTTCATCATAGCTGGGCAATGGGTAAGGGTAAAACGCGGATACGGACGGATGGACGGACGGATGGACGGACGGACGGATATCCGGACGGACGGACGGACGGATATCCGTACGGACGGATATCCGTACGGACGGATATCCGGACGGACGGATATCCGTACGGATGGATATCCGGACGGACGGATATCCGGACGGACGGACGAGAGGGTAAAGCACGGATGTGAGAGTAAAACGCGGATGAGAGGATAACATTGGTAATCATAACATTGGTAACCATCATTATAACATTTTAAGGGACCGATTACATGGGCGAGTTGTCCTGCAAACTGAGTTGAACTCGGGCACGGGAGTGATTTTAATTTTGAAAATGTAAACAAATATAAGTCATGAAACTCAAAATAGCAAATGAATTATGTTTTATGTTTCAATACACGCTTTAATAACATTTTTGACTGCAAAATTAAAACATTTCAATAATCAATTTTTAAAGTTGTTTGTAAGGTTTTAAACCTCGATGTAAACCTCGATGCAATTTTCATTAATCCTCCTGCCCGTAGGGCCTGTTTTACCTTGTTTTACGATGTTTTACCATGTTTTATCAACAATGAACAACGTTGTTGACTTATCAATGTTCAACAACGACAATCGACAAGGCGACGCTATTGGATGATTGCTTCATTATGCTAAAAAGGCATTGTTTTCACCATGCACAAGTCTGTATAACATGAATAAAAAGATGGAACAAAGACTTTGGTTAAGTTTCCAGACCATATCTCGATTGACTATGGTTTTATTGGGTGCACAAAGAAAAAATATTCTTTGGTATCTGAAAGGAGAACCACTGGCAAAGTTGAAAATATGAACGCGCTGACTGCTGCAAAACTAATTAATAAATCTCTGTGAATCTAGACACCAATCAAGGCATCAGTTAGAAATATCTATTTTTTAAATTCAAGTTTCAAATCAGTGTATTCAAAAATGAGAAAAAGCACACTCATCAGATTAGACTACCTTTGATACAATAATCGTATCTCTTTGGCCGTTCTGTACCGTGTGTTAGGTTATTATGGCATGGGCATCGGAAGTATATTAATCTATCAATTGAAATTGCTCAACCCTCGTTTGTGAACTAAAATTAATCAAGCCAGCCACGTCGTAAAGCGTAAACTCCCTATTATACCAGTAAAGAGCCTCTGATAAAATATAGTAAAATCCTAGAATCCAGTTTAATCTGCATGCACCAGTCAGGGTAAAACCATGATTTTACCAAAAACAAATGGTATGGTATGCAATCTGTTTGCTCTACTGTATTGTGTTTCTTTCCAATGACATTGTTCTCTTTTAGGTAAGACAATATATGTAGACTTCTAATTTTTGAAGAGCGTCTCGCGCACCTCCAAAAATTCTCCTGAACTTAAAACTGAATCAATTCGCCTAAAATGTTTAAAAAGGTTTTGAACCTATAAATAGGCATTCTTACCTTTCTTTAAGTTAGTATGGCAAGTCAAAAAGAAAAAGGCGACTGACTCTGTGTCTTTGATGGTGCATGTAGACCTTAAATGCAAATCCCAAATTCCCTTAACAAAATCTTGTGCTGGGTTGATAATAAATTTGCTACCCACTGTGGAACAACAACCATATTCGGTTGAAAGAATGGCTGCTTTGTGCGAATGCAGTTGACGTGCAAGTGAAAATAAACATTCCCCTCTCTGCTCACTCTTTCCTCACTAGTTGGAAGTATAAAGATCCGCTGCATCCTTGAAACAACCGTCATGTCATTTGGTGGATTTGGAATGCTGTGGCCAGGTTTCAAAGTTTGGCAACAGCCGAAGCAGACTCGCACGAGCGGAGGACAATACCGTAAAAGGTGAAGTTCGAAAGTTCCCGATACTGGTGTTGGAGTGGTGGAAACGCTTTGTTGAAACACCACTGGCTGCATCGAGGATGGTTGCATCGGGGACGGCTGTATCGGGGACGGCTGCATCGGGGATGGCTGCATCGGAGATGACTGGATTCTGGAAGGCTGCGTCCTGGAAGGCTGCATTGGGGATTGCTGGATTTGAGATGGCTGCATCGGTGTGGTTGCTCTATGTGATGTACATGGATGCACCAATGGGGGTTCCGGTTGTGTTTGTGGGCGTATACAAACTGATTGTTGTACTAAACATGTCGACTGTGTGTACGTGGATGTAACTGTCGATGTTGTGTTGACAGTGCTACCGACTGTTCCACGCTTTTTAAACGGTCGATCCACGTAGGTATCTACAGGAGGCACCTTACTGTTTCTTCCTCCCTTCCTTCTTGCGGTGGAAGATTTCCTGTCCTTCTTTCCAGTACCTTTTGCGCTATCAAATGTTACGAATGAGGTAAGGTTCATCGCTGATGGCCCAGATTTATTCAACCAACTGATATACTCTTTTAGTATGCCTGCTTTCTCTGCAGCAGCAACGACATGTGCACATAATTTGGCAGACTTGTACGCTGGGCAATCATCACAAATAACTTTCCCGTTCTTTGCTATTTGCACGAAGTGCGGCCTTGTTGACGTATGACTCTCGATCATGAATGCACGATTGTTATGGCTACGAGCAGAGAGGGGAATGTTTATTTTCACTTGCACGTCAACTGCATTCGCACAAAGCAGCCATTCTTTCAACCGAATATGGTTGTTGTTCCACAGTGGGTAGCAAATTTATTATCAACCCAGCACAAGATTTTGTTAAGGGAATTTGGGATTTGCATTTAAGGTCTACATGCACCATCAAAGACACAGAATCAGTCGCCTTTTTCTTTTTGACTTGCCATACTAACTTAAAGAAAGGTAAGAATGCCTATTTATAGGTTCAAAACCTTTTTAAACATTTTAGGCGAATTGATTCAGTTTTAAGTTCAGGAGAATTTTTGGAGGTGCGCGAGACGCTCTTCAAAAATTAGAAGTCTTTACATATATTGTCTTACCTAAAAGAGAATAATGTCATTGGAAAGAAACACAATACAGTAGAGCAAACAGATTGCATACCATACCATTTGTTTTTGGTAAAATCATGGTTTTACCCTGACTGGTGCATGCAGATTAAACTGGATTCTAGGATTTTACTATATTTTATCAGAGGCTCTTTACTGGTATAATAGGGAGTTTACGCTTTACGACGTGGCTGGCTTGATTAATTTTAGTTCACAAACGAGGGTTGAGCAATTTCAATTGATAGATTAATATACTTCCGATGCCCATGCCATAATAACCTAACACACGGTACAGAACGGCCAAAGAGATACGATTTTTGCCGTTTTGTTAAGTTTAACAGCTCTAGCCAGTTCCCACGTCGTTCGAAAGATATGGTAATACGGTTTTGCTTTTTATAAAAATGGGAAACATTACAATTTTGAGTGGACGACTTCAGCTACTGACTGGGTACTTTTAATATTCTTTGTGTATTTTACAATTATTTTTGTTATGTTGGATATTCCTGGGCTCTTTAAGATTTGGGACATATAACTTTTAGCACACGCAGCGTATTGTATCAAAGGTAGTCTAATCTGATGAGTGTGCTTTTTCTCATTTTTGAATACACTGATTTGAAACTTGAATTTAAAAAATAGATATTTCTGATGCCTTGGTTGGTGTCTAGATTCACAGAGATTTATTAATTAGTTTTGCAGCAGTCAGTGCGTTCATATTTTCAACTTTGCCAGTGGTTCTCCTTTCAGATACCAAAGAATATTTTTTCTTTGTGCACCCAATAAAACCATAGTCAATCGAGATATGGTCTGGAAACTTAACCAAAGTCTTTGTTCTATCTTTTTATTCATGTTATACAGACTTGTGCATGGTGAAAACAATGCCTTTTTAGCATAATGAAGCAATCATCCAATAGCGTCGCCTTGTCGATTGTCGTTGTTGAACATTGATAAGTCAACAACGTTGTTCATTGTTGATAAAACATGGTAAAACATCGTAAAACAAGGTAAAACAGGCCCTACGGGCAGGAGGATTAATGAAAATTGCATTGAGGTTTACATCGAAGTTTAAAACCTTACAAACAACTTTAAAAATTGATTATTGAAATGTTTTAATTTTGCAGTCAAAAATGTTATTAAAGCGTGTATTGAAACATAAAACATAATTCATTTGCTATTTTGAGTTTCATGACTTATATTTGTTTACATTTTCAAAATTAAAATCACTCCCGTGCCCGAGTTCAACTCAGTTTGCAGGACAACTCACCCATGTAATCGGTCCCTTAAAATGTTATAATGATGGTTACCAATGTTATGATTACCAATGTTATCTTCTCATCCGCGTTTTACTCTCACATCCGTGCTTTACCCTCTCGTCCGTCCGTCCGGATATCCGTCCGTCCGGATATCCATCCGTCCGGATATCCGTCCGTACGGATATCCGTCCGTACGGATATCCGTCCGTACGGATATCCGTCCGTACGGATATCCGTCCGTACGGATATCCGTCCGTACGGATATCCGTCCGTACGGATATCCGTCCGTACGGATATCCGTCCGTCCATCCGTCCGTATCCGCGTTTCACCCTTACCCGCTGGGCAATATGGAGAACAGTTACAAATATGCAAGAATTGTTTTCAGGTGGGGGGGGGGGGGGATTATTTAGCGTCAAGTCATCGACACGCCCATAAACGTAACACTAAACGTAACACTTGAGCATCCATAATTAATTTAATAGAGGCCAATAAATTGGCCTTGTTAATCTTGGATTTTAATACACAGTTAATTTGTATTTGCGCGCAAAACTATAGGATCTTGAATTTCAACGACTTAGGCCGTTCGCCGTGACCCGATATCGTTCACTTTCATTAAGCATGTCGTGGAACTGAGGAAAATTTACAGAACATAACTTTTTCAAACACGGGGAGTTCGAATCTGAAAAGTTGCCGCTCCTCCGACCCGCAGTTTTTTCATAAAATCCATTTTAATTCCACTCTTTCGACACGCTTCAAATAATCTCCCGCCATTTTGAATTCTTTAATATTCCGTTTGCAATCGCTCAGAATGGTGATTATTCCGTCCCAGATCCCTCAACTTGCGGTAAATTGTCATTCTAACCGATGGAATTGCTAAAATCATTACTTTTGTAAACACATGGCTCCTTACAAAGGTGCTAGTCATGTATGTGTGTGTGAAGTCCATTTCCACGGCAAAAATAGAGAAATTAGAAGGGATATTAGCAAAAATTTTTGAGACATAATAAAGCAGTGCTTACATACGCCTTTACCATAAACAGAACTCGCAAAAGTCTACTATTCAGACAAGTTTACTATATTACAAGTAACCTTTAAAGAGAGAGCTAAAGCCATCCTTACCAATGCTGGACGAAAACGTTTGTAATAGGAAAGCAACGGACAAATTCATTCTATTTCCAGTTCTGAAAAAGGTAATAGATTAATTGTCCTTATCCATCTTCAAATGTTTTTCCCTAAATTTGCTCAATCTGTAAACAGCCTGGGGCTTTAGACATCACAGATATGACATTTCCATCTGGCTTTTTTCAATCTGGGTTACCTTGAATGGCAGTTGTCACAATGCAACATAGTATCTCAGACTGTAACTATTAAAAGCGATTTCTGATTTCGGGGATAATGTAATGATAAAAGTATAACAATAGCATGCTTTTCATAGCCAGCATAGAACTGCAGAGCTGCTACTGGTTTTTTCTGATGCAAAAAAAAAAACTCGATTATTTTGATAAACAGGAACAAGACGCCTGCTAGAGCTTTCACTTCGCCTTCCATGAGTAGAAGAAAATGTGCACAAGGGACACCAACAATTCCCTTTTAAAATCAGTTGTTATTAGGGTCAATTGTATATGTGATTCTAATGTAAGACATAGGTTGGAAACATGTTGGAAACACCTCTCACTTCTAGATACCTTCCAGGAAAATTTAATTAGCATTGGCTTGAGAGATACCCCTCTTGCAACTTGTAACTGGGGGATATTACCCCACCAGTGATATTGCAACTGCTGCAATAACACTCCATTGTAAAAACGATATTCGGTGCACTATTTTGTCACCTTGTTTATATATATTGAGCAGCCTCTTAGTGAAATTAATGGTCACTTAGTGAGCGACAAAATTGTGTCTCTTTTATGGGAGGTTTGGATGAAAACCCCTTTATTGAAGATTGTTCTGTCGGTTTATTTTCAACTTGATAAGTGTTTTAGTGCATGTTACTGTTGGTGTTTCAGACCTCATGTTTCTTGTGCACTGAAGTAACTGGACACATTGAAGACAATATATATTTTATTTGTAGTTCTAATAATATTATTGGAAAGTGAGGAACAAAACATTTAAAACAGAAGTTTTAAGCGTTAACGCTTAATGAATACATGAAAACAATTGTTGCAAAACTCTCTGATATTTAAAAATTGCCAACTAATTATTTATCCTGGGAGGTTATGTACAGTTAATGAATGCATGATGAAGGTGGACTATTATTGATTTTACCTATTTTTGGTCAAAGCCAAAGGCAACATTTTTGCTGCAGTTATACTTGGCTCTTAAGCACAACACTGCTGATAACTTATTATTAGTTATACTTTCCTGGTTGTCCGATGCTTTCCTCTGACAAACGTTTTCGACCAGCATTGGCAAGGGTGGTTTTAGGTCTCTCAAGCTTACTTATATATTACCTGAATCGTCGACTTCTGTGAGTTTTTAATACGATAAAAATAGGTTTAAGCACTGTTTTCTTATGTCTCAATAATTTTTGCTGATATATCCCTTTTGGTA
This sequence comes from Muricea muricata, assembly GCA_963855995.1. Classification (NCBI taxonomy): domain Eukaryota; kingdom Metazoa; phylum Cnidaria; class Anthozoa; order Malacalcyonacea; family Plexauridae; genus Muricea; species Muricea muricata. The sequence goes on along the minus strand of OY979718.1, from coordinate 26,763,445 downwards.
GCTCTTTTATTTCTACATTTGCCGTGGAAATGGACTTCACAACACAAACATGACTAGCAGCTTTGTAAGAAGCCATGTGTTTACAAAGTGAATGATTTTAGCAATTCCATCGGTTAGAATGACAATTTACCGCGAGTTGAGGAATCTGGGACAGAATACTCACCATTCTGAGCGATTGTAAACGGAATATTGAAGAATTCAAAATGGCGGGAGATTATTTGAAGCGTGTTGAAAGAGTGAGAATTAAAATGGATTTTATGAAAAAACTGCGGGTCAGAGGAGCGGCAACTTTTCAGATTCGAACTCCCCGTGTTTGCAAAAGTTATGTTCTGCAAAGTTACCTCAGTTCCACGACATGCTTAATGAAATTTGTTTTCTAGCCACATTTTCGAACTACGGCGAAACGATGCAAGCACAAAATCGACGTCTCCAGCGAAATTAATCAAGCCACAATGCCAGCTAACGAAATGGTTGTATATGTTGCAATGCACTATTAATTATTTTTATCTGTAAATAACTGTATGTTATTATTTTACTGTAATTGTAGCTATGTTATTTCGCAATGGTTTGTACACTTGGGCATGCTGTCAATAGATTCTTGCACAATAAATGCAAATATCATTGTCGGTTGGGCAATTTATGTACAAGTAACTGCGTTGAAATATAATAGCTTGAGCATGCGCATTTGCTAAAAACATTGCAAGCTACATCGTGTGCCCAAAAGTGCATGGTACTCGTGATACATTTAACCCATTGACCGTCGTCATTAAACAGAATTATCATCTGTCCGACAGATCTGGCATTTATTCGACTAAGGCAGATTGAAGAAAAGACTAAAAATACGCGTATATGTAATGACCGCCCGCGTATATGCAATAAATGGCCAAAATAACAGGCCATATGCACTACCTAGCCAAATGCTTTTTATGGTATGGTAGAATTTCAAATATGCCTTTTAAAAATTTCTTGGGGTATCGTCATATCATTTCAATGTAAAGGCGAAGATCAAATCAGGGAATAATCGGAAATTAAAAATAAGTTTAATTATAATAACTTTAGCGAGCATTGTGACGTATTTTGCGGGCTAAAATAAACAAATCAGCGAGCTAAAATATATTTTAGCCGCTGACGTAATAGCTAATGTATAAATAGTCGGAAGCCATTTAAGTGTAGTTGTTTTTTTGAAAAACAAAGCTAAAGTTAAACGTTAAAAGAGCTTTAAAGTTATTATAATAGTAATAGAGTTGATGTTCTTGGGCATAAATATGTTTTTGGCCCTCCTCAGAGCTCAGCTGGGAAATTTGTAGACGCTGTGTAGCAATATCGCAGGCGCAAGCACATTTTCATTAAAATTTTAATTGTTCGAAACGTAAACATATGAATGTTTTCAACCGAAGTTTTTGTTGTTGTAACGTGACGATCGAAAACTTTAACCTGCCAAATTACATCCAGAAACACCGCCTCCATGTTTCCTGTTTCAAGCTTGGTTATATTGGGCATATTTTTGCTTAATTTGTTGGAATGAAGATGGATCAGCTGGAGTTGAATTTTGTACTGTTCAATTGGTCATGCTTGTATGTGGATTTCTACGAAGCTATTGAAATTTTCTGTATTGGAGAGTAGTAATCAAAGTCTTTCAGTAGGGTTATTTGTGAAGTCATCGCGCAGGATGGGGGAATGTTGTTTTGAAGGCCTCGTAACTGCGTAAGCAAAGAAGCAATTTCGCACGTGCGTTGACAACGAGTTGGTGTCGTGACCTTTTGCCGTTGAAATCCAAAAAAGGTAGGTTTTCACCTTAGCTTCGATATTTTGAAGTGACAGCTGGTACAGGTCTGTATTCATCAAACTTGAACTGCTGGAGGCGAAGTATTTTATACCTACTTGATTTTCTGGCGTGACAGCCGGGAGAAGGGGGTATATGGGAATGTAGGGCAGGCGAAAAATCTTGACTTTTCCACCAAAGTTTTAATACCAAATTTTGTTTTGTCTTTGTTTATTGTCAATTTTAAACTGGATTGTTGTGGTGTAAAAATTGCGCCCAGCGATGAAATCTCGCATTATAAGCTACTGGCAATTTCTTTAGTTCCGACAGCTAAAGTTTCAAGCCCCGGCATTTTTAAAGTTTGCATGCGGTGTGGTCGATTCATTCCTTTTATATTACTAGACATATTTGCTGAATTGTTTAAAAAAATATGATTGATTTGAATTTTTCAACCTTTGAAATTTTTATGTAAAGCGTGTCGTATTTTTGCCTTTTAATTCTGTTCGTACGTAGGGCTCCATACCAGGCCGATTTGCAAAAATTTTTCCAATCCCACCAAAATAGAAATGCCATATTTTTGTTTCTAGATGTACCGGGAAGATAAAATTAATAGCCGTTTTGGATCAAAACTTGCGCCTGTAGGCAAATTTTTGCTTTGAAGAGCGTGCGCTCATTTGCTAATAAGAATGTCTTGTTGTTTTTGCTTTTACTACATCCGAGATTCGAAACATTCCACGCAAAGTGCAGCAAGTTCGTGCATTGCCAAATATTCAATGAAATTTGTTTTCAACCGTAATTTCTTAAATTTATTTTGTGAGACGGTTTTTATTCCTTTATTTTTATATTTAGATTATTTTTTATTATTTACGTGTTCAAATCACTCAGTTTGGCTTGGCTCAGCTTAATGCCTGAAAACATTTCAAATGCTGCAATTTACATGAAAAATCCAGGGCATCCAGGGACGTAGCCAGAACTTTCAAAGGAGGGGAGCCCTGCAGATACTAATAATTATGATAGGTTTGACGCGCCTATCGCGCTAAATACTAGAGAGGTTTAGCAAAGAGACGTGACGTCAATGCGACGTAAAATGCCGTGATTGCTCATCTCCAGATTTGCTCACGGCATTTCCACATCGTTTTTACCTCGCTTTGGCGTTTTCAAAGGCCTTGTGTCGTCTTTGCTAAACCTCTCTATTAACGAAAGGGGGGGGGGGGGGGAGCCGCGGCTCCCTCGGCTGGCTACGTCCCTGAGGGCATCAATTAATATGGCGTGAGTAACGCGATGTACATTTCGATTGATTTTCGCCTGCAAATAAGTGTCTTCTATTGCTTCAGCACCTCAAGAATTGTGCAAATCTTGAAAATAACAATCAAAAATTGTAACTTAAGCCCAAAGTTTTTATTTTTATAGCGAAATAATTTGTGTTTTACAATTAAGGCTGCTTTCCAGTTATCCGTTTTTTACACGTACGTACACGCACGTAAAAGTTTAAACTCTTAGAAGAGTTTAAACAAATAGAATCACTAAGGTATGCTAACTCGTAGGGAATGCTGAATCTTCTCCATCAAAACATTTGTTCATTTCAAATGTAATATTGGAGTTGATTTCGACTTTTACGTGCGTGTACGTACGTGTGTAAAACGCGTAACTGGAAAACAACCTTTAGGCTTTGAACAGTGCACTGAAATTGGGTGTCATATTGTTTGGAATGCTTTTACTTTGTATTTTATTCAATGCTCGTACTTACAAACAACCAATTGAAAACAGAATTGATGGGGTTTCTTGTGGTAAAACCTAGAATAGGGCAGGCCAGTTATCATTTCTAAAAAATTTTCATAGGCAATGCATACTTATTACAATACAGACAATCTTGAACAATGATTTCTAAGTTGCTCACAGGGGATTTAAGTGATTCAAATAATTTGACAATTTATTAATAGTTATTAGTATACATATAGTATTGAATGTTTCTTAACAATGTCATTCAATTGAATTCTCCAGAAATTCAGAAAAATACATTCAAGGTTGTTTTATGTGCAAAAATTACCCTTTAAGTCAAATTTTGCCATTGAAGTTAGCATGGAATATGATAAGCAAACTGTTTAGTATACATTTCAAACAACTGACATTAATTTTGGCTGTATTGTGAAGATATTTAAGATGGTTCCTTACTGCAAATGGGTATTTTTTGTTATCCTGCACTTCTAGAATTGTTTAATTTTGCAATATTTACACAGGCAATTTTATTTAGCAGTATGCTGTGTAAATAATGGACAATTCTATTGCTTCTTGGTTGAGATCCTGGCTCCTGTGGGAATGACAGCCACCTGAATCTGATTGCAAGATGTGGTAACAAAATCCAGTGAATTCAGTTATATAATTGATATAAAGCTTCGATTCTTAGTTTCCAAGAACAAAGTATTAATGTATGTTCTGTACATGTTTTCCTTTCAAAGGCATTTGTCATTGTTGTTAATCCATTGAGTTGCAATGTGCCATACATTTTTTATTTGGCCACGGCCATGAACAAATTTTGTATTTTAATTGATTAAGCAAAAAGATGAAATGTCTTTAGTTAATCCATTGAGCTGCAATGTACATGAGTAGACCCTACCTATTTTTTTCTTGTCTGGTACAGAAAAGGTTCACTTTCCAATGGGGAAGGTCTATAGCTTAATGGATTTGTAATGTTATATTAACCAACATCATTGGATTCCTATATATCATGTATGTAATTATGTCCTAAGAATTAGTAGCAGGCTATCGTAAGCTAAACTGGTGTATGTTGTAGATACCTTTACCTTCTGTTATTAATAAATGTTTAATACTAATACATACATACATAAATACATTACATACATACTTCAGGACAGAAAACTGCAATGTTTTAATATCTTCATTCTAATTTTATTACAGCCAAAATGATACCTTAATCTTTTTTATTTGAGTAACCTGTAGACAACTAGCGTATTAGTGCTTTTAAATATAATTTAAAACCTGCTGGCTTTTTTCAATCATGTATAAAAAGAACTTGTGAAAGGACACTTCGTCCGTGACTGGCATGTCAAACCAGGGATGCAAAATCTTCTTATATTATTTCTTCTTATATCTTCTTATGTTATTTTAAGAAGATTTTAATTTGGATGAAAATTCTTCTTATATTTTCTTATAAAATAAACATTAAATAAAAATGTTTTAACACTTTCTCATCTCAATTTCTCTCAACTGTATTAAACACTCACTCACCAAACTAAGAGAAGAAAGAACTTTAACATTGTTCAATAAACTGAAATGGATTCCTTTTACTGACGAACTTAAAATAAATAAATGTTGCATGGTTTTTAAAGGGGAACAGCAATATATTTTTTTACCGCCTTTATTGATAAGAACCTTTAAGGTAACCGTAGCATCTGTTGTTAATTTTTTGACAACATGCTTAGTTTCTGAAACATAATTGAAGGACAAAAAAGAACAAAGTCACTAGTCATCCGCCATCTTGGATATTCAAAAAATCTATGACGTCACAACCTGGATAATTATTTTGTCTCTTGAAGAAGCAATGACCAATGTTGAATGTTGAAATCCAACTAAGTTTGTATTGTATATACTTTTTACGTCAAATGCGAAGTGTTCAAGAAATTTTCATTCAAATTTAAATAATTGAGAGCAAGTTTTATACTGTCTACCCAGGTTGTGACGTCATTAAAACAGACCTAATTATAAAACAAGATGGCGGATGGCTTGTGTTATTTGCCCTTCAATATTTCAGAATCTAAGTATGTTGCCAAAAAAATAACAACGGCTTTTACAATGACTTCAAAGCTTTTTATAAGTAAGCCGATAAGAAAATATATTGCCATTTTCCTTTAAGAGTTTAAATGATCTAGCCCCATCTTATGTTGCCGAAAGTTTGTAACAGTTAGTCAAATATCTTCACGATATGGTAGAATAACAGTTGTTTGCCCCAAATACAATCGGGAAAAGGAAGGTGGCAAATCTTTTTTAGTATCTGCTGCTAAACTATGGAATAGCATTCCCATAGCCATTAGATCTTGTTCCAACATAGTTACTTTTAAGAAAATATCGAACATTCTTAACTGAACAATATCTAAATTTAGATCATTTTTAACATTGCTCTATTTAGTGTAGGGCAAATTTATAATATAGTTTATTATACTTTGATATTCTTAGTTTTGTGAGGAACACAAGTTTTCTAGTTATTAAGTTTGTAACATAGTGTAATTATATTGTATATTATAAATTATTGCCTGTAATTAGTGTAGTGAGGGCCACAAGTTTTTCAGCCTTGGCTGTAACGTGTTCTACCCTCGTTAAATAAAGTTGATCTATCTATCTCATAGTAATTTTCTATCTGCCATTTTAAAATGGAAGTGGACAATAACTAAAAAATAGTTCTTCAAGATTTCAGACGACCCCTGTTACTTGTGCATTTTAGTTTTTAAGACATAACAAATAAACATTAAATTCATTAGTGTTTAAGTTTTTTTATACAATAAGTTTTCAAAAGGGATTTCTAGTTTCAATGTCACATGACGTCATCACATCTTGTTTTAAAGTCAAAAATCTTCTTATATTGTCTTAAATCTTCTTATAATGATTATAAGAATTAAGAGGAGATTTTATACAGAATCGCGTATTGTTGCTCAAAACCAATCAGATCGCACGGATTGATATGCGCGTTTACAAAATGGCGGCGTGTTCCTTTCGAAGGTTTTTCGAGTGCTTTTTACATGGGCAAATGATGGAAAAAATGAGAAATGTTTTGAACAAATGACTAACAATCCATGGTAAAAAAGTATTAGGCTTTTCGTTGATATGAATGGATGAAAATCAAGTCTTACTGGTGTGAATGTTGCCGTCATAAAGATACGAGTTTGATTTACTTATGGTAGTATGGAACGTGGAAGCCGGAAGGTAAGATATTACATTTATATCCCTATTTCATTTGGATATCAAGTTCATAAAATACTTTTTCACGATACAGAACAATCATTGAAAGATTAAAACTGATAAAATCACTGTTTGGAGGACTTCATTGGCTAAGTGATTGACAATGTTTGCATGTTAATAACTTTCGTTGTAGAATTGTCCATCATAATTATATAATATTTGTATCTCAGAAAATCTGATTTTTGCTCATATGCTAATACTGTAAAAGTATTTCATCTCTAAACACTTTGGAAATATCTGATTGTTAAAAAAGTGAGATTTGCGCATCATATGGCCTTTAAATTACTTTTTGCTGTTTTTCTGAAATTTGCATAATCATCAAATACACAACAATAGTATGTTGTCCTAAAATAAAGTTGAACATTCAAAATTACCCCATAACTCTGTCTGAACGAGCTAAATTGTCTTTCACATTAAGCCAGGGGTATGTAAGTCTATAAAAAATATGTTTTGGTCAAAATCTGAGTGCATGGTCCAAGGCATTTTTCATGATTTTAAAAACTGTCCAATATCTGTTACCATTAACAGGTACTGTCCACACCAACATTCATGATTCATGTTCCTTTCAAATTAATTCAGTCATTGTATTTTAAACAATATAAATTTATTTTCAATTATTTTTCTCTAGTTGAAACTTATGAATATTTGATTTTGAAAGATTTTTAATGCAATCCTGGGTGTTTATATCATGTTAGTGTATCTGGTCAAATTGGGGTTATTTCTGTAATGCTCAACCTGAACAAGCTAAATTGTTTTTCACATTAAGCCACAGGTATTTAAGTCTACAAAAAATATGTTTTGGTCAAAATCTGAGTGCGCAGTCGAAGGCCGTTTTTTATGATTTTTAAAACCAACCAAATTATGTCCGGGTGCTACCATGAACAGGTACTGTCCACACCAACATCCATGGTTCATGTTCCTTTCAAATCAATTCAGTCATGATACTTTAAACAATATAAACATATTTTCAACTATTTTTCTCAAGCTCAAGTTCATGAATATTTGATTTTGAAAGATTTTTAATGGAATCCTAAGTGTTTATATCATGTTAGTATATCTGGTCAAATTGGGGTTGTCCTTATACTGCTTTACCTAAATTTCACAGGTTAAAATAATCCCCAGAACTAAACCTGAACGAGCTAAATTGTTTTTCACATTAAGGCAGGGGTATGCAAGTGTACAAAAAAATGTTTTGGTCAAAATCTGAATGCGCGGTCGAAGACCGTTTTTTATGATTTTTAAAACCATCCAAATTATGTCTTCAGGAGTGCTACCATTAACACGTACTATCCACACCAACAATCATGGCTCATGTTCCTTTCAAATCAATTTGGTCATTGTATTTTAAATGATAAAAACACATTTTAAACTCATGAAAATAAACACATGGGTGGGTGGGACCTAATTATTGGAATTCTGCCAGGCCAGGCATAATATCATGCATATACAGTGTATCATAATAAATGTGAAAAAATATCAGAATTTCTAAGAAAATCTTTTCTTGCAGGCTATTGAAGAAAACAAAAAATAAAAGATGAAGATGAATATTTATTAAATCACAGATTATTATTTATGATACAATATATTCTTGTGTGAATATAATGAAAATGTTTATAACTTTATACAGTAGACAAAATATTCCACAATGTGCAGGTTTTTGTCACCTACCACTGACAGAATGAGGTTGATGTTTTCAGATACTGTAATCATATCTTTAAGATTGTAATAGTAATATCACAGAGATCTATAAAAAATACTTTCATGGTTAACTAGTAGAGGAATTGATTTACTTCAGGTTATTTGGGGGGGGGGGGGTCTGAGTTAATCCCCAGGCAATTATCAAAGAAAAAAAATAAAATATTATGACCATATAGGCAATTTTGTTTTGATGTCAACATGCTTGGCTTCTTGAGCCTGTCTGGTGTCTTTACTAATAACGCATGCTGCCTCAGTTGACTGTCAGGCCCTGCTTTATGACCAGTCCTGGTTCAGCAACCTTCCTACCAGATTGTTGCATCCATGATGCTGGTGTAATTCAAAACTTTACAGTAAACATATGACTGAAAATTTTATTTTCATTCCTAAAAAGGGCTTTTTAGATTATATAGCGTATGGCATGAAGTTGTATACTGGATGCCTGTAAACGAGTAAAAAACTGAATGCCTGTAAAATTAGTAAATTGAAGTAAAGGGATTTAAAATTACAAATACTCAAATTTTCCTTAAAAATGCAAAATCCTTTAACGTTTTCTATGTACTTATGTTATTAACGAGTCGTGAACAAGCTGGTTATCATCCAGAGGACGAAAGCAGAGGCTTCAATCAGTTTTATTATTAATTTAAAATAGCCGATAATTTTGCAGCTAAAATATGCTCACTCCTGAGTCAGATACGTGTGCATATTAACATAATAATAATTCAAACAACGCCCATTAAATACGATATTACACTTACCACGTTATCCTTCTTTATATTTAGCAATGTTTTGCCTCATGACATAAACAAAAGTCCAGTAAAATTCTGTTTTTCTTCGCAAATATTTTTGGAAAACTTTCAAAACAAAAGATGGCGCCAGAGCATTTTTTCGCAAAGGCTTGGTCGCTAAGTTTTGAGCGGTTTTCGCAAGAAATACGCGGACTTTCTAAAAAATCTCCTCTTAAGGTGGCTCCCTACAGTTTGGTACAGTTTATAAATTATTTATATGGATCAGTGACATCAGACATCATCCTCACGACTTTCGCGTGGAATTTTCGTGGTTCGGCAAACAATATGAAACAAGCCGCGGAAAGTTGTTTTTGAGGGTTTTTTTGCACCAAAACATGGCAATTCTTCGCTTTTTCTCGTATTTTTTAAAAGTTAAAGAGTACGTATGTTTTAACCAGTTTTTAAGATATATTTTAACGTGTTCTTTCGCATTTATGTTCAACCAATGTCTTTAACGATGCTAAAAAATAATCGCGGATCAAAATGCTATCTTGAACTGTCTTCAAACGGATTCTCCTATTGTGGACAAAACTTATGTAAGTCCTGTCATTCAACTCCATTCAGATGTAGTATTTTATCTGTTGAATTTAATATAAAAGTACACTGCAGACAGTTACAAATAATAGGAGTTGCTAATACTTGTTTTAGACCAATTTTTTAACTTGCAGTTGAATGTTTTGAAACGTTTTTACACGGATTTATCAACAAAAACGAATTTGATGAACTATGCATCAATTCAATTAGTATAGTGTTTTCGTGTTTTGTTTTCTGAAGATTTATCTTGTATGTTTGTCTCAAATAATAAAAAATATCCGTTTCATACAGTGTTTCATAACATACATGCCAAACAACTCACAATGAAATTACCAAAAGAGCCAACTAAAAAACACGCGTTTTTCACGCATTATAATTCAAACGCATGCGCAGATACCGATCATGTCGAATCGATATTTTGTCACGACGGCAACACCAACTCGCTTTTAAGAGTGTTTTTCTCGCGTTTCCTTCGGTGAATTTTTTTGAAATTTTGCACACTTGCTCCATATGATAAGCAATAAAACATATCAAAATTTCAAGAAATTCTATAGGAGGGAGTTTCCGTTATAGTTATTCGTGTATACCCCAGGACCTGCCTTGATAACCCCGTCTCAAAATTTATAATATTACTCCTCTTTCAACCATAAATCATTAAAGAAAAATTCAGAAAAATTCACCGAAGGAACAAAAAGTTATTATCAATTAATTCTGAAATCAGGCAATAATAGTGCTCAAGATAAATCGACATAGTTGCTATGGCAACACCAACACTGTTCTAATTTGTTCAAATATGAATACCACGAAACCTCATATCTTTGCTGAAAATGATCATATTTCCTTGGCATATGTGTATTAAGCATAAATGTGATTGAAAATGAAAGTTAACTAAAATAGCAAAAATGTTTGACAACTGTAGGGAGCCACCTTAAGAAGATTTTTGTTTTGAAAAAATCTAAAGCAGCTACAAAAAAGAGCGCTTTGGGAAAGAATATTTCTCCTATTGTACGTAGAAATCTAATTGAATATTAGCCGCATACGATTTACTAAAGGTCCTTCTTCTGGACTTGCAAAAATAGAGTTTAAAATAAGCCAAAAAAGACGACACAGAAAACTGTTTTGACTTTGAAATTCCCCGCCATCTTGCGCAAAAACAGTTCGTGGACTTCACGCAAGTTGAAGTTGACGCATGCGTAACAAATTTCCCCCGCTGTTTATATATCAGTGAACTCAAATAAGACTGGAACGATACCTTCAGGTAAATAGCCTGAGCTTTGGGTGAAGCCAAGATGCCGGAATTTGAAGTCCGTCTTGTAGGTATAAAACACGCGTGTTTTCTGCGTGGGCTTCGCGGGAGCTGAAAAATGACTAAAATTTTCGGATCGATGTTTTTCAATTTTTGCACCTAAACAGTGGCGGATCCAGGGTAAGTCAAAATGAATTATAGCAGCTCAATTTTAAATTCAAAATAACTTTATAACAATGTCATAGGTTATGAATTTCAAAAGAGTATAATCTAACCAATGAAGTTGCTTTGAAGGTATTTTAAAATGTAAATATATCCTAGAATGAGCTGCTATAATTTACTTTGACTTACCCTGGATCCGCCACTGCACCTAAATGCTGATTTTAACGGTAAATACCCTACCTAAAAGCTAAAAACTAAACGAAAAGGTAAGATTAATCTAATTGCAGTCCATATTATTCTGTGTTTTGTTCAAATCCCTCATAGGTGGTCGAGGAAAACAAAAGTTTGTTTGTGTTTCTCCACGGGGGTTTTTCTGAACGTGAATTTCATTCGCCAAATAACTCTGCTTTTTATGATGAACTGTTTCTAAAATATGGTTATTCTGAAACACCACTTGCTATAATTTCTAGAGCCATGGGAAAGCCGTACTAAAAAAATAGTCGGTCGAAAATATGAAATTTTCACATGAGATGATGCCGATTTTTCATACGGGATTCAGTAATATTTCCGCGCAGGGGCCTGGATCATACCTACAAGACGAGCTTCAATTTCCGCCATCTTGGCTTCAAAATTTCAGCTCCACGCAGCGTTCCCGTCTTATTTGAGTTCACTGTTATATATATATATATATCTGGCATTTTGCATCCAAAATCGGTCATTTCGCCTGTACTCAAATACAGCGGTTGCTCCACAAAAAGTATTCGATAAAGTTATCTTACACGAAGTACGAGACATCATTGATGCAAAATGGCGGAGAAATTTTTATTTACACAATTCACAATAAGGACAACAAGAAGCAAAACTGGTAGGGAAAATGAGAAGATTTAAGTTTTTGAGGGATGCTTGTGCAAGAATCTAACCTGGACATTGTGGTACGCAACGTTTTGCTTTTGGTAAAAGCTGGTTCGATTGCATTAAACTAAAGTGAGTTGAACAGTTGCAGTGAATATTTGCGAATATGGCAAAGTCTGCTTGTTAAGCTACGGTATACAGACGGAAATGTGTTGTTTACAAGGTTTATGTGTCGGGAAGTCATGACAAGAAACTATGAAAACAAATTTCGTGCTATAAAATCCACTGAAGACATAAAACCAAATTGAAATTACATGTATGAATTTGAAAACAATATTTATCCATAACTGCCTTAAAGGGCATTTAGACAATAAGGCACAAAGATTTTAGAAAATAGACGTGTACAACAAGACATTCTCGATATGTAGTTTTCAACAGTTTGGTCATCCAACAACTGATGCAGTGATGTTTTGTTAATTAGGGTATTAAAATTGTAGTGTAAATTACACTTGCCAAAGATGAAATTTCTACCAAATTATGCGAAGCAAAAGTGTTGTAGGGAACGTAAACCTGAGTGAATGGGATTTCAACCTCACTCGGTTAATTTCTGTTTGTCACAACCAGGGTCGGGGACCAAGCTACTATGTAATTCTGGTTGTTAGCATTCCTTATGTATTCTAAGCTTTCAAAAATTATCCTATCCACCCCAACCATTGTATGTAAAAAAATTTATTATAGTTTATTATACATACAAATATTTACACAGTGGTTATAATTTTTGTAAAATGAAAATTACTGAATATATTTTCTTTTATTGGTATATTCTTTTGGGGGCTCTTGATGGTACTATGGTCTTCCCTGGACAATTAAAGTTAACTGTCTATAATGAATTCATTATGTGTAGAACATAGTGGGAACAGGTGTAGTATACCGATTATGATGCCAATTTTACTTGCCAAGGGGAGTTTGTTGCTAGATGGTTACACTAGGTAAATAAAAGTTGGACCTGAACTAATGCAATATACTAATAACACATGTATACAGAAGTCTGATTAACCCACTGATGTGCAAGACCTTGATCTTCCTGTGGCAACTCAACTTGTTTTCTATAATGAACCTAAAATAAAAAGGTAGGCATTACTACACCATTTACTACCAAAAATACGCTTGGGTGAAGACTACACAAAGCTTGCCCTAAAGTCTGGATAGCTGATATGGGCATGTGGAGATAATCTGAAGAACAAAAGCACAATGTCAGTTTGGTCTGATCATGAATTTATTATGCTAATATGTAAAAAACCTATCAATATATCCATCCTATTTTTGAGGTTTGATTCAACTCGATGGTTGAAGAAGACAGGACAGATATACCAATAGCCATATCAATGTTCATGATCAGCAATTAAACTTGTTTTTTGAACATGTCAACAATGTCTGCACTACTAATACCAAACTCTTTTATATATTTGGGATGTAATTTGCAGTTACAATTTCTCTTGAATATTAGTTGGTAAAGTGACACCTATTAATAGCAATGTAATGCATGATTTCTTTAAAAATAATGACATACAAAACAACAACATTTGATGGTTCAAGCATAGTTGAAGTCAAATATACTTAAGTTCATACCATCTCATTAGGCATTAAGGCAGCCTTAATTGCTTGATGGATAGAAAACTTTTTTTAGCAGGGTAGCTCAATCAGCACAAAGGCTGGTATCCTTAGGGCCCCTGCATAATGAATATGAAAAGGTGATTTATGTAGGGTTGTGTCAAAACAAGTGTACTATATTGACTATATACTGTATAATAGCCCATACCAATCACTATTGACAACATTAACCCTCCCGGCCCATCATCAAGTATCATTTTCTCCCAGGCAATAATCAAGAACCAATTTTTAAAAAATTCATTGCTTTGGGTTGAGACTTCTTCAAACTACAATTATTGCTTGACTGTTAACTAGTGGCTAGTGCAAAATGTTTAAGGGCAGGAAACATTACTACCAGCAGTCGGCCAGCATATTCATATACTGGTACTACATGGCTTTTCATGGTGCTTTGTAGGTGTTCATTAAGTACTTGTCTGCAAGATTTTTTTATTAAATATTTGCATAATAGTCCATGTCATATACCAATTTTCAGAAATAAAATTGTTATTTGCACCCACAGAAGTTACCTAATTAAATAAAATTAACCACACCAGTGCAATTCTAGCGAAATTTTGGCTTGTGTTGTAAGGGTTTTTGTTGTCTGACTGGCGACTGCATGGTCTGGAGATATATTTTGTGTTGTAATCCGATAGGCAAAATTTAATATATAACTATCAGTATTGACAATTTTGACATGTGTTGATATGTTAACGGGGGAATCTTAGCTTTGTTAAAAATATTTAAACCCAGTCAATAAACAATTAAACATTGTGTGGCTAACAGTTTATGGCTAATATATTAATTATTAAACAATGTTTATGTTTTTGTTATATTTTTTATTTATTAATTCTGTTTTTACATTCTTAGATCTAAAGCTTCTGGAAATTGTTTATATAGTGCTGTTTCGCTGGTTCTGGTAGGTGATAACAGTTTAGTTGAAACTCTGAGGGTTTTAACTTCACTTGAGCTTTTCTTTAATGCAGATTTTTACTCGCAGCACCCTTGCTTTTTCTCTGTTGTGGTTGAGCATAGTGAATACTTTGGTAAAACTACTAATAATCTTTTACCTAAATGTGCGTCCATAGAAAGTGTGGATACAGGTTTAATCAAGGATGACTTGGTGAGGCAGGAAGCCATTGTAAATTGTACTGATAGGAAGTGGTCATCATTTTTGTGCATTTGTGGTCTGTCCTCTGTTTTGCAGAGAAATGTTTTTACCTACTACCCTGACTGTGGCGATCAGAGGTGTAATCTTTTGTTTAGACTACGTTTACACTACTCCGGATCGGTCTGAAAACCGCGGAAAAAAGTAACAAAACGGCGTTCCGTTTACACAGCACCGGAGCGGATTTGTTTGAAAACGTCACTTTTGCCGTAGCGACACGACCACGCTTTCTAATGAACGTGGTCGAACGAGAACGAAAACGGAGCGCTACGCGGCGTTGTGTAAACAAAAACGCCGCTAATTTTTGGTGCCGCTTGTAAATGAAAAATCTTAAGTCTCAAAACAGCAAACTTGAATGCTTTTCGTTTAAATTTCTTTGCTTTGTTAAAAATATTTTATGTTTATATGAGTGCTTGTAAACAAGTTACAAAACTGTAACGGCGTAGTGTAAACGCAAGTAAATTTTACCGGCACCACGCCAGAGCCACGCCAATATGCTGAGAAAGGTTCACATGATATTCATATTTTGTTTTGCTATGAAGGTACTATTAAACCAGGTGAAACCTTTCAGTCTAATCACTTTCACACTTTGTCCCTCTTCTTTTTTCCTCGCACGAGCAGAAACTGAAACCTACAGGTAAATCTGCTGTATATTCAACTGCTTCAATGGCAACCAAGAAAAGAAAAGTAGTGTCCATTTTGCCTGAACAGACATCAAAGCAAGCTGACATTAGTAATTTTTTATTGTAGCAGAACAGCCTATTGTACACAAAGCCCCAAATGAGACCTTTCCATCTGCTGCAGCACTCTCTGCTCATAATTTAGACGAGACTGCCGCATAAGTATCTGCATGTAGCAAATCTTTAATTAGCTCAACTTCTACTAAACCACAGCAAAGCAGTTCTCTTCCAGCAACGAGCAAAGTACCGGTTTCTGAGGTAAAACATGTGCATGACGTGAATAAGTTTGATGTTTCTTTATATAGAGAAAAGGTTAAAGGTATGGATACCTCTGAAATTTGTAATTTAATTAGAAATGTCTTTAAGCCTAATGAGCATTATATTTTCCCTAAGACCAATGGTGGAGTTTTAGATATGATTGGTTAAAATTGTATCCCTGGCTATGTTATTCCTCTTGTAGAGATGGTGCATATTGTTTATCATGTGTACTGTTTGGTGATCGCTTTCCTGGTAAGGCTGGGAAAATCTATAATTTGTTTTCAGAACCCTTGACTTATTGGAATAATGCTGCATATACTTTTAAACGCCATGCTGGGCATGGAACTAGAGGGGAAATGGATTTACATGGTTGTACATTTCCCATCCTAACAAACTTACTTACACAAATTTCAGGGGCAGCACAGCCCATTGAGGTAGTACTACATTCTCACCTTAAAAAGAGGTTGAGGAATATAGGAGGAAACTTGCTCCTATTATTGATTCAGTTCTTTTTTGTGGCCGACTTGGTTTGTTATTGCGTGGGCATCGTGATGATGCCAAATATCACCCTGAGATAGGCTGTTACTCCACTGGAGGTGCTGGAAATTTTGTTAAATCTCTCAATTTTAGAGTTAGAGCAGGTGATAAAGTTTTAGAAGATCACTAAAAGACTTGTGGTAAGAATAGAAGTTATATTTCCAAGACAAGTCAAAATAAAATAATTAAGTGTTGTGGCCAAGTAATTAGTGATACAATTATTGCAGATATCAAGTCCAGTAAGTTTTCTTCTGTTATTGCTGATGAGGCTGCAGACTCTTCACATAAAGAGCAAATGTCCCTAGTTTTGCGTTTTGTAGACAGTGATATGAACATTAGGGAGGAATTTATTGCATTTCTCCCCTGTAAATATGGATTGAGTGGGGCCCAACTTGCTAGACTTTTATTAGATGCTTTAAATGATATAACTTTGTCCATTGAAGATTGTAGGGGTCAAGGTTACGATGGAGCAGGCTCTGTTGCAGAGAGCATCAATGGTTTGTCTGCTCATATATTAAGGCTGAATAACAAAGCTCTTTATACTCACTGTTACAGTCACAGATTAAATTTATCAGTTTGTGACTCTTTAAAAATAACCGAGGTAACAACCATGCTAAAACAAGTTAATGATGTTTCGTATTTTATCAACAGTTCTCACAACACGTAGTATACCTTGTGAGGACTATATTAAGACACATAGTGCTGATACTGAGACACGAAAAACACATCTGAGCGACATTTGCAGAACTAGATGGGTTGAACGCGTTGAAGGTTTGGATTCGTTTACTGAGCTTTTTGTTCCATTATATCACACACTTTGTAATATGAAAGATAACCCAGATGGTGAGTTTAGTTCAGAACTAGACGTGAAGTGAGTTGCCGGGAAACAAGAAATAACCATAAATTAGATGTTCCTTTATTCAAAACTGTTGCTGGACAAAAAACTTTTCTCTACAAAACCACCACTCTCTGGAATAACATTGATCCTGCTCTAAAACTGTGCAACTCTTTCCTAAGCTTTAAAGTAAAACTAAAGCATAAACTACTTCAACAATATCTCGGTAACTAAATGGAAAAACGTATCACTGTTATTGATGTTGTGGTCATGATTGTTATTGTTATTGTTGTTGTTGTTGTTGTTATTGTTATTGTCATTGTCATTGTCATTGTCATTTTCACTGTCACAGTCACAGTCATGGTCGCTGTTATTGTTATTGTTATGGTTAATGTTATTGTTATTATTGTTATTATTGTTGTTATTGTTGTTGTTATTGTTATTGTATGTACGGTATCTGTTTTTTTTTATGTTTAAGATTGTTTTGTTAATGTTATAATAATATTCGTAAAGATACTGTAATGTGATTTATAATTTGTCACTGAAAAGCCCCTTCAGGGAAGTGTCAATAATGTAAATATGAAATATGAAATATGCAAATGTACATTTAATATGTATTTCACATTTTGAATTTTTGGCTACTTTAGTTATCACTAGACATGTTCTTGATGAAACTCTTCCAGTTACACAATTGCTACAAGGAAAGAGTATTGATAAAATGGATGGTATTCACCTAATAAATTCATTGAAAGATGACATGATGTTGATGAGGAATTCTGTTGATAGTTACCATGATATGTGGTATGAAGAAGCTTTGCAGTTAGCTTCTAATTAAAAGTAGGTCTCGAAGAATCAAAGCCAAGAACAGTTGGTAGACAAACTACAAGAGAAAACCCACCTTTCAAGACCATATCTGAGTATTACAAGAGAATTGTTACCATCCCCCTCATTGACCATTTTAATTCATCTTTGCAGACACGGTTTGACACTGACAGCGTTAATATTTACAAGGGGATAAGTATTGTTCTTGCCAAAATTTTATCTTTATTTAGCGATGGAATTAACTGGATTGAGTTATTTAAACCCGTTGCTACTTTTTATCATGATGATCTGCCAAACCCATTAGCATTAGATGCTGAGCTGTCTTTATGAGACACATACTGGAAAACCTTTGAAGGACCATGCCCTTCTAACATGGCCACAACATTAAAAGCTGTTAATTTTGATGGTTTTGAAAACATTAAGGTCATACTTCGCATTTTAGGTACACTTGCAAGTGTGAAAGATCTATTTCAGCACTTAGGGTGTTAAAGGATTATAAGCGAAGCACAATGGTCGAAGAACGTCTTAATGGCCTGGCTTTGATGAATATTCATCAAGAAATTGTTCCAGATACAGATAAAGTAATTGATAAATTTTCCGTTGGGAACACAAGGTTGAAATTTAATTGAGATTGCTCGCTTCTTTCATTGAAATATTTTAATCAAATTTTCTGTACAAGTTAATACAGTACAAAAATACAGTGATTGCGCATTTTAACAAATGAAGTATGAGCGTTGTTAAAACTACATTGCATATGATTTACCATTCGTAATACCAGTACATCATACAACATAACCTTCTAGGATGTATAAGATAATACAGTAAACGTCTGCACACATAAGCAAAATAGCCTTCTGGGATATATAACATTAGTAAACGTCTGCACATATATCTATATCTATAAAGAAGGTCATTTTTGATAAAAAAATCAAAGTTGTTGTTTGCAATAACTAAACAGAAATTCTTGCATAGTGACTAAATTTGACTCGTTTATTAACATTGGAAGTTCTTGCATCTCTTTACAATATATCTATATGCAAAATCATATGCAACATAGCCTTCTGGGATATATAACATTTTTAGTAAACGTCTGCACACTTTATTCCCATGTGCATAGTGTCTAAATTTGACTCGTTAGTTAATATTGGAAGCTCTTGCATCTCTTTACAATATATCTATATGCAAAATCATATGCAACGTAGCCTTCTGGGATATATAACATTAGTAAACGTCTGCACACTTTATTCCCATGTGCATAGTGTCTAAATTTGACTCGTTAGTTAATACTGGAAGTTCTTGCATCTCTTTACAATATATCTATATGCAAAATCATATGCAACATAGCCTTCTGGGATATATAACATTATTAGTAAACGTCTGCTCACTTATTCCCATGTGCATAGTGTGGCAGCTTATAAAACTTAATACTTGAACTGTAAATTTGTGTCTTCAGTAAGATTGTTGCAAATATATGCTTCTTTACGTACATAACGATCTTTATGTAAAGGGGGGTAAAGGGTTAAAACAGACTTGGGATGGTGTGAAAAACTGAGCAAGTTCACATCCAAGAAATGTCCCATATTGTCACCCATTTCTAACCAAACTCCTTCGCAGCAGCGAAAGGTGTGAAGGCGAGTTTCTGGCGCCCTATAACCAGATTGCTCTTTTAAGTTTGGGGGGCAAAGGGTTGGAATTGACGTGAGATGGTGTGAAAAATAAGCAAATTAACAACCATTAAATGTCTCACATTGTCACCCATTTCCAACCAAACTCCTTTCGCTCTTGCAAAAGGTGTGAAGGCGGGTTTCTGGCGCCTTAAAACCAGACTGCTTGTTCCTGTGTATGGCCTTTTTTAAGGGCTGTCCATGTCGGATCACGGTTTACTATTTTTTGGTAAATGTGTTTCCTAGGCATGCTGATGAGCCCTGACATAGGGCGAAACAGTCTATCGTAGGAAAACGTAACATTTTTATTTTTTAAATGCAAAAAGTACAGCATTTTCGCATCTGAAGTTTGATAAAAAAATTATGTCATTACTTCTTACTTAATCATCACTGATGACGTCATCATTAGAATTTTGACTAACGTACGAAAAATCGTGGATCCGCCCCTAGACAGCAACGCCGGTATTGGGCAACTTAAAGCCATTCTACAGATGCGAGTGTTTGAGTTTATTGATTCCCTTATTTCAACCTTAGAGGAGAAGTATCAATCTCTCACAAGCTTTTTTCCACCATTTTTGAAAGTTATTGATCCCAAGGCACCAGACAATATGGACGATATTACGATACTGTTCGCATCTTTACCCTCTGTATTCCCATCAAGCATCTCGGCAACCCTTAACAATGAATTCAAAGTCTTCTTTCAGTATCTCGATGAACAAAGAAGCCTAGAAGAATTTAATGAAGGTGGTGAACCACACTCAGAGATCTCGGAAGCAGTGAATGTCGCTCTCAAGTTGACACGGCAGCATGGTATCTTCAAATATGTGTCGAGAGTTTACCAGCTGTTTCTCACTGCTGCACCGTCTGTTTGCAAGAATGAAAGAACTTTCAGCGCGTTGAAAAAAGTTAACAATTTTCTTCGCATGACATAATTATTAGATTTTGTAAACAAGTGAATGTAAGAGGCTAGCAATGCCAATAGTATATGTATATTGTGCGTGTTATGTTATGAACACATGAATTGTGATTTGTATACGTCCTATACTACAGACCAATCGTAGGGTGGAAAAATTGACGGGAACAAGTCCAACCGAAAGAAAGTCCTATGTCTGCAATGATAAGGTTCTAAATGCTGTTAATACGAAATACCATGAACGATCCAAACGCCCTGGATTGGCTCTATCTTTTAGAGATATTTGCGGAAGGAGTCAAACGCTACTGAATTTTAAAGTAGAGATATCCAGGCAATATGGACGATATTACGACACTAGTCGCATCTTTACCCTCTGTATTCCCATCAAGCATCTCGGCAACCCCTTACAATGAATTCAAAGTCTTCTTTCAATATCTCGATGAACAGAGAAGCCTAGAAAAAATTGATGAAGGTGGTGAACCACACTCAGAATTCTCGGAAGGAGCCGGCGGATTTCGCTCTGAAGTAGACACGGCAGCATGGTCTCTTTAAATATGTGTCGAGACGAGTTTACCATTTGTTTCTCACTGCTGCACCGTCTGTTTGTAAGAATGAAAGAACTTTCAGCGCGTTGAAAAGAGTGAAAATTTAACTTCGCAGCAGCATGACTGGACGACAGTTGCAAGCCTACATTTTACTTTCAATGGAAAGAGACTTGACGTATCAGCTAGACCTAAAGGAATTGGTTACTAAATGGTCACTTTTAAAGGGGAGACGGCACAAACTGTGAATTAATGACTAGAAACTTTAGTGACTGTATGAGAAAGAAGACTTTATTTGACAAATAAATAATATTTTACTGCTTCCTGTCCAGTTCTAAGATACCGGTATCACGCTTTAAGAAGAAAAAGGTGGCCCAACTGCCATCAAAAGAATTGGCTAAGTATGTTAATTATCCATATCTATTACAGCGTATAACATTCTTATACCACATTATGGCATCTACTATCAATCTAGGACTAAACAGACAGCGGCAAATTCTATATTTATTTGCTTATGTCATTCGCTATTTTGAGCAAACTAAGCTAGCTCTCTAGTGCGGTGGGTCACACCCATCATTTCGTTATCGATGATTATGATCTACTGTATATCAAACAAATCATGCATAGCTGCCGATAATTTGAACTGGATCATTATTGAAATACCATCAGTCATGGATCTGTCATCCTATAAATGAGGGTTCTTGACCAATGAAATGTGAGATTGAGCTATGATTATTATATTGTGTTATTGTATTAAGAGTAATGTGAAGATCGCTTAATTCGACATATAGACAATGGAAAACGTATTGGTAAATCTTCCATGTAAATTATGATAGATTATTAGATTTGATATTTTATTGTAAGGGCACACGTTATTAATATACAAGCTAATTTGAAACAAAACACGGGCGCATGGAGCTTATGGGCAGTTAAATATAGATTTTCAGGCAAAACGCCTAATTAAAAAAAGTTCAGGTAAATTTTCGTTGCCCACCCCCAACCAAAGACGATTCGCAACGGCCCTGGCTGTACATCTTAGGCAACATTTGTAACCCTTGGGTCCCTTAGGGGCGAGTTATATCAACCACATCCACCAGTATGAAGTAGCACGTTTGGGAAAAGGTTAAAATACATTTTGATGAAAGTCAATGTGGATGTAACTAAATGTTCAGGGAACAGTGCCAGACATGCGACTACCTAATACGGCAAAGCAACCAAAATTACTCTTCAACAAATACAAAAATTTGGAGGTTGGTCAAATAATCTAATATTTGCGAAACATTATAATAAGCCCATGACAAGAAATTTTGACACAAACATTCTATTCTATTCTAGCGGAAAGTGAGAATCATTTGCTCATTTTATGAGTTACCGTTCACATTATATTCAATTATGGTGCATATTGCTGCATGTACTTATATTCTAAGTTTCTAACTCCTGTCGTGTTGCCAGCGCTTTCAAATCTCATGTAGCTATAACTCTGTAGTGACTAGGACTGGTGACGAGAAACCAGACTTTCCTGTAACTGTAAGTCGATGTTTGATTGCAATTCTTTCTTGTTACATGCCTTTCCCTGGCTATTATAGCTGTTCCCTTCCAAATATCTCCTTCGTTTTTTTCTTCTGCTGGCAACACTTGCTGTATAAAGATTGACTGAATATGCATGCGCATCAGGGCCGAAACTAAAGCGTTAATTGGGGGGGGGGGTGTATATTCATATATTCACGTTCTGCCCGACGAATTTCTTTTGAAATCAGTTGTCATTACCGTTGATTTCAAAAGAAATTCGTCGGGCAGAACGCGAATATATGAATATGCACCCCCCCCCCCCAATTAACGCTTTAGTTTCGGCCCTGATGCGCATGCTTCTCGCGTAACTTCGTTCCAGACCAAGTCTCGTTTATATATAAATAGAATTATATAAATTACACGAAAATTATATTAATACACGAAAATATGAACAAATGTGCTAGGATAATTATGCCCTATCTCTGTAAAGATAACATCCTATTCTAACGTCAACGTTTCTGAAGTTATGAGTCTTAGAAACTCACTGCATGTTTGGCAATTAAAATGCAAATACGATAATCTCACTTCGCCATAAATATGTATACCCACTTAGCTTGACCGCTTTGCTCTTGGATACTTAAGCCCTGCGTGGGCAGGCAATTGCTTTGCGAGCTGTAAGAGTTAAAAGACACTGTAGAATCAGAAGGCGGTGTACCAATAAAATGGAACGAGGACATTTAAGATCTAGCGAAATTGGTTTAATATTTAGCATAGTATTATAACACAATGCCTTAGTCCAAGCTTGTCAAGTCTAGCGTATGTTTTTTGCGTCTGTTCGAAAGACTTTCAACGTAATATAAAAGCAAACAATTTGCTGTTTTCTGAGTAAGGAAGTTAAAACAGCGGGAGGCAGTTGTCAAAGTTCCCTCGCACACCACTACAAGTAGAAGAATGGAGACGCTTAAAATCATCGTCATAGCAGTTTTTTTGATACCTACTTGGTCGTTGGTGAGTGGATTAATGTTATACTTCAAGTGTATTTTGATTACTTATCTGCCTTAAATGTTACCGACGATATTTAGGTCTACTCTGTATTTGCTCAGTGGTACTTGTACGCACGTACATGCCACATCACTATGATATATTCGCTTGAATTCCAAGTAAAGTGCCGCATAAGATTCGGTCGCTGCCTATCATATAGGACTTTAAACTCGTTGCTTGCTCACTAATTCATGCAGTTGAGTTCCTAGTTATCATTTCGCGTTACTTTGAAGCCAACGTACTGCTTGTAGACGCTCAGATTTACTTGACAACAATGTTACACACCACTGAACGTACTGAAATGAATATGGTGCTGTTTATGATTTGAATATTACAACCGAAGAGATATAGTGTGATCAAGACCTATAGTAGATGGCCCTACATACCATATTATCTGTCCAAACGATAAAGCGTGTATTTTTCATGTTTTTTCACTTTCAGTAATCCATCTAGCTGGACGTTACGCTTTGTTTGATTAGCTAACAAAATCTAGCTTATCTTCACTAATTTACATTCATGCACATCATGGATATGGTTGGAATCACGCTTGAACTTGAACATTTCTCAAACACTAGTTGAAACTGCTCAAACAGTAGTTCTGTTTGTTTTTAGTTCTCTTGGATGCGAGCGACTATATCTATGCTCTGCCACAAACGAACGCATACAGATTTGCAATTTACTGATTTATTGTTGCAAGAGGCACATCAAGCTTCATTCGCATTAAGCCGACACTGCAGTAGCAACGAAAAATCCGTTGTCTTGATGTACGATAGATTTTAAATCGAATTTTCATGTTTCAAGCCAACGCGGATTGGTGGCGACTTTTATCCACAAATATTTCCGTGTTGGACATTTAACAAATATACATAATTATAAAGACAGTGACTAGAATCAAAAACAAATATGTATGCATTGTCTGGCGAATTTACTTTTAATTCATAGTGTACAGAATATTTGAACCTGAATAAACCCATTGAAAGCAGACATATTTTATTGGTTCATTAATCGACTGAATATTTTCACTGGCACTCCACTTAAAAAACAATTATTTTCAATAAATTCTTTGTAGTTTTGCATGGTGATCAACAATATAAATTTAGTTTTGTGGAAACATCACGCGAATTTATATTATTCCATATGCAGCTTTCAATCCGTATGCTACTTTGCTACTATTTTCCATATAAGAGCATGGTATTTTCATAGCATGGTATTTTCACAAGATTATTAATATAATACATCGTTATCCATGCGATACGTACATTGCGTGCTTAATATAAAAACAGCAACATGCATTCAATTTGCAAGGAAGATTCACCGAATATAATTTTTTAACATGCGCTCAGTTAAGTACACGCATGAAATTCTGTATAACGACGACTTAGTAACATTTGGTTTACCAATAAGTCGCTATATATCGTGACTTCTACGTACGCAATTCTTAAGCTTCCCGTTCATACGAATCATTTAAAACGCTACTTTCGACTTTTGATCAGTGTGTACAACCGGTACCAGTAAGTTGCCAAGTGCAATTCATCAGTCACGATAATAATTAGGTATTCATTCCATATATTACAATTGTTTAATTGCATTTAATTCCGACGTGCAAATGTGCTTGATTTTCTTTAAATTTAAAAATGCGTTTTCACAATTCTTTGCTATATGAATGGGTACATATTCGCTCTCCTTTAATTAATATTCCAATGTCTCGTAATCGTATAACACGACGCAGCAACCAGATGCAGTAAAAACGACGCGTCATAATTTGCGGTAACACTTGCATTGGTCTTTTAAAACTGTATGAAGGCAATATCGGGTAACAGAACGGATCACGAACACTGAGTCTTTTCGAAATCATAAAACATGGAATTATTAATTATTCATGAACATTAACACAGACATTGTAAAATGTATTATACTGTAAAGTTATTAAGTGGTAAGCTGA
Organism: Muricea muricata; assembly: GCA_963855995.1. NCBI lineage: Eukaryota > Metazoa > Cnidaria > Anthozoa > Malacalcyonacea > Plexauridae > Muricea > Muricea muricata. The sequence goes on along the minus strand of OY979718.1, from coordinate 26,737,877 downwards.
ATGTTGGTCCAATCCTAGTGAACTTTTAGTTAAAACCATCTCAGAGCTTAATTACCATTGCTTATGCTTTTAGCTAATCATAAGCACACTTATATATAATTACACCGGACCAATTGACGAGGAGATCAAGGGCAAGGTTAGATAACGATGCAGATAAGGCTACTTTGAACGAGTGTGTGCCTTTTGGAATTCATCTGTGTTTCAAAAGCTTTATTGATTTGATATAGCGTAGATGAAAATGATTGTATCAACAAAATTTCGTATAATAAGACTAAACAAAGTTTCCGTCACCATAGTTGCTCATAAATTTGAATGCTGTATAGCCATCAACAATTTCCTGTTCCTTCATTCTTGGTTTGCAATCAATCTCTCGGGATGTGGCGGATAATTCAGCCACCCACGCCGGCTGGTTCAACATTGGAACTAACAATATTTCTTTAATTTGTGCTATACCTCCAACATTGCCGCCGTGACTTTAAATGCAAACCATCAATTGTCGTCCTGCTATAGAGCTAAAGTATTAATCCACGAGAGCCTAATCGCCTATTCTATTTGTAACATTCAACCAAGTATTTTCCGCTCTGCGTATATATAGATCGGCAGTTATTGCAAGCATACGTACTCTGATAATACAGCAATATGATCGATTATGCATGCTGCGAAATTCAACAGCAAACAATACAAAACTTTTGTTGGATATGTATGAAATCAAAAAACATTTTGGCATAAGCGTAACATGCACCATTCATCAGAATAGAGAAGGGAGGGACACAGGATTGATTTGCCTGACAGCATCGGTATGTTGCATGGTGTATGTGGCTTTATGATTTTACGGTTGATACTTGAATACATTCTTTTAGACATATCGATCAGTTTAAGCGATACTCGTACTGAACACCATTTCATTATCAAATCACTTAGCTATATGTACACGCGTAAGTATTACGAGTTGTTGAAGGTTGTTGAAAACAGGCATTACGAAATGGGCGGTATATACAGGCAGTTACAGTAGGATGGGCAGCACAACGTTGTTCAATCCTGTTTTCAACAACTCGTGATTTTTTGCCGTGTAGTTCTCTTTACGAACATTTGGGTGTAGCAATATGCTGAACAACAAGGCGCCGCCATAGTTGGCCCACTTGTATTTATGTTTTTTTGTGCTTCCAAGGCATTCCAAGCATTCGAAAGTACTCCCGCTGACCACAATAACGTTATTATTTAATTGATTTATTGAATTAATTTAATTCCACAAAAAGGAGGCCTAAGCAGACGCTTTGTTTTAGTCTACCATTAGGCTTTATCGGTGGTATAATTATGTCTAAAAATATTGGCTTTTTAAGATTTTTAAATTGACCTAAAAGTCTGTGAAAATAAAGAAAAAGAGTTCATTTGGTTTTACTGGGTAAAGAATGGGGAAGTTTGAGACCGTTTAAGTTTCCAATTGTTTGTGATTCTCTCCATTGCTTGCGGGGGTGAATTCGTGGTGTCAAAATGAAATTTTAGATCACTGGAAACAGCCTTTTAAGGTAATTATCCATGCATCTCTATCTTTTATTGTGTAAAAATTCTATGTTGTGGATAGGACGTGATAAAGAACACCACAAAATTCATCACTGACCGGCCATCTGCATGCTTCAATGTGCGCATATTTGAAACACGCACTGTGGAAATGACGAACTGAAGTGTGGTGTCGAAGTACGGAGATAAAAAGTCGCATTTTTACTTTGCTGGAGTTCGTCTGAACAATCATGAAAGAGCACATTATTTAAAGTCAGACATCGAAAATTAATGTCTCGTAGAGAAAGTAGCTACTGAATTATAATATCCTAGCTATTATATTTTTGTCGAGGCCGATTGATATGTTTATACTTTTTCATATTTCTGATTACTTCGACATTTCATGACGTTGTAAAATGGAAGGATGGAGTCTAATAAAATCATTGAGTCATGACTTTTTCACTCCTTGCTCCGACTCCAGTATCCGCAATCCGTCTTTTCTACTATGCCTTTTCGAAGCGCCAAAAATCAAAAGAAAAGAGCACGGAAGAAAGATTTTCGCTTTCATTTATTAAAGGATTTGCCCAATTTAAAATATTTTTCTTAATTCAACACGATATAATTATGTGCAATTATGCATTTATCTTTCACCGCTTGTATCCTTATATGGCTTGGTTTATTCATCGTGCTGAAAGCAGATGGAACCAATTTTATTAACAGAGTAAAACCGAATAATAACGCATAATGTTACAATCGTTTTCATTTTAAACAATATTTGAGTTACATCAACAGGAAAAGTATTTGACCATCAATCTGAAACCTGAATCGGCGATAAAGCGATGGTTTGAATGGCATATGCGCATTTCCAGAAAATTGTCATAATTGTCGACTTTACCTAGGTATTGGCCACTGGAAAACATATGAAAAACAACGGCAAATTTTCTAATGCACGTTAATGCTTTATACATGTTATAGGGAAGCTTTTTAATCGGCTTGAAACGGGTACTCAATGACACACAATTGAGCCTCAGCCTTCGGCTTCGACAGATAACACAAACCTCTGCCTTAATAATTCCTCATATCCTGCTCGACCTCATTCAATAATTTTTCAATAATAAATTTATAAAACACGTGGGAAAAATTGTTACCATTTTTCGTACTTTTAGGAATTGCGTAATATACAAAATTCGTCTTCATTGTTATTCACAAAATTTGTAACTATTGCAAACGAATAAAGCACGATTTTCGCGCGTTATTGCTAATAATGCATTAAAACGAGTCGTTGTTGCTAGCTTACCAAAACACACGTGATTGATTATGACCAATCTCGTGCGTAGATTTTGAAGAGTGAACAAAGAACAGATATTAATGTTGTATAAAGCAAATAGATTTCGTTTTATTTTTGTCCTTCGGTACTGTGAAATATCACAGAGACGTCATTGCGTGCGAAGACGCTATATGACGTCATCTGATGATACGTCATGATGTTCAATGTTATGCTCCCAAATGTGCTTTTCAGTATAAAATTGCAACAATTCGAAGTTAGTATAAGCGCTAATTTATAACATATGATTTACAGTACAGACGTGCGTGAAAATGAAAAAAATTGATGGATCAGAAACTGGTATAATTTCTTACTCGGTTTTGACTGCTTTTTTACTTTTTGTTTTTTGCGAAGACTGATGGCGCACCCCGAAGAAGAAAATCATTGGACAATCAACAATATCAGAATGAGAGAGGTATGGCTGTGGAGTACCCCCTCCGTCCAAACACACACACACACACGCAAACATTTGCAAACCTTGTTAAGTGTAAAAAGATCACAAAATTTGTCAATAAATTGATCAGGATTTGTGGGCGGTGAATCTAAATCTATCGGGTAAAAGGTGTTGTCGGTAATTCAAAGTCCATAGAGGGATTCGTTTCTCAGAATGGTTTCGATCTGCCACTGGCGAATGCTTTATGTACTTGCACGCAGCAACAGACACAAGACGATATTCAATTCCTTGCTTATAATTGCTTTTGCATGTATACACTAAATCACAGATTAAAAGATGTTAGATAATCTGCTAGTTCACGCATATTGTATACAGAACATGGCTGCCTAAAAGACAATAGGTCCAAAATCTCAAGCTTTTCATGTTTATTCAAATATAGCCAATTTAATAAAGGTTCCCCTAAGAAAAGCTTAAACTGTGAACTATGGGCAAGCAAGGAATGAAGAGTGACCTATTTTCTCCTTTCAGCCCGGAAATATTTCTTTACATGCATATCGGGCATAATTACATGCCACAAAGGTAATTCCTTGAGTACCGTGGCCTAAAATAAACAATAATCCTACATCTCTGACGCGCGCATACAGTAGTCCACAGTTTACGCTTTAGAAAGACAACAGAAATGACTTAGCTGTATATCATAGCACTTTTTGTTTTAAAACCGCCCCTTCCCTGCGATTAAGGACCGTATTAGCTGTAATTGTATCTGAGTTGTCAGGGGTTTTTGCATGATCTTTTAGATTCATCATTGGATCCGTCATGTGCACCACTAAAAGGTAAGTAAACATTCTTTCTGTACCGCAATTTTTCTTCATGCATGCGAATCAGCCTCTACCATCACACTCGGATTTATGATTTTACAACCAAAATGATGACATGATGAAAAACTAAACATTCTCACCCATTGTGTTCACTTCTACACTAAAAAAGGTTACTAATTTCTGTTTGGATTATCTTAAAAAATGCAGGCATGTGAAAACTTTTTTAAAGTTAAAGTGCATGACTGAAACAGCAATCCAAATCCACACGCGAACGACGATTTTCAGCAGCCCTCTCTACGAGGATATATGAATGGACGGAAACGGTGATTTTCCAAAAGATATAATGATGATGATATGGCCCAGTCTATCATATCAAGATGGCAAACCATAAAGTATATCTACTTTTTACTTGGATTGATTTCGAGTTCCATAACGCTACTTGATGCTAATTCATTGCATGTTTAAACGTCAGGAAAATTTGTTTTAGAACGACCACGTACATAAAAAAAACCAGGTAGCTTAGTAACCTTAAGAATTACAAGTTTTACTTCGTGAACACCGTCCGTCCAAACAAACAATTCTGCTTTAACCTAAAATTTACTAGTCGTTTTTTTTTTGTTATTTAACTAATTTAATAAGATCAACGCAAAAACGAATGTGAGATATTTGTAAAATTACGCCAAATAATAACATATGCGCCATCTGCTGTATATGAAAATTTACCAATTCGTTCCTGCATGAACGTAATTGCTCAAAAGAGCTGGTATAACGTGCACCTCTTTAGTAGACGCTGTCATATTTTCATCGTTTTTGCGTCTCTTTGTGGACAGCGCCTTAATAGAACTTGTTTCATATATTACTAAAACCTACATGTAGCTGCTAAATGATCAATATATCGGAACCGTGTAAAAAATTTGAACGCAATTAAACCACTTGAAACTCCTCAACCTCTTGGAATGAACATGACAATTATTCTCGAGCTTTTTATGTCGGACAGTGAATAAATAGTCCGGACAGTGAATAACTTTACACAGTAAAAAATTCAGTCAACGAATTTAGTGTCAAGTTGTAGTTGTATAGTATCAGTTTGATAGCTATGCGAGGGGGAGCATGCACAATTTGGGATTAATAGTACGAGTGATTGATATTTGGAAATTTTGCCTAAATTCGACGAGTAGCCGTTCTTTATTTATTACTACCATGAAAAAAATAAACACCTCAACGGCTCGAGGCACGTTTGAAAAGGCTTGAAGCGCTCTATTCAGCTCTTACGCAAGACGATTCTTATCGCCAACATCATATATTTTCTCTGTAAACCGAAATTTTGAGTTTTTGTTGGCATAACTCTCTTTGCTCTTGATCAGTTTCGTCTGTTAAAATTTCCGCCATTTTGTTTGCTTTTGGAAAACTGTAATGCTGTAGCTACGAGTAATGAAATAATCGTACGCCTCTGAGCCAGTCATGAATCAGTAGGCCGTAATTTTTATCGTGCTAGTAATAAAAGATATAAGCACAGTCATTAAGAAATTAAAAATCATAATAATTATTAGCTTTATGCCATCGCATCGTAAAATTATTTCGAGTTTTTCTTTCATCAATAAAGAACCAGAAACCGAATGCTTTATATTCGATGAGCTCAAATGCCCGAATATCACTAGTTTTGCAACCTCAGCTGAGAATCTTAAGGTTAAGCTTGCTGCTTACCGCTCGGGAAAAGCATGGCCTGATGTATGGTTGGACGTGAAATGGGATGTTCCTAGAAAAGGTAAGTCACTTTGTTCTCAGTTTCATGAATATATGGGCAAATTAAACACTGTACCTCAATCAACACATATCATCTCAAAATAACATTTCCTGATGAATTCTAACCATCCTTCCCATTATTAGGATGTATTCTCAATGAAAGTAGAACACAGTGTTGAACTAATATACCGTCTTTCTTGGACGTTAATTTCTCGTAACCAATAACCAATCGTTAAATAACCTCACGTTGTTTTCGCGCGTCGGCTTTGGCAACAACCTTTATTACTGGCGATGAGATGGTTTAGTAGTTTGTAGTATATTACTATTCACACGGTAAAGGAGCAGTGTCATATTTCACGCATATTTTCTTTCCTTCCACTAAATTTAAATTTCTTACAGATTTGAAATTTATATATATATATATATATATATATATATATATATATATATATATATATATATATATATATATATATATATATATATATATATATATATATATATATATATATATATATATATATATATATATATATATATATATATATATATATATATATATATATATATATATATATATATATATATATATATATATATATATATATCAGCTTTTACATTCAAGAGACAACAGATACATGGCGAAGTCACTGTATGCAACGGTTATGTCCGCCTTGATCTTTTCATTTTCTCAGTCCTCATAAAGAAATCCTGTCCGCTGATTGCCACATGCCATACTTTCGTCATCTTGGTGCTTTTTTCTTCCGGAATTATCGACTTTCCGACCATGATCGCTTCCATTGAGGTCGCCATCTTGGATTATAAACTTGAACGTGCACGTGTCAGCCCAACGCTTTCTTATTTTTTTATACGTAGAAAGCCTGATATATTACACAGTTCCTTTAACGCTGTTTCGAATATAGCAATACTAGCTAGTACTGGTGGGGTGCAACACTAATAATTCAAATGAATTGCATTGATGTGCGTTACACACAGTTCACAGGAAGTAGCTATCACTGGTGTCTACGTACGTGTTTTCAGAATGCATTTACGAATGCCAAGAACAACTTTAAGTAAAGACTGCATCAATCGTTCGCTCAACTTTGCATCCAAAGCCAATTTCTCTTCACCAGTTACTGGCGATCGACCTCTCAATGCTGCAGACAATCCTGTCTGTTTTTTTTTTATATGAGCACTACCCACGGTGGATTCTTTCCGCTACAGTAAAATGATCTTTTGAGTACGTAAGGGTACGTTGTTCCTTAGAGGGTTTACAATCGTGAAATATTTTCCATAAACAAATTTTTTGTGTGTCTCGGTGGTGTGGTATATAGTTTTTATCCGCTTTCTAAGGGAATTATTTCGAGAATTTAAATACGCAAGCATCGACATCATGCTTTTTTTTTATCTGGTCAACCTTTTTGACGACCAGTGGTGCGTGGATGTCTAAAGCATTTTCCAACAGGTTGTGGGAGAACGCCGTTTCCTTACAGTTATATCGTCTAGATCGTCAATAGAAATTGACGTATTGGTTTGAAGAGACATGTATATTTGTAATGCTGAGGGCCGTAACTCTTGAAGTATCTTTCCATTTCAAGTTATTTATTAGTGGGTTTATGAATTAATTGTAAGTTTAAATTTGCACAGACGGGAAGACGGTCGCAGGTACAGGCATATGGAGATAATTAATGTGCCCATGATTTTTAAGCGGTCGTTCTTGCCCCCTTTACAAAGCTACATATGTTTTTGCTTTAGTCACAAATACTGGGACCTTAGTAAATTGTTCAGGATCAAACTTCAAAAATAAACTTCTCGATTATAAAACTCGGTAAATTTCCATACTCAAACACTTTGGCTGCCATGCTGCTGCTTTCAACAGACCTCTTTCTTTTTTGTACCAGGAAGAGAAGGAATTTGGGGTTGGCAGGTACGAATTTTTGGTCATCACGGTGCTCCAGGCTATCGTGAATGCTATCAATATAACAGGAAATATGACAAGAGATATGGGTCGAAAGATGTAAGTTACGTTCATATGCACTCGCACGGATTCTAAATTAAATTACCTCCTCAAGTATACGATATCAAAAATAAGAATTGAGGGTTGGTTTTTTGCAGTTAATTACAGAACATCATTATTTCCCAACACTCGGATATAACACTGAATACGTAGTGGAAGTTCAAGGAATTCCAAATTATAGGGAACCTCACAAGGAAACCGTTGTTACAAAATCAATAAATATTGAAGGTAAGGAACTTTAGAAAATATAATCAAATGACTTTTCAGAGAAGGCTTTCTTTTAAAAAAAAATGACTTTTCAGCTGCATGGTTCATTGTAGCTATAACTAAGGAAAATATTGAAAAACGTTTTCCATTGGATTCTAAAATTGAATTTGCATCGCATTTTACTGTAGCTACTGAGGGCAAGTTTCGCTTAATAGTCGTGATGTATATGTTCCGTGATATGTCCATTGAACTGTAATAGATCTGGAACGATAACTTCAGTGTTTTGAACCTATGATTGGCTGATCATGAAACCGGCGCGCTGGAAAATCAACATTCAAAAAGACTGGGGAGAGGTCGGATTTGGTTTACGAGGAGTGAGAATTTTTGTTTCGAGCAAAAATTGGCAAGAAATACACTGTTTTTGTCGAAAGATATCATTGTTGTGGATTCAGACCAGGTTTCCTGTTTAGTTCCAACTGTCTTACACCTATCTGCAGCAAAAAGTGAGCATTTTTACTTTAATATTTTTAAAAAATTACAAATGTTTGAACGTGCCATAGAAAACTTTGCTCTTGAGCTAATAAAAAATATACAATGAAACCTTTAAACAGTCCCAAACTTATTTTGCAGTGAACGCCAGGTATTGCTCTTTATCCTGAACTTTTAACCTTGCTTTAATCCTTTCAAAACATGAAAAAATTAACGTTTTTCATGCATTTTTCGTAAACAATATTCTTTAAATGCATTTGTTTCGACCCTAAAACGTCCAATCTTCCTAAAACTTCGCATACGGGTGTATTTTGCACGGAGTTAAATATTTCCTGTGGTTTCACGTCTTAGTTCTCTCTTGAACTTTCAAAAACTCAGAAAAAGTAGCCACAATCTGGCGGATTTTTTGTAATTTTCGCGTTTGCTTGAACATTTTTCCGTGACAGTACGATTTTTGTCAAATTTTATAACATGTTATATAAATTCAACTGTCATTGTTTAAATATTTTTGAATCTTAGAGATCTGTTAGTAGATTTAAATAAAGAATTTTACGGATACAAAAATGATATTTTTTTCACGAAATTCTTTAAAAGGACTGGGTCTACCTGCAAAGTGAACACAAAGTTGGCTTCAATTTCCCCCCCCTGACTTATCGTTCCAGATCTATTATAGTTCAAACGTTGTATTCCAATAAAATTACTGGTTACAACGTTTGATAATTCCAATAGTTACTGGAATTGTCATTTCATGCATATAAAATGAACCCTGACCCAAACCCTGACCCTAACCCTAACAATCCCAATAATTTATTGGAGACAATAATCTTATTGGGATACATCGTTTGAATCGGGTGAATTGCAAAGAGCTGCTAGTCAGTTAGTGTATGGCGTCGTCTTGGAAAGGACTGGGGAGAAGACGAGTCCCCCACAGTTATTTTGTTAAACGAATTTGAGATTTTTCTAAATCTGAAGTGTTCAAATTTGTATCGGGCACAAAAATCACCGATGTGTGGCTTTTAGACTATCAACAAACCTACATAGGATACTAAAAAATAGCGTTTTAGAGACCTCTATGTGTTTTTCGTAAAAGCAACGTAAAGGCAACCGAAGGTCATGTAGCTAATTACGATTTGTACATGTTTCAGTGTATTCAGGGTAACTCAAAGTGCAATCATATAGTGTAGTGTAGTGTAGGCTGAGTATTCTCCACTTCCCCCTCCCCCCTTGTACTCGTACTTATATGATAAGAAAGGTATCGCTTGAAAAGAAAACCATAAATATAGTTACCTACAATTTCGCCTAGGACGCTGCTTCTATTGGAATAAAACGCACCCTGCTTGTTGTGGTAAGTGTAATTGAGGAAATGCAATTTGCGGATAGTCTCGGTCCAAAGCTGATAGATCTTTTAGTTAATTTAAACGGACTTGATAAGAAGATTAGAAGTAACTGTTCAAATAACCTTTGTTAATTATTTTTTAATACCAATACTTAGTTTCTGAAATAGATATAATAATCCACAGCCGCATCAGGATATTTTCTCCAGGAAGTATTAGCAAAAATGTTCAGTAAAAATCCAGCTGGATTTGTTGTATTTGCTTTTTGAGTAAATTGCGCAGAGAGTTTAAGAACATCTACTGGCAGTCTGCCACGCTTGTAACGTCAGTAAAAAAACTTAATTATGAAGCATTTGATATTTATGGAAAAAGGCACGCTGTCAAAAATGTAACAACGGATCGATATTACAATTACTTAAAGATTTTTATTTTCAACTTAGAAGAGTACGAACTTTTTTACGTTTTGATACTTCAGGTTCCTATGTTAACACGAGTCTTGTTGAGAGCAATAACACCAAAACATTGTCTTGGACGACGAATTATACAGCAGATTTGAATGTTACTATTGATGGTTTCGTTATCGAATGGAGGGGAAAAAGTCCTCATCGAATCTGTTTCACGACCTCTATCTTCTTAGGTCCAGTGAGTATCATACTACTACAATTTCTGTGAGTCGCCATCTTGACAAGAATTACACCTAATGTATTTAAAGCCATTTAGGACTGACAGAATATTATTAACCCTTTGCACTTTACACTGTATTTTATTTACATTTGATTTATAGGGATTGCCTATATCATGATAAATTCCAATACGTTAGCAAATCTAATATTCAAACCTTCATGAACAAGTTTTAATCTTATAAATTATACGTACGTCATTGCATAACAAGTAATTGTAATATTTCATTTACAATATTGCTATTTGTGAACTCGTTCACTATTCATGGTAGAGCACCAAATTTTTTAACCACACACTGTTTATTTCTTTGAGTACGAACGTTTTCATCCAGACGTTTCCCAAGTGCGATAAAGTATTCGCATTCGACTTTCATCTGATTTGCAATCGCGCTTGTCTCGGCTAGCTCGCCTTCGATTCCCGTCGTCTCTGTTTGATAAACGCTCGCAATATTGCTTTCCTCACCTGGTCTCACGGCTCACCTCTGGAATAATTTTTAACGATTTTTTTACCAACCTCACACCCATCTACCGAGTCTCTCGCGGTTTAATTGCTTATACTCTCATTCTGTTCGATATATAGGAAAAAAGACCAAATATGGTTTTTCCTTTTTTTCTTGCCCTTGTGCACTGGAAATTTTCTCAGTAGGTATTGTCATTGATAAATTTTTGTCTCTATGTTTCAGCTCACCTCTAAGTACACGTTTCGAAACATGAATCCTATTTGTGGAAATTACACGATTAAGGTATACGTATAAGTGGTACATTTATTTAATTTGCATGTCATATAACTTCAAAAGGAGACGACAAAATTGTATGTTCTGTTATAATTTTGAGTTTATTGGTTTTACATTTTAGCGATAACCTCGCTAAAAAATAGTTACGCATACCGTACATGTTGGTAGCCCACGCAAAAAGATCGGCGAACTCAGAAAGCCATTTTGGGGTTTATGACTTAAATACATTGTTCTAATCATAATTGTGTTTGAAAATTTATCATTCTGGACTTCTATTGCTTCCAACAATGTTTGGTCAATATTCGTGACACCAGCGCAATTCTTGTCTTTTCAGCAGCGGAATACCACTGGCAATGTTAAATAGCATTGTATGTACGTTCTTTTGAAATCACGCGGAAATTCTCTGTAAACCATAATATTGCACAATATCAATTTCATTGGGAAAAATGACTTTTTTATATACGTCTGATATACACTACTCACTACTCTTTTTCGAGATTCATATTAAGGTCACAGTAGATTCTAATAATTGAGCAGGCACTCAGCTTTGCATATCGTATATCATTTACATATGGGACAGATGAGGATGGACCTTTACGCATCTTGTTCACTTGGTGCAAAACTTGTGCGCGGCTTTGTGTATGTATACCACACACAAAGCCGGCTCGATCTAACTTAATTTTATTTATTTAGCTTAAGGTCTCATTTGTGTACAGCTCTACCCGCAAAGCATGCAACTATTCAAAAACTGAATATCTTTTCCATGTTCCATCTCCAGGTATGTTATACTCCAATGTTTTCTCATTTTACTAGCGAGGCACGTTTGCGAAGATAAATATCTCTACGTAGCATGGAACTTTTTTGGCAGTTTTCTTTCTCTCCTGACAGTTAATTTTGCGTTCAGCCGAGTAAAAAAAGTTAGCTACCACATGCGAAAGAATGCTCTAAGTTCAGTTTATGATAGTGTAATGGTTTCATCTTGTGGAAGTTTTATACCTTTGAAATTTTTTTGTTACTATTTTTTTTTATAAAATTCGCGATACAGTTAGAATAACAATTACACAACAGAATTTGCATACACTAAATAAATGTCATGCACACAATGGCTGGAATGACCACACAAAGATGAAGTCTCCAATAACGGGGTTCCAATACAAAACATAACATAGGATGGACTGACATTAGACAGACAGATCGGAAGACGAATAAACGTTTAGACGTATTAACAGACAAAGTGAATGAATATTACTATACTAAAGTGTAACAGCGCTCTCTCGATGTACAAACGAAGAAGCTAGAAATAGGAGGTTTATGACTAATCAATACGAAACTGGCATAAGTAACCACATCAATTTGTATTAAGAATGAAGATTAGTTCACATATCGAGAAAACTTTGTTGAGCATGCATCTAGCAACATAGTCTTTTTGACAAGTTTGTCAGTGGACGGGACACGTGACATTTCACACACACAGACTTGAAAGATCTTGGATCATCAGGATCATAAATTGTCTCCGTAAGATCTTTATAGTACATAAATAAAGCACGCTTAAACGATGCCAGAGATTTAGTGATGTCTCTGATACAGCACGGTAGATTGTTCCAAACTTTGGCAGATCTGATATAAAAACTGGTCTGGCAACTAACTGTCGTACACTTGGCAACATTTAGAAGGATGGCGTTGTTGCTATTTGATCTTGTTTGTCGAACAAAAGCTTTGATGGATATGTTGGGATCGGAGTTACTTATGACGCATTTGAAAAGATAGACCATGTCGAAATATTCGGGCCAATAAGTTATGGGAAGAAAGTCGAAGATCTTGAGTCTTTCCTTGTACGAGACGTCAATGTGGTAGGGCAGTGATAAAATGAACTTAGTCGCGCGTCGATGAATGCATTCAAGGGTAAGGAGACTTCCTGCACTTGTTTGTTCTACTTGAGGTCACTGGTGATGAACATGCCCAGATCTTTTTGACTGGTCGTTTGGTTAATAGGAGGGTTATGCACTGTGTACTGCGTGATGATCGGTTCTCGAGATCTTGTTATGTGGAGGACTGCGCACTTGCTTTTGTTTAATTCCATTCGCCAGTCATGACACCACCTAGTGATATTATTCATATCGGATTGATGGGTTTCGCCGTCTTGAAAACTTTGAATAGATCGAAAACATTTGGTGTCATCAGCGAACATTCCCATACTGGTACCCTGCGAGACAGACGCCGGTAAATCGTTTACGTAAATCAGGAATAGAAGTGGTCCAAGGATTGATCCCTGGGGAACACCTGATAAAACTGGAAGTGGTTCTGATGTCGCACCAAGCACAGTTACTCTCTGGAAACGTCCACACAGAAAATTGCTCAACCAGCGCAGAAGTTTACCTCTAATACCGAAATTATAGAGCTTCACTAGTAGGAGATCATGGTTTACTTTGTCGAAAGCTTTTGCAAAGTCAAGATAGACAACATCAACTTGTCCTCGTTTTTCAAGTACGTCGAGAAGCTCGTTACAGATGTACAGCATCTGCGAAGTAGTAGATCTCCCTCGAAGAAAACCGTATTGAAGCTCGTAGATTTGTTGATGAACGTGATCAATAAGATAGTTATAAATACAACGTTCGAAGACTTTCGAGACGAGAGACAGTAGAGATATTGGATTGTAGTTGGAAACGTCATGGACAGAACTTTTCTTCGGAATTGGGCTAATGTTGGCTAGTTTCCATTCGGACGGCACAACTCCTGAAGAAAAACTCTTGTTAGCGAGATCACATAGAGATGGACTAATGTTAGCTGCGCAGTTCTTCAGCAGCAACGCTGGAATGGAATCAGAACCAGTCGCTTTGTTTTCGTCGAGCTTATTAATTGCAAGGTTGACTTCCTCTACGGTTAGTGGAATGTCTGAGATGGTGGACCGATTTCTGGCATCCTCGTCGAAAGCAAAGGGAAAGAAATTTTCGTTGACAGCATCGGTTTAACAAATTTGCGATATCGACAGGGCTATCGGTAGTAGCTGATTTCGAATCTTGAGCCCAGGTTATTTTGCTAGGAATATTTGAGTGATTCGTGGAAGATTTGAACACCGACCAGAACTTTTTACTGTTGGACTGTAGCAAAAGTGGAAGTTTTTGGAAGAATTGGGTTCGCTTTCTTCTCACCAATGACTTAGCCGCACGACGAAGCTCGCGGAATTTTTCCCACAACCTTGAGCACGACATTTTTTTGCCTTTTTCCGACAGGAATCCGTTTTTGAAAGAAGACGTCTCACTTCGCTGTCGATCCAGGGAGGAGTGCCACGTTGCTTAAACGTTTTCATTGGAATGTATTTAGCAGAAAGACCAAGGGAGAGATTTTCCACCGTTCCCAATCGACGTTAATGTTGGTGGACTTGCTTGGTGATAGATTACAATTGTTCAGGGCGCGTTGGAAGCCATGCCAGTCAGCATGTTGAAAATCACAGTTCTTTTGTCATCCCCGGTTTATTTTACATGCATTAGGAAGTCAAAGAATATCAGTTTATGGTCACTTGAAAGATCTACTGATCTTGCAGAAATACATGACAGATTAACAATGTTATCTGGAGTAGTCGTCAGAACGAGGTCTAAGATGTCGTTTTTCCTGGTTGGGAACATGTTAACTTGTTCAAGGAAGAAATCAAACGTGAGTTCTCTAAATTTGGAAGACCCGGCCAAGGTATTTCTTTCTGGCGTGATTGCCACTTCATTGGAGTTCCAAGTTGGATCAGGAAAATTAAAATCACGGGCAACAGGAACTTTATCATAGTGAGATGTTTCCTCTAGAAATGTCGTGAACAACTCTAGCCATTCATTCAAGTCGAAATTAGGTGGTCGATAACAAACACAAACCAGAGTCTTTTTGGAATTTGACTGTGTTAGTTCAAGTGCCAGTATTTCTAGACGATCCGACCAGTTTAGAGACTTTGACCTTGAAGTTATTTTGTTGAAAGCAATTCTTACACGTAGAGCAATTAGGACTCCGCCTCCCCGTTTGTCGGCATTCCGATCTTTCCTGATGACATGATAATCTCGTTATTTGTAATATTGTTCCCTTATGAAAAAAACACATGTCTCTTCACATGTGATAATATCACATGTGAATTTGGAACCACCAGATTTCACATGTGATTTTCATATCACATGTGAGTCACATGTGAGAAAATCACATGTGAATGTTCCAAATTCACATGTGAGTAATACTGTAATATCACATGTGAGAACACCACATGTGTGAACATCACATGTGATAGTTCCAAATTCACATGTGAGTCATTTTGTAATATCACATGTGAGTTACCTGTGAGTAAAAAAGACTGGTCTTGTTTTGAAATTGCACAACAGTCAATTGCCAAATATTCTTATTAAAAATAGATGGTCATATTTTGCACCAATAAGAAATATATTATAAATAGAAAGTAAATATTAATTATCTATAACTCACCTAACCTCAAATAATTCATTACAAATCAAAAGATTCATCTGAACGACTTAATAGCAAATCGTGACAGCACAAAATCTTAGCCAATATAATTTTGTTATAGTTATTGCAAAACAAAATCTAAATATGGTCATTTTGAGAAGCAAAAGAATATGATGAAAGTAATCTCAGTGAAAAATGTCATGATATTCAATGCTTTTTCAAGTACTGAAATATTTTGAGGTTAGCTGCACACATTACATAAAGATATTATTCTAACCTTGATCTGACTATTAATTACCATTTACCTTACATGCCACTACCCTACAAATTTTAGCTGTCCGATTTTCCCTAATATTACTTATTTTTCTTGCATTCCATTGCATGTCGAATGTCCTTGCATTTCTGGGCCATTGCTGCTTTAATTGCATATTCGTTAGCATCTGGGAACTTCTTTACAACATAATAGACAGATTTAGATCGACGACGCGAACGTCAACACGACGTAAGATGGCGTTATATGGCGCGAAAGTTAACGTTTTAGTTTGTCGCGACGTCGTCCACGGGCTTTTGAAGACGCGAAAATCAATTTTTTACGTCGTGTCAGGACGTTAGATTTTGTGTCGATTTTTTGTGCTGAGAAAGGGGTAAGTAGACATTAAAAGTATTCCTAGTTTAAATTCGACAATAATTGCTATAAATAGACCTTATTTTGACCAATGAACTATCGATATTTTGAGTTTTGCAGCTAGCCATTGTTTCATAATTTATGCAGCCAATGTTTGTTACTTTGTCCAACTTTGCTTTGTCAGTTTGTCCTGCTTTGTCGTACAAAAGATGTCAAACATTTTGCTATCAATATCCTTAAAGACCTTGACTCTAATTGTAAAAGTTTTAGCTAAACCACCAGCTTTGTTTACGAGTTCCATAAGAAAATATTAACAAAGTTTTGTGGGAGTTTCGCTGCTGCAGTCGGGCCGTTGGCAACCTAGCTGTGTTTACAATTTATACGTTTTAAAATATTACGAGCGTTTTTGGACATTTATGTTGTAATAAGTTGTATACTAGTTTTTAAAAAAGTATGTTTTCTATTTTTATCTAGATACTGACGTACATTTTATAATGGCCACCAACGAAAACAGCGAGAAGAAAAGGTATTTTAAAACGAGTTTTAAAGTTTTTGGTTGTTTTTATATTGCTATTTTATATATTTGTGTCTGTACATGTATATGTAACCTAGCTAGCTCTAAATGCATGGCAGGTCTATTTTTTATTTGTTTTCAACTCCTTCCAGAAAGCCTTGCAACCTTAGGAAGGAGATCCTCAAATTTAAAAACGAAATACTTATGAAAAAATTAATGTATTTATAGATTACATATGGTATGGACAAAAGACAAGGAATTGTTCCTTTTGAAAGAGGTGGCAGCAGAAGGGGTGCTAACCCACAAGTTACGATCGAAGGAGCGGGGCACACTTTGGCAGACCATTGCAATCAAAATGAATGCTGTGGGTGATGAAGTTACGTCAAGGTCAGTCAGAGACCATTACAACACCATGTCAAAAAATTACCGTGCAAGAATGGCTAGGGAAGAAAGATCAACAGGGGAAGGTGGGAGTGAGCTCACAGAAGAAGAACAGTTGCTGGAAGATCTAATTGATGTCGAGGATGAAACAGAGCAAATGGGTGCAATTGAAGAAGAAGCAAGAAAGAAGAGAATCGAGAACGAGAAGGGACAAGCATTGGAGATGAGAGCAAGGGCCATGGAAAGGTTTAGTCAAACAAAGAAAAGAATAGGAGGGGATCATGAAGGAGAAGAGCCAATAAAGAAGAGAAGAAGTTCAGGGGATATGCTAGATTGGTTGAAAGGAAGAATTGAATGTGAAAGTAAGGAAAAAGAAATTGAGCAAAACAACAAGAGGGAAGAAATGGAAATGCAAAGGCTACAGCATACTGAAATGTTACAGGTGTTACAGCAAACCCAACAGCAAATGTCCATGCAGATGAAGTTGTCTGACCAGTACATGCAGCAGCAAGCACTTCAACAACAGCAGCAACAAGAACAACAACAACAACAATTTAATCTGATGCAACAGCAAATGATGGCTATTATGCAGCAACAAACTCAACTGATGGCCAAAATTTTCCAAAATAAGGAGTAACATTACATACTTTTAAAAGATTTGTTTATCATAAATATTTAATATGGAATTATCAACAAATTTGATTTATTAATTATACAACATTTGTGACAATCATTAATACTTGTTACATATTTTAGGTGCAAGACAGGCCTATTTTGCACCAATTAAACAACATTCAATAAATTATTTTATTTACAAAGATTCAAACTGAATTTTTTTTTGCTAATTAATCAGCTCTTCCTGCACAGACTGTTGGGGGAGGGGTTCACGCATGCCTTCCTTATGTCTTTGCATCCTTAGATTTCACACTAAGGGACTGGTCATAAAGTAGGGGGGGGGGGCTATGGAAATTGAGGGGTGGGTCATGAAAATTTTAAGGATATACTGGGGTGATATTTAAGGATTTCTAGTGCCAAATAGGGGTGGGTCATGTATATTTTGTAGGAAAATCAGGGGTGGGCCACACAAAGTTAGCCTTTTAATAATTAAATTTTTATAGCCCCCCCCCATACTTTATGACCAGTCCCTAAGCATAATTTTTAGACAACCCAATATTACAAGAATGTTACTTAGGAAGAGACCTAAGGTTGCAACTTTAGGTACCTTTAAATTTCAATTCTTTCATAACTATGTGCAAACAAATTATGTCAAGAATTGTAATATTTATCAACAACTGTTAAACATGTTTAGTGGAGATTTGTTAGTGTGATTCACCAGAAATATTCATTAATTGTTGGAGGTTGTAATTTGAAGGTTTCAGAAACAATGTTCTCATACAGGCAGGTATGAGCATTCTGAAGTAATGCAGCCACACAGTAGATCTTTCCAATGGAACTTAAATTGACTTTCATCTGCCTTTTAAAGTCAACAAAGCTGAAATATTTGGTGATGTTACCAAACATCCACTCCACTGAGACTCTGACAGCACTCATAGCTTTGTTGAACTCCCTCATTTCTGGTGTAAGTTCCCGATTTCTAAAGGGTGCTTGTAGATGTACCCCCAGTGGGTAGGCTGGATCGCCATACAAACATAGTGGTTTGTTATTGTGGAAGGCAATTTGCTGTAAGGAAGCCAAAAGTCCTGATTCATGAAGCAACGTACTATCATGTCTTCTACCTTCGTAAGGTCCAGCAAGGTTAGCAATAATACCATTTGGCAACACAACGCTTTGAAACTTAATGGAATGGACCCTTTTGTGACCATTGTACATCACTTTCTGGTGGTATTTTGGTCGAGCAATTGGGCGAACAGTACCATCGATAAATCCAAAACAGTTGTCCAATGGGGCACCCTTGTTATGTACTGCACCAGCACAATTTTGTAGCAGATGTGATTGCAAAAAAGGCTGATTCCAACTTGCCAGGCGGTGGTGATGTGCATCATAAACCATATCAAGAACTTCATTAAATATCAGGCATATCTCAGTTGGGTTTCTACCAAATCGGATCGCCATGTCGGAATATCTGCATGGGTAAGCGAGTCGTTTCAGGAAAATACATAGCCCTTCGATTCCAGAACATGTGGTTCCTTGCTGACATGTAATCCTGTCAGGAATTCCGAGCAAACGCTTCATCAACGGCAGGTCTGACTTCGCAAATCTCAGCTCGATCTTGCATTCTTCATCGTCCCAAGAGTTCAAATCAAACAATTCAAACTTCCAGTAGGGGAATAAAGGTTTCGACAAATTACATTCATACAACAAAATAAATTCGGTATCAGAGATATACTGCTGTTGTCTGGCAAGAATTAAAGCATCGCGAACTGACTGCAAACCCCCACGCGCCATCACAAACTAAACCTAACTGTATTTTATTTATAAAAATATATCACGACATCATTACGAAATTTGAACACCAAATTTATTTCAAAAGCAATTTTGTGAATTGTGAACAATCACAAAGAATAATATTAAAAAAATATTCAAACTTAGAAGTTCTCTTTACTCATTATATATAGTCATATTTTAGGTATAAATTTATATGTGATGTACAGACTGTGTAAACAAACTTTAATAACTGTCAATAATTTCTTTGGTTTCTACTATGTCCATTTCGTACGAACATCATAATTTCCACTCTCATATTTATCGAAAAGAACCGTTTATTTACATGATTTCCATTTGAAAATCTTTGTATTTATTAAACATGTTTCCTTTTGCTTTTGGCGTCCTGAACTGTTCTGAACGTTCAATCTAAATCAGTTTAAGTACTCAACACGACGCCGTCGTCGACCCAGTTCTCTGCGCACAATTTTACGTCGTGTTGACGTTCGCGTCGTCGATCTAAATCTGTCTAATCTACGCACAAAAAACCCATAAAATTAACACAATTATTTAATACGTATACAAAACATAATTGATTCCAAGTAACTAAAAATAAGAAATGAGATATAAATTGTATAGTAGAACAAACCTATAATCAGTTCAACTTTTGTTCTGTCCAGCGGTGGTCTGCTTTCTTTGCCTCTCCCAGTTACTGATGATTCAGACAGCACATTTTTTGTAAATATTGCAGTTAGAAAGCTTGAAGCCATCTTCTTGAAAGAGGAGCACCGGTTAATTTCATTCATTTGTACAGGATCGATTAAATTCTAAAGAATTGAAGACATTATCATAGACATATTCCTTGTATAAAAAACCTATAGTACAAATTTAACAAACAATTGTGCCCAAATTTCTTTGGACACAACTTACATGTCTCTATACTAAACAGCATATTTGTTTAAAAATTGAAAACTTATGTACACTCCATTATTGGCAAGCTTCAAATTCCCATTTACAAATTATTTTGCAACATAAGAGTCAAATCCAATCGCAACTAAAGGCAGAAACTACAGTCAAATGCGCCACTAAAGGGGTAGTCCTAGTTCCGGAATTTTGTCTAAAATTAGATGTCACAACTATATGAATGGTTAATCAAATGTTTAAACTCTGCAAATGTTATTTTTAGAATATAAATATTATTTAATATACAGAAATAATCATAAATCTGGGGGTTGCCAGGGACATGGTTACAACTGGATTTCACTCATACATAACCCACACAACTTCAGTTCTTCAGGAAGTTCCAGAGGTCCGCACTTTAAATTATTAGACTTTCTTGGAATAAGAGAAAAATTTCAAGGGTTAAGAGAAAAATTTCAAGGGTTATTCTCCTATTATTTATAGGGGACATGCATGTGGTGTGCAACAATGTGTAATGTAACCTGTTAGCTGGTAGGAAGCATTAACTGATAATAAGTATAATTGGTGCAAAACCAATTAAAGTTTATACACGACTGTCCTTGCAATGGAAGTGTTGATAAATTATTGTATCAATTTATTTCCTCAAGTTGACCAATTCATTTGATAGAAAATTGATCAAGTTCCTTGAAAATTGCTCGAGTTCCTTTGTGTTTACTTCATATGTGTTTGTGATTGGTCAATACATTCTGAAGTAAAATCTAATTAGCTAACTGGCTAACAGGAAGTTGGTCAATTTTCTATCACATGAATTGATCAACTTGAAGAAACAAATTGATACAATATTTTATCAACATTTCCATTGCAATGATGGTAATACATGCAAACATGAAGGTGATGTTTACCTGTAATTTTGATCCTGAGAATGATATGTTTTCTTTGTTCGACTCTTCTTCTGAGTCTCTGTCTGAGAGGTTGTCCCTTCTCTCAGATAGGGGTGGTGATGAAGATTTTCTTTCACCTTGGAGGAGCAATTCATTCCTGCACAGGGATGGCTTTTTCCTCACTTGAAATGGCGAACTTGCGCAGGATTTACCACCATCAGCTTCAACGATGGAGAACAAACGCTTGGGTTCATTTTTCTTTTCAGTTAATTGTTTAATCCCTCTGAGTACAGCATTAGAGCTGATTGCCTGATCTATCAGCTTGGGGATATCTATAAGATAGAAATTTTTTTATAATTATAAAGACCAGTTACAGACTAAAGATGCACAAAATTAAACAGCAAAACACTTTATAAAGACATAGAACATCAAGGCCGTCGGAAGCAAATGGATATGGGGGGGGGGGCTGGCAACATTAGAAACCTAGGGGGGTCTGGAGGCATACACCCTCAGATAATTTTAAAATTTAGAACCCCCAAAATACGATTTCTAGCATTTTGGGAAGTGATATCTTACCGAAAAGCCCATTACAAATTAGAATAACAGTCGATCAGGATTGAACTGAACAGCGAGTCAGAAATAGCTTGTAGCATGTGTGCTAGAAGCATACCGAGTGCAAGCATAGGTTCATTCATTTTTTTTAACAAATCTAAATAAGGTTTGTATTTCACTGGTCTAAGTGTTTTGGTCTACCTTATACAGTTAGAAATTATTGGGTGGCTCAAGCCCCCCCCCCCAGCCTCCCCCCCGCCCACTTCTGATGGCCTTGAACATTATGCATAAATTAGTAAAAAGAAGTGAAGTCTACTTTATTGCTAACTGTATATAGTGCAATTTTCCATAACTTGATTCGTTGGAAAACACAGCTTCCTATTTAAACAACTATGTAGGCAGGAAAAATGCCAATATGCCGGTAGATATTTTCAATCACGATTTCTATGAGGTGATAGTTGATAAGGGAGAAGCCCGAACTAACTGTCATCTCACAGAAATTGAGGCAGAGTAATCTAGTTGCTTTATTAGAATTAAAGATCAAACATGAAATATTCAAAAAACAATTGAATTTTTAGCAATTTCAAAAAAGAAATCTCTAGGAAGATGATTGTTTTGCTTCTCGCCATCTATTGATGAATGGGTAGTGAGCAGTTTCTCTGTGGGAGTAGACTGGAGTTACTACCTAGAAAAACCACAACTTTCAGCAGAGCATTGACTGACACTCTATTCACATTAAACCTGTGACCTTAGAAGTAAAAGGTGAATGGTTTGAGCCACCAAAGGCCCATAAAAGAGGGAGTATGATCATCAAAAAATAGGAGCGTGATCATTAAAAAGGCTATTATCACAATTTTCTATAAACTTACTGCTGGTCAATGACACAATAACTTTTCGCAACTCTTTCACTTCATGTTCCAGTTGTTCTATGCTACCATCACCATTGTGGATCTGGGTAACATTTTCTTGGCAAGGCACTGATGCTGAATAATGATTTATTTCATCTCTCAATACATCATCTATCTCTTCTTCATCGATGATATTTACAGTTTTTGGTTCCATGGCAGCCTGTCTTAAAATCTTTTTGTAGGCTTTCATCTCAGCTTTCTTTTTGGCTTTGCCTGGAGATAATTTCTAAATTGAAAACAAAAAAATATATTACCATGACTTATATGAAATACAGTATCTTAGGCACATGCATTTGAACACCAGATATCCCATAAACTACAAACCTTGCTATCCATATTGTACTGAGTTTCTCTACGTCGTACAGGGTTTGGACTCATCTCCTTATTTGTGAGAGTTTCATTATCATCTGAATCTTCACTATACTTGTCCTTGGGTGTATCCGAATCATTGATAAAATCCTTTTCTCTTTTTACTATCTCCGACTTTTTATCTATAAGCAACAAATATAATTTGGCTATTACTTCTTAATTGAGAACTGCAAAGCATCTGTGGATTATTTGGAGAAAAAACAGTAAGTGGCAGGAAACTTTAAGAGTAAAACTGGATCAAAGTATACAAAAGATTCCTTGTTATCTTTAAGAAAAAGCCTCAAAGGTTATTTGCAATATTTGTTCCATCTCCTATGGCTAGTTCTTCTCGATTGGAAAATAGCAACGCATAACCTCATTATATGATGTATTAAAAGCCGTCATAGGGTAAATTGTTCAGCTACGTACCGCAGGCTCAAACCGCTATAATCATGGCGGGTTTTTTTCATTTTACCTTCTAAAAATTAATTTACAATCCATTTTAAATCAGATCCATCCTTGAGCATCCTTCTCAAATTTTTACTGGTTTTTATATATACGTATATATAAATGTTATAAGAATGGTTTTTCTAACAATATCTCCCGAAATTAAACATTTCTAGTTAAAACTAAAACAGTAAATACGCGATTTATGCATGATGTAAAATCCTTCCTTTCAATAAACCTAAAGGAAATTATATTTAAAGCAATCGAGAAAGGTAATAGGTAAATCATTGATCAATAAAACAACAACAAAACATAACATTTATAAATTCTTACCACTGGTGGCCACTACTCGACCAAGATATGATTTCCAACCAGATTTTGGCGGTTTTATTCCGATTTGACCAAACATTACCATTCCTTGTTTACTTGGATCATCCAACATCGTCTTGTCGCGGACAAACTCTGACGTTAAAATGCTGGTTTCGTTAGTACTTATCCAATGGATTAATACGTACTTCATAATGTTGTTTCTTATTCAATATTTTAAAAAAAAACAATTCAATCACAGCGACAATCTTGATCACACAATCGTCTTCGACAACAAACAATTGCAGAATGGCAGCGGCTTGGCCTGGCTTGGCGCATTGGCGCTGGAATTTTAAATTGAATATTCGAATTATTCTACCACGAGATTGACCGAAGCATCCGAGGCAGTCCGAGATCTCCCGATTTATGGCGACATCCTAACGTTTCATTCCGATTTTAAGCTGGAACTTATAGGAGTTGTTGTATGAATTAAGGATCTTTGTGGATCTATGGGGATCTTTGGGTAATAATTATTTACATTCTAGCATGATTGAAGATGGCGGAAAGTTGCAACGAAGGAAAGAGAAAACGAAGGCCATATAAATTGTATAATTTATGTCCTGATGATGCCGATTACTCGGCAGTTGTACCGAAAACAACAAAGTGGCGTCGGGGTCGCAATGATGTCACACAAGAAGCGAATATAAGCTGCGGAAACGATGATGAAATTGAAGAGACAAACGCTGTCAGGGCTGATCATAGTGAAAATACCGATGAAATGAACCACTACACTAATTCAGACGTTCTTAAAGATCGCATTGCAGCAGGTATCGTAACTTTTTTTAATTATATGTGAAGTGAATTTAGTAATACACATAAATAGTTTTAAATAAAACCTTGTATATGATGATTTTCTGGTGATGTCATGTGTCAGTCATGTATAATATTGAAAATACTACCCGGATGCAGGGCATGTAGACACTATCTATTAATAAATACTCGTAATACATGAACTGACAGAATTTAGTTACATGACTTCAGGTATATATTGAGTATTTTCTTAGACGTTTTAGAGATCAAATAATTCTATATTACTGGCAGTAAGAAGTTTGATCCTTATCCATAACAGAACCCTTAATTTATGAATGACCCTCTACCTTATCTTACAGTATATCCCTGTTACAAATAAAAAAATCTTTCACATGTAAAGGGCTTACTGTCGTTCCAATTGAAGTGTTCCTCGAATATTGATTCAATACATTTCCTATGTTGATGAATGTTCTTCCTGAAAATTGATCAACTTCCTGTGTTTACTTCATATTTGTTTGTGATTCATCAGGTTGTTCTCAAAGTGATATCTTATTGGCTAACTGCTAATAACAGGAAGTTGATCAATTTTTTATCAACTCAATTCTTCAACCTGAGGAAATGTATTGAATCAATATTCGAGGAATACTACAATTGGAACGACAGTAATCTACATGACATAATAAGTCACAGGCAGTGAACTCTAATACAACTGGAACGATAACTCCTATGTTTTCGTCCTATGATTGGATGAAGCCAAATTTGAAGCAAAAGGCGGGAACCACGCGGGGAAAATGGCTTGTTCGAAAGGACTGGGGAAAGTTACGAGGAGTGGAAAGTTTGTTTTTGAGCGAAAATATGCTTGAAAAATGAGAATTTTCATCACAAGACTTCAATTTTAAAGATTCGACCCTGGTTTTCTGGATAGTCCTGACTGTTCTACACTTTGTTACGGCAAAAATTGAGGGCTATCACTTTTTTACTCTGGAAAATGACGAAAGTTTCAACGTGCCGAAGCAAACTACGAGGCAAACTACGCTCTTCAATTGAAAAATATATTGCTTTAAAACATTTCAACACTTCCAAAACGTATCTTGTGCTAAAGTCCAGGTATCGCTGTCTATTTTGAGCTTTTAGTCTTTGCTGTAGCCCTTCTAATACGTGAGTAAATTGAGGTTTTCGAAGTGGTGTATTTGTATGGTTAATTCAAAAATATGTATAAAACTTACATTTTTCGTCAGATAGCATTAGTTTTAAAGCTTTAAACTTCGGTTACGGATAGTTCTTGGCAGCCTCTTCCATCTAACTGTTAAAACTCGAGAGGTAACATTTTTTTAAAAAAGATATTTCGTGACAAAGTTTTCGCCGGAACTGTTTTTCATTTTTAGCAGCCAAAAAATATTTTAAAACCTTACTGGACGTCCTAGAAAGTTGAGGTACATGAAATTTCAATCTATCTAGAAAATATTTAGCACCTAACTGGCTCTAAAACACGAAGTTAAAGGGTCGAAAAGAGCTTTTGAAAATAGGTCATATTTTCGCGGCGTGACGTACATGGCGGCCTTCAATTTGGCTTCAAAGATGGCGGCCAAGTTATCGTTCCAGTTGTATTAGAGTTCACTGGTCACAGGTGATTCTTGCACTGGAGTATGTGGTCATGTGACGCATGCGTAGAAATGTCATATTGCAGTACTAGTCATTGAAATGATCACTTAGTGTTGCGGCAATGCAGCTCGACAACTTATGTTTTATTACTATAAATGGCTTATTCTTAATTATGAAAAATAACGAGGTATGAGTATTATCTTTTCAGTCGGTTAAAACAATTTCAAACTTTCGTGATAAAAACAAAGTTTAGCTTATTTTTCAGTTAGTTTGTGTCTATCTAAACTAACAAAAATGTGTTTTTAAGGCAAGATTATGAGATTTGTTAAATCCACTAATACCACTGTTAAATAATAACAAGTTTAAGATTTGATATCTGCAACCACTACCAATTTATAACCAATCAGGCAATTATGCATTTGCCAGTAGTTGACTAATAGGGTACATTGAAGGTATCTGATTAATTAATGCTTCATTAACCGAAATCAAATCTAAACCTGTCTGCTAGTAAACATATATTAGTGTTTTAATAACTTCACAAAAGGTATGTTCAAAGCCTTAAAGATTCATAAATTAATTAAGCTCAAGTTTCATTAATGCCTATCCTTAAACTTACAGTAAAGCTGGCTGACTATTTTACTTTCTTTTGCTGATGGCTTTTTATGTTGCTACAATGGAATTTGAAATTTTTTATGTTGCACTACATATTCACTAGTAAACAAAAGATCATTGGTCACTGTAAATTTGTAAAAAAAATGGGAGGTAATTTTCCTTAACAAAGTTATAGTTTGGCTCCTAAGTAAATATTTAATTAGTATATAGAATTATTATACCCAGTTTTAGTGTTTGCATATATTGATTTCAGCAATATTAATGATAGCATTTGATTATTTTGTAGAAAGTATATTTCTGTTACCTGAACCAGATAA
The DNA here is from genome assembly GCA_963855995.1 of Muricea muricata. Classification (NCBI taxonomy): domain Eukaryota; kingdom Metazoa; phylum Cnidaria; class Anthozoa; order Malacalcyonacea; family Plexauridae; genus Muricea; species Muricea muricata. The sequence goes on along the minus strand of OY979718.1, from coordinate 26,710,606 downwards.
TGACTGTGAGCATACTTCAGATCAGGATGAAAGTAATCAAGCTGACCACTCTCAAGATAATGTAAGTACAATTGTTTGCTATATAATATATAATAACCAGAGTTTATGCTAGCTTTTAATTGGTCGAGAACCATGATCTATTAGGGAACAGATGCACGGCTGACGCCATTTCAATGACGAGCCAATCACAGCCATTTTAGAATTATCAACAGTCAATGGCGTGCTTTGTTTTGTATAGATCATGATCACGTCAAATGACGTGCGATAGTATTTTCATTGCACTATGAAGCCTATTTTAACAAACTATTTCCACTTTTTTATTACATAAAACAAATAGATGACATTTTGCTGTTGTCTGTTCAGCTATAGATACGTGGTAGATGTCGTAATGTGGTAAGAACATCATTGACCTACTCGCTTAGGCGGCTTGTGGGCCACTGTTTTGTTCTTACCTCATTATGTCTTTGACTCTCTTATCTTCTGAGATTTCCAAGTTAGTTACAAGGCTGGTTAAGACACAATTTCTTTCCTTTTGATTTCTAACCTTTACTTTTGGAGGACTAGTAAACAGCATTTTCTTCTCGGCAGGCGGAGTGAACGCCTTAGCAGACGTCTTGTTAATCAATAACTTCTTCATCACAAGCTGATAAATGCTATTTTTGCACAGGATTTTGGCCCATACCAATTTGGCAGTGATGAACCGTTGTATGAAAATTCAGAAGTAACTACGGGTCAGTCTCTATTGTTAATTTTGGCATTCATATTGGGAAATAGATTGACAGGTGTTGCAGTTGGTAACTTACTCCGTTTACTTGACCTGTTGTTGCCATCGGGGTCAAAATTGCCGAAAACCAAGTATTTATTTTATAAACATTTTGATTTGTTTAAAGAAGGAATGGAGTTTAAACTTTACTGCCCATGTTGCAAAACACTCTTGCTAGATGATGATTTAAAATGTGTGATATGTGACAACCAGTATGAACAACAAAAGCTTCTACAACAAGGGAACTTTGTTATATATTTACCTCTTGAAAAACAATTACAAACGTTTTTTCAGCATGTAGATACATCAGATCTACAGTACCGTTTTAATCGTAAAAAAGCAGAGGGAAGTACTATCGATGATATCTATGATGGTCAAATGTATAGGTCTATAGCAAATGGTGTATTAGTTAAAGATAAGAATGCTTTCAGTATCTCATTCAGTTGTGATGGGGTTCCAATCCTTCATTCTTCCAACTTCAGTATTTGGCCACTGCAAGGGGTTTTAAATGAATTGCCCCCAAACAAGCGAAAGCAGAATGTTTTTCTTATTGGTCTGTGGTTTGGAAGTGGAAAACCGAATATTGTTAACTTTTTGGAACCATTTACGGATGAAATGGTCAAACTTTCAACTCTTGGGTTTAAATGGTTACGAGATGGCCAGTTTGTGACATCTCGAATTTTTTCATGTGTTTGTTCTTGTGACAGTGTAGGTAGATGTATTCTTCAAAATATTCATCAGTTTAATGGTATTTTTGGTTGTAGCTGGTGTTATAACCCTGGGGAAGTTGTTGAGAAAGGTAGAGGTCACACAAGGGTTTATTTAGAAACTCCTGAAGGTCATGAACTGAGGACGCACAGCGAACTCAGTGAGGATGCAAAATATGCATTTCAGACGCAGGAAGTGGTAAATGGTGTTAAGGGTCCTTCTAAGTTGTTAAATTTACCACATTTTGACACGGTGAGAGGATTTGTGGTTGACAATCTCCATTGTGTTGATCTGGGAGTGGCAAGGCAATTAGGTCACCTCTGGTTTGACTCTGTCAATCACAAGCAATTGTGGTATCTTGGCAAGCACATTCCAGTGATTGATGCGAGACTAAAGTCAGTCATGTTGCCTCATGAGGTTACAAGAACTCCCCGGTCAGTAACCCAGAGATCTTATTGGAAGGGATCAGAGTGGCACTGGTGGTTGTTGTTGTATTCTCCGGTCATTCTTCATGGTTTGTTACCATCACAATATTTTCGCCATCTTTTGTTGTTGGTTCAAGGATACTTTTTACTTTCCAAGTCGAGTATCCAGAGTTGTGAGATTGAAAGGGCAAATGCATGTTTGTCGAAATTTGTGGAAGATTTCGAACGGTTATATGGTAAAAGCAACATGACCTACAATGTTCACCAGCTTAACCATTTAGCGCAGACTGTGATTGATTGGGGACCACTGTCTGGTTATTCTATGTATATATTTGAAGGATTTAATCAGATCCTTCTCAAACTTTTTCATGGCACCCAAGCTGTTCCAGCCCAAATAGCAAATTCATTTTTGCTTTACCAGGCACTGGACACTATTTCCGATGATTCTTTAGAGTATGGGTCGGGTTGTAACGTTGTGTTAGCATTTTTGAATGCACAGTTGAATAGACGTTTGTCGTTAAAAAAGGCAAGAAGAGTTAGTGACGAAGTTACTCTTTTAGGTGCGTCGTACTACAAACCGCTTTCTATTGAGGAAATGTATGTTGTTGATGAGTGTGATGCTCTACCTAATGGCGTCTGTGAAGGTGAATTTTTTACGAAAGTTGTTGTCAGAGGAAATCTTTTTCACTGTGAGAAATACAGCCGAGATTCTCGAAGAAAAACCTCTGTTGTTGGTCTCTGTGACGGAAGCACGGTTGAGCTTGTGGTCTTTGTCCTGGTTGATGAATTGTTCTGTTTTGCTTTTGGAAGAGCTCTTACGTTAGAAAGACTTCCCTGGCTCTATCGAGAAACTGGGTATGGTCATTTATGTGACCATGTGAGCAAGGTTACTCAGATTGAACCTGCTTTGCAGGTGGTTGACTTTGGTGCTATCAACGATAAATTCGCTGTTTTTCCAAGTGAAAGTGAGCAAGGTGGTTTGTTAGGGTCGATACTTGTCAGATTACCTAACATAATTGATCGGGATTGATTATATAATACTTTCGTATTTTTAAAACCATCTTGTGAATCGTATTGATAAGTCTTGTATGTTTTATTATGTTAAATAATCTTGCGAATAGTTTATTCCGAGTTTGAAACATTTATAATAGTGTAAAATATGCATAAATCTATATATGTACATAGATGGTAAAGATTTGCTCTCCCTGTGAATATATGTTTCAAAAATGTCTTATTAAAAAAATTAAAACGAACAAAGTTTTTGTGTATTACTATACCTTTTAATTTAGATTACTATTTTGTCACAGAGACTCTGCAATACAGGTGTTTAAATTCGTTTGATGCTGGGTTTTGATGTTTAACTTTACATAAATAAGAAACAATTTGCATATTTCGATCGTGTTCTTTTATTCGTCACAAAACTATTCACGTACTCGTTTGTTTTGTATATTTGTTTGTTTCTTTGTTTGTTTATTTGTTTGTTTCAATTACTCAAAATCTAACGTAGGTACCATAACGTTTGACAGAATATTTTAAATATTATTCATTCAAATATCTTGTATGTAAAGCATAGGCGTAGGAACTGGGGGGCATTGGGGGCATGTGCCCCCCCCAATTTTTCCCCAAAGTGCCCTTTTCTCAAGATAAAACAATGGGAAAAATGCCCTTTTTTAATGAAAAAGGTGCCCTTATAGTGTAGTGCCCCCCCAACTTCACGATGCTTCCTACGCCCCTGATGTAAAGCACTCAAATGTCTAATTAAAACGCGCTTTATGACAGAATTAATGCATCAGTTATTACTGTACATCTGCATGATTGACCACGCAGAAGTCACATGTGAGCAAACGTGCGATTAGACCCAAGTCACATGTGAGTATACCTGATGAAATGCGGTCACATGTGAGTCACATGTGGACATACGCGATGACGTGTGATTACATGTGACTCACTAGTGAGTCACATGTGAACATATTTGACCAGCATGCGTCACATGTGATGACGTGTGAGTCACATGTGATGACGTGTGCGCCACATGTGTATGACAAGTCGTCACATGTGGTTACATGTTAACACATGTGGTCACATGTTAATCACATGTGGTCACATGTTAATCACATGTGACTGACATGTGTTTTTTTCATAAGGGTTGGTAAGCCAAGTTTCCGTCACCATTGTTAGGTCAAGTTTCTCTGAGTAGACTAGATCTTGGAAAGTCTTTAATTGTTGGTTAATGTCCCATCAGGTAATGTAGTGTTACTTCTAATACTTTGCGCATTGAATGACCGACATCGAAAATGGTGATTGTTGGTAGGACCAGGGTTAGTAGCGATGTCGCCTGATAGTAAAATCAACAGGAGTAGGTGCAGATAATAATTCTTTACTTCAAACTGCAGGCCGTAGCGATATGTAGGATTAATTTGACATCTTCTTATCACAGCATCACGCGTTGCTGACCAAATAAAACTTAGTCTATCGGGAATTAAATGCAGCTCTGAAGAAATGATGATATAGCATAAGGATTAAATTGCACAAATCGAATTCTTGTTGACAGCCAGAAAGTAACCACAAAGTAATAAAGGCCAGCCAGTTGCTGAGTTAGATGATTTTTGGCAGATCATTGAATACTGATTTGTTCTTTTTAGTGAAGTTTGTTCCGTATTAGGGTTTAATTGTTCTAATTGACGGACCGTTATGACGCACGCACTAACGTGATGTTTTTAGTTTATGTGCACTTGTTTGATTGCGTGTTGATCCTGACGTTGATCAACCGATTTTATTGAACGGGCTTGTACAGTTTAACTGATTTAAGCTTCACCTCACAAAAAATTAAGTTCACAGAAAAACTTGATATACTCAAAATTTTCCAAACCTTTCAAACGTTGTTGACAACAAACTTCTTATTTGATAATTTCCACAAAAATATATCATCAGATTGCTCGTTAAGGTTAGTTTTTTCGTGAAATTCGCGGAGCACGGAAATAGTTGACCGTGGAGACTGAAGTCCGCTGACCATATTGAATATTTTTCAGCCATATGTATATAAAGTAAAATTTGATTGTTTTATTGACACATATCAACTTTTTTCGGAATGTCTATTTTCTTAGATAAACATTTAGAATTACTTATATTACACTTTTATTACATTTTTTAGTTCTTGTATAGATGTGTTATTATAGACACAGCCCAGATTTTAATTGCTTATATATCTTTTGACCATTATCTTGTTATACCAGTTACATTTTAATGGACCATTCCCCAATTAGACAAACTTTTAAATTTAAAAACAATTTTAGCTTTCTAAATTTAGTGAAATTGTGAAGTTTGGTTGTAAAATATTGTAAAATGTGGAAAATATAGTAATTTAAAATTTGCAAATTTTGTGTACTTTTGTATTACGCGAGAAAAAGCGTTACCACTATGTGGAAATGTGTTCCACATTTTACAATATTTTACAACCAAACTTCACAATTTCACTAAATTTAGAAAGCTAAAATTGTTTTCGAATTTAAAAGTTTGTCTAATTGGGGAATGGTCCTTTGCTTATCTTGGCCATTAAAACATACTTTTCAAACGAAAAAGGCTTTTAGTTTGATAGCTGTTAAAGCGTTCACAATGATGCAAGGCAAAAATTATTAGAAAGGAAAATATTTCTTCATTCTCACTAATTTAGGCGTATCTTTAGTTCTCACTCGTATTAAACGGTCAAAGATTTAAAATGAAATTTTGTTACTGAGAAAATAAACTAAAAGAAACCATAGGATGAAACTGATCAACAATTGACGCACCTTGTTTAATTAACTGCGTCTAATTGAAAATTACCAACTAGAGTGTTTAAAAACTGTGAAATTAGAACATTTCACATGCAAAAATGATCGCACAGAATTTTTTTCACAAGCCTTTTTACATGCGGACTTTGTGGTTAATATACATGTAAGTATTTTATTTACATGTGCCGTATAATTATTCCGTATGTGGAATTTGACAAATAAAAATTTCATGAAGGCATATATTTTCAGTTTTCATTCATATTAAACAGTTGGATATTTAAAAAAACGATACGCAATATTGTTAGCAGATCTAGATAAAACCTTATTAAAGGCAATAGAGCAGGCCAAAAAACTGATCAAAAATTCACACACGTCGTTTATTTTAAATTCGTAAAAATTTTAGGTTCTTAACGAGTGAACAATTTTAAACTATTATTCATTAGCATGTTAATTTGCGCTATATAAGAATTAAATATTATTATTATTATTATAAATTTAAGTACCGGTAACGATCCCAACCATGACAACGCCACAAAACGGGACGCATAAAGTACCAACTTTGACAACGCCACAAATCGACGACAATGTGATGAGCAGGACAAGGTCAAACACAACACAAGGCAAAGAAGCACCACAATACAATACCACATCTTCGCCCAATAGTTTAGCTACGGCTGGCTTCACAGTAGCTGCCATTCTTGGAGGAATTGTTCTCGTGGTATTGATATATCTTTGGAAGAGGCATAAAGGTAAAGAAATAATTCAACAAAATAGAAACCATTTTCTTTGTGTCTATAAAAACATTTTCTTGGATGAAAGCGTCTGTAAAAACGTTTTTAGTGCAAAGTTTCAAAGTATTGTGATGAGTGGCGAAAATTAACATTAGCCAATCAGTAAGTCAGTAAGTCATTCAGTCAGACTATTCAGTCATATAGTGTAAACTTCGGGGGTGATACAAATTTCGAACATGATGCTTGAATGTTAACGTTTTAATCAAAATTACTGGAGTTTACTAGAATTTAGTTTTACACAAATGTATCGCACGGATCAAAAGGGTAAATGAATGGGCACTATGGCATCCAATTACCATAATTATTGCATTGCATATGTATATGAATAGTATGTCAAAAAACCCTGGAATCTTGATTATTCAGCCAAGCACGTGTATACTGTAGTACTTACAGCAATATGTCTGTCTGTAGGAGTGATCGCAGAGATGACGGTCGTGATATTTCTATGGCTAAAAACGCCATTTTCGTGCATTACAAGATATTTCAGTCTAAGCTATTACATACTTACTTCTCTACTATGAATAAAAATTGTTTTTTTGTCCTTGAAAAGTACCAAACCTCAAAATAAAATTCACAATATCAGAGCTTAATATGAACTACTGATGGCACAGTATAAATTAACACATAATGCTCTCAAAGTAATTTAGCCACGCTATGTCGTATATTTCTCAAAATATATGAAATCAGTCGCGGTAGTTTTGATTACATTTTGTCGAAGTTTGATGCGATAGACGTATTGTTTGTCTTTCAGTCTTTGTATATAAATATTTAATATCTTCATTATCTTGCATGTAAATACTGCTGCGTGCTGTCACAGATTTTCTCAGAACTAATAACTTTTGAAACTTTGCACTATCCTTGGATTCTTAGTTATAAACAATGTTTATTTTATTTTCGCCGACAAAACTTTTTTAAATGTGTTGCTATAATTATAGTAACTCGGTGGAACGTTTGGGAGTAACGATAATTAAATTGTGTGTGTTTTTCACCTCCAAAGTTGTGCAAAAATTATAAAAAAAAATACAAAAAAACAAACTTTGTTATCGAGTTCGAGTTAGCTGTTAGCTTATCGCCGAACGCATAAGCAGCTAATCGCCGAACGCATAAGCAAGATTTAGCCAATGGACGAGAGTATAACATTAGGATGACGTTTTCTAAAATGTTGACTGAGCTGACAAAGTTCAAAATCGTTGGAAAGCTCAAGTGGAGTGATATTTCCAATTTCCAATATGGCGGAAAATTTACACGAGGAATCGAATTGAATATTAAGAAGGCGTGAAAGGTAAGTTATCAACAACTTTTTGTGATCAATTCAAATTTCATCACCTAGAAAACTCACTGCTGTTTTATGATGGGATGATGTAGGAATACGATATAAATATCATGTAAATAATATTAAATATCATGTTTAACCATAGGCAGCCCAATTCAGTGTGTAGTTTCATATAGAGATCAGTGCGCACACACTTCATACATTATTATATAAATATCCTAAGGCTAGCAATTCTTTTACAGTAATAAACTGACACATGTTAGACTTTCGCTTCAAACAAAACAATTAACACAATTTACCGCAAAAAAAAACTAAATACAAATGATCTTGGATATCTCTTCTACATTTCTAGATAGTTTTCAGACAAAAACAAGATTCGAAAATACGTAAATTTGTTCAATAAAAGTGTTTTTTGATCGAAATTTTCCGTGTAGGTAGGCGGGATGCAAAGTGCTCTACAAACGCCATCCTCAGAAATGACTTCGGCTAAGCTACTATTGGCTGATGAGCACTCGGAAACGCCAAAGAAAAGACGAATTCAATAGCAGCCAATAGGAACTTAGATTTGCTTAGCCGAAGTCATTTCCGAGGATGACGTTTGTAGGGCACTTTGACTCCCGCCTATCTACACGGAAAATTTCGATCAAAAACAATTTCTATTGAACAAATTTACGTATTTTCGAATCTTGTTTTTGTCTGAAAACTATCTAGAAATGTAGAAGAGATATCCTAGATCATTTGTATCTAGTTTTTTGCGGTAAATTGTGTTAATCTTTTTGTTTGAAGCGAAAGTCTAACATGTGTCAGTTTGTTACTGTAAAAGAGTTGCCAGATTTATGGTTTTTTATATAAATAACTAACTTGTCAAATCTGATGATTAGCTATATCTGGCTTATTTTATTTTCGATATTAACGATGCATGTATTGTTATCATATTCCACTAAAGATAAGTAAACTCGGGCAGTTTAAATCATGGCTTGATGCGTAACTTTAACGATATCATTAACCAATAATTATATTAGTTTTTTTTGCACTTCATTGCCGGTCTTTGCAAAATGACTTAGTAAGCTCAGCAGTTTAGTGGGCCAACAATGCAAAATAGCTGTGGACTTGGAGTGTAAGAGATGCTATTTCTGTAATCAAATGGCTTTGATACTAGCATGTAGTGAGTGTTACTGGCTTGAGACAGTTAATCTTATCCATAACGAAGGTAATCTAATCCATGACCAGTTATCTAATGTGATAAATAGAGGATATTACATGGCGGTGCGAAGATATGAATTTTATCTTCGATTGGTTAAAACAATATTTTACGAACGAGCGATCGCGAAGCGAGTGAGTAAAATATTGTTTTCAGCACAGGATGATAAAATTCGTATCTTCAAACCGCCGTGTAATGTTTTGTTTATTATATAGTTGTAAACAATTTAAGACCCAAGTCAGTAATATTAATTTTCGATCAATAATGCTAAAAACAGCTTTATTTCAATATTATTTAAACTAAAACTATACCTGTTCATCATTTTAGTGTTTTCTTGTATTATTTCCATTTTTCGACACAAACATGTGGTTTTTTTCTATGGGCAAAGGTGAAAATTGGTTCGCTGCTCTTACAAACATCGCCATTTTGAAAATACAAAATTACTGGCGGGAAATGATCACGTGATCGATATCTTCAGCAGTGAATATATGGAAAATATCTTACGGTGTATTTTCAGTATCTTACTGTCAACTATATAATAAAACATGATTTGACATCTGTCTGTAAGGAAAGAAATATTAGGTAACTTTTCTGTCCTTACACAGATGAGAATTCAGGTGTAATTGTTCTCTTGTTATTTGTCACGTATGCAAATTTCCAGTCTAACCTTTCATGCGCATATACATGTACAGCTAGCGTACCTAATTTTTACGGTTTCTGTGGTTCATGAAAATTAAAAATCACTTTAATCTGTAATTATGGGACAAAATTTAGAAAAAAATAAGTTTCTTCTTCTTGCGGATTATTCGAGCTTTCTTGTATATTTTAGTAGCACTAAACGTTTTTCGCATTCTATGCAATTTGTTTTGTTTATATTTTTACCCTAAAGCAGTAAATTATATCTCCTGATCAAAATTAAAGGCCCATGAGTCGTATGCAAATTATCAAATAAGCGGTTGCCATACTTGGCACCTTTTCTCAGTTTTTCCAGGGTAGCTACGCAGCCCTTGTTTTGCCGCCTTATTTCTTCGATTTGCCTAATGAGTTCAAAGTACATGCATTAACTTGAGCTTTTTCTTTTCAATCGGCTTAAAGTATTGATATGTAATTGATCGATGCTTTCAGTATGCAATTCCTGTGTGGAGTCGTTGGGAATGGTGAACGGAAAGATTCCGGACACTCAAATTAAGGCTTCCAGCTTTTGTGAAGATTTGCCCCCTGAAAAAGGTCGACTGAACAACGCCAGCTGCTGGAGGGCGGCTGAAAACGACGAAAAACCTTGGCTTCAATTTGATCTTGCCGCAGAAAAAACTGTCTCTGCCATTGCCAGTCAAGGTCGAAAGAATGCGAAAGAGTGGGTGACGTCGTATCTTGTGTGGTACAGTGAGGATGGAGACAATTTCAAACCTTACCAAGTCGATAGCGTAAACAAGGTCAGAAATATTTGGATAAAAATGTTCTAAATATAAAGGAATAGAAGAAGAAATTATTTTCGGAACCAAGAATCATTAAAGTGTTGTAAATTTGCTATACAGTGCATGTTTAAGAACACTACAAGGGGAAGGTTATGCACTTCAACAGCGCATATACCAGTTACTTTGGGCCTATTTTATCTAAATCTGCCCTGTCAAATTTCTCTTTAAGAGAAACTGGAATATCCAGGCAAACCTCTCGACTTTTGGTAGAGCTTTGTGTTATAATATTTTCATATCACGAACGAATTCAAATTATATTGAGAACACTCTACCAAGAATCATTTTGAAAGACGGTCTGCCACTTCTCTACCTAAGCCCCATGACCCATTTGAATAATATTTTGGCTGATCTGTTGTATCATAGCTCTACAATTACCTAATATTAAAAAATATTCCTGAACAGGAGTTCATTGGAAATAATGACAGAAATTCCGTCGTAAAGAATAACCTGTCAACGCCAATAGTCGCCCGATACATTCGTATCTATCCACAAACATGGTACGGCGGTGCCTCCATGAGAATCGAAATTTATGGCTCAAACTCGCATCAAAAGTCAAAAGGTACACTAAATTTAATTCAATTCAATTCCATTATAGCCTGTATGAAGGGTCTTATGGCTTCCGAAACTCTTTTAAATGGTTTCAATTTTTTATTGAAATCATTTTTTGACGTTTCGAGATTATCTTCACTATCAATAGACGTTTAGTTGGTCACTGGTGTCTCCCACCAGTGAAAACTCTCAGCCAAATTTCGCATGCAGCGTTTCACGCGGTAGTTCAGTAGGGTATTCACTCTTGTGCTTTTGTGGTAACGATGATTATTAGGCAAATGCATTGTAGGCCTGTGCATAACTTTAAAATATAATATACAAATTAAATATTCTTGCTTTATAACTTTTAGATAAAGTGAACGTTTTTATTTTGAATTCAAATCACTGTGAATTGTGCATCGACGTCGTACATAAGCTTGGCGCGTTGTTGATGGATACTGGGCACATACATTGTCACGCTGACATGTTCGCTTCAATGCACGAAAAGTGTGAAGGGTTGACACGCTGGACACAAGATATGATCTCTAATAGCGATCACGTGATCATTCCCTTGATATGTGAAAGACCTAAACCGAGAGAAAGTAAAATGTTTAAATATGAATTTAAGTTTTAGTAGTTATTGATTTGAATTTAATATTTCAAAGAAAAGAAACTTGGGAATGTGATTCTGTAATAAGCACTCAGTTCAGACTAAATTCCTGTTTATTTAAACAAATGCATTAGTTTTTGATATTTTATTTGTTAGTGACAAAAAATTCTAGGAAATCGTGGAGTGGTGTTGATTGGTAGAACTAGTCGGACATATGCCCTTTTATGATGCATTGAGAAAACTTAATGAGGACTGAATTCAGAATTTGTAGCCGAAAGCTATTGTCGTAAAAACTATGCCAGGAAAGAGTAAGGGTTGTTTTTGAGTGTTTTCAGCTTTTTCATATTTTATTATAGATAATACGGTGGCTCAGAACAATGCGCACTTCTTTAATCATTGGTTGGACTGTATCAACGAAGAACTGGTTAGGAATCCAAACAGAAAAGACAAATTCGTTCCAGTGTGTCTGGATAATTGTTCATTAGATCAAGCGCCCGCTATGCAGACACTTCTACAGACCTATAACATCCCTTCAAAGATAGACGACTTGGTAATAGAACTGGTGGGGGAAACACGCCGAAAACCTAATATGAGATGGCCAATTTTGGAATTTGATCACGAGGAATATAAATGTGGAAAAACAAAATTAACCGATGCTCTGAACAAATTGATGAAAAAAAATCAGCACCCAAGATTGCAAAAGAAATCAAGTAAGAGTGATCAATTCAATTGTACGAAGGTTGAAATTGACTATGTTAAAGCGTAATTTAGCATTCGGCCATTTCATGAAACCCCACCCACAACTGTACATCGCTGCTCAAATCGAATCAGTGCACGTTGATGTTCATGCTTGACATGAGTAGTCCAAAGCAAAGCAATTTCCGCCGGAAATAAATTGATTTGAATCATCAGAACAATTCTCCAGAGACAATAACAAACTATGAGCTCAATCAACCGTAATATAGCATTTCTGTTTCTATTGGATCGGTGAGTGTACTTAAATTTGTTTAGGGTGATCCGGTAATGCCAAAATGCTTCTCTCGTCTCGAGGCAGTTACATACACTGCATGTATGCTTGAAAAAGTTAGAAAATCTTATCAGCATTATTTTTGTGCTCTCTATTTTATATTGCACGCTATTTTCCGCACAGGGTCATCACGTCCATATTGATTCAGAGGGGGGGGGGGGGGGGGATGATGATGTAATTGTGACCGGAAGTGGCAGTTTCAAAATTATAGAATGGTCAAAATAAACTCTATATGATTCATTAATGAAAAGACTATATCCAGAATGCATGACGTTCTGATTTCTTGGTTGTGAAATTTTGTCACAATCAGCCAAATATCCCGATGTCGGCACACGTTATCTAGTATGATCTCGATTGGAATTATGGGTGGGTTGTTTTCTCATTCACCTATAAATTGTTGATAAATATAAGCGTATGAATAAAATTAAATGGAATATACTCTTTGACTGTTAAATACTTTTTTAAAATGTTTGCATTTTATTGAAAAGAGAATTTTCGAGATTTCCTCCAAAATTCACCTGCCGTGAATAAAGATTTATGCACTGTCATTGCAGATTTTTCCATCATGACTACAAATTTTTGCACTGTAGTTAGGAGATATATAAATAGCCTTGCAAGTATTTCGGAACAATTAAGCCAAACCGTCATCCGATACGGACCAGTCAATATCGAGAATTATTTCCCGTGTATATGTCTCTGTGGATATAATTAGCTAAATGAGACTGACACAGGAACATTAGACCGACGTTAACAATACTACAGTAACTGTAGGTGGGTGTGGTGGATATCACGTTCATAAGAGCTATCACGTTCAGTTTCAAAGTTATGCTTGGCAACATGAATATGGACGTCACCTATAATTCCATTCAAGTGTTTATTATGACAGTGTGGAAAAATAAAACTGCATACTAGCAATTTCTCTTGCTGTTTTTAATTTCTTTTTACCAAGTTGAGGTATTTTAGTTTGTTTCAACTTTTCACTGCAAAAAATGTGACATTGCATTACATAATAGCGTTCTTTCGAGGTTTGACCTTATTTTCTTTGTTATTCTATGTGAATACCACGTTGAATTCGACATGCGTGCAACTGCACTATGACTTTGGGTTGTTTTAAGTATTAAACAACTTAACTGTTATAATATAACAATAGAGTTGACGTTCGCGCCCATAAATATGTTTTTGGCCCGACTCAGAATCATTTTAGCCCGAGCGTAGCGAGGGTTAAAATGAGCTCTGAGAAGGGCCAAAAACATATTAATGCCCGTGAACGTCAACTCTATTACTATTATAATAACTTTAAAGGCCATATAATTTGAGCCAAAACCTAAAATATTCCTAAAAAGTGGGCATTTAAAATGATTTATAAATTGGCTATTAAACGTCAGCGGGCTAAAATGTATTTTAACCCGCTGATTTGTTTATTTTAGCCCGCAAAATACGTCACAACGCTCGCTAATGTTATTATATGAATTTTAAAGAAAAAATCTTTATGCATTGCGTCGTCAGATTGCCTGCAAGGGAAAGTTCATGCTAACTAAAATGTCTCAAGCTAGAAGAATAGAAATGAAAACTGCAAAAAAAGTTCTTATAAAGGTTAAAGCCTAGAGAGAGGTTTTATTAAACTGTTGCTCGAGGTTTTTACAGATGAATAAAAACCAATACCCGCGGCACAGTATAAAGAATAAACCGTAGGGTACTCAACTGTGCAACATGTCCCCCTACTTTTATGCAATTGACTGTCCAGAGTAATACCGGAAAAGCAGTTCAGCCTCTACATGGGCCAGAAAGTGCAATTGGCTGGCCAGAATTTTTATAATGAGCATGCGTAATGCCACATGTACATATGGGCGCAAAAACTTTAAAGGTTCCGACCTGAGTGGCCTTTCTGTTAGTTTTTCTATTTTGTGCCAGCGGCTTTTAACTTGTTTATATGCTCAGAAGAACATCTTCTTTAGATTTTCGAAGGTTTTTTAATTGGAAATTCAGTTGTACAGCGCGTTTAGAAAAAAAGAAAAAAGGCAAACGATTGAAATAATCTTTTGTTAAAATTTAAATGCTTTTTGGCACTAAGTTGAATGCAAAGATGCGTGAAAGATTTAAAAAGTGCGTATATTAGAAATTAGCTGATTAAAATATATTTGTAAACGGCACGGTTGTTCGCTCTTGTTTTTGGAGTTAAAAAGCAAGGAGGAAGCCAATGTCCTCCTGCTAACTCACTGCGTCAATGTTTTGGTTTGGGCTATACAACGATATCTAAAAAATCGGTGTGGCAAAAAAGTTCGATTTTTTTTAACGATTAGCAAACCGCGTACATCTTTGGATACTGTGTGCATTTAAAGATGTGTATACAGTACGTGGATGATTGAGATTTTTAAAAAATGAGATATACATGTACCTTAAACGAGTTTTTTATGCTAAACTGATTTTCAACGTAAAGTTTTTGAAGAAATTATTTTCTGTACTAGCCCATCATTTCCCGCGAAAAAATCAAATACCACTGCCTGCTTTCGGAATAAAAAAGGTTATTACAGGAGAATTAAAAACCGACGAAAAACAAAAGTATATGGTCAGAGTTTATAAACTTTTTAACATCATTCCAACTGCAGAATAAAAATCTCATTTCATCAATGAATTATTCCAACTGGAGACTAAAAATTTCATATCATGAATTAAATATACATGCACTTGACTACTAATTTTTATGCATTAGAGTATAGAGATTAATAAGAGTATAAAAATAAGCGTTGTGTAATGGGTGAGCCCTCTGTTTATTTTTTTCCACTTCAAGCGTGTTAAAGAAAATTTTGATTTTTAAAATTCTTCCATCGCGCACGACAAAAAGTTAGCTTGCGACGAAACTTTTATTGCAGAACTCCAAACGGCCCGAATATACGTAATATATACTTTTAGTTTTCAATTCTCGCCTTCTAGCTACAGTATAATACGTTTCAGTACGCAATACCGCCAAAACCAAAAAACAGAGTATATAGTAGCTTCTCGTCTGCACTTCAAAGGCGTAATGAAGTGATCAAAGGTACCTTTTTTTTTCAGATGAGCCACGAGAAGCAAACGAAATATCGAATTCCTAATAGATCAATGGGGACAATTCAGTGAGAAACATCCAAAGTATTTTTGCACAATACGTAATTATTTAACTCACATTATTTACAAATATTTACACTTCATCATAGATGGGCAATATGGAGGACAGTTACAAATATGCAAGATTGTTTTCTGGTGGGGAGGGGATTATTTAGCTTCAAGTCATCGACACGCCCATAAACGTAACACTAAACGTAACAGGCAAGCATCCATAGTTAATTTAATGGAGGCCAATAAATTGGCCTTGTTACTCATATATCTTGGATTTCAATGCACAATTAATTTGTATTTGCGCGCAAAAACTATAGGATCTTGAATTTCAACGACTGCATACGATGCAAGCACAAAATCGACGTCTCCAGCCAAATTAATCTAGCCACAATGCCAGCTAAAGGAAATGGTTGTATGTATTGCAATGCACTAATAATTAATTATTTTTATCTGTAAATAATTGCATGTTATTATTTTACTGTAACTGTATGTTATTTTGCAATGGTTTGTATACTTGGGCACGCTGTCCATAGATTCTTGCATAATAAATTCAAATATCATTTTCAGCTCGGCAATTTATGTTAGAGTTAAGTACCGAGAAGGAGGGATTTATGGCGTATACAGCCCGCGAGGACGCACAGCGTCCGAGGGCTGTATACGCCATAAATCCCGACTTTCGAGGTATTTAACTAACTTATTTTATTTTTGAGGAGGTTTTCTATTAGAATCTTTCGACTTTAAACAATTTAAGTCGAAATTCGTCGAGATTTTTCCACAAGTTCGATCTAATTATTTATTCAAGAACTGTATCTGAGATACAGCCCGCGGTACATCAAAGAAAATCGAGACAAAAATAAAATAAGTACAAGTTAGTAACTGCGTCGAAATATGATTGCTTGAGCATGTGCATTTGTTAAAAACATTGCAAGCTACATCGTCTGCCCAAAAGTGCATGGTACTAGTAATATATTTAACCCACTGACCGTCATCATTAAACAGAATTATCATCTGCCCGACAGATCTGGCATTTATTCGACTAAGGCAGATTGAAGGAAAGACTAAACATACGCGTATATGTAATGACCGCCCGCGTATATGCAATAACTAGCCAAAATAACTGGCCATATGCACTACCTAGCCAAATGCTTTCTATGGTATGGTAGAATTTTAAATATGTCTTTTAAACATTTCTTGGTGTATCGTCATATCATTTCGATGCAAACGCGAAGATCAAACCAGGGAATAATCGGAAAAATAAGTTTAAGGTTATCCATTTACATTTCCGATCGGAGTTCATAATTGTTATGATTTGGTGTGTACATGGCCAAACTACGTGAAGCATTCCTAGTTTAAATTCCTAACTCATTTAGAATATTCGTAATTACTTTTTCTATTTTAGAATTAAAACCTTCTGAAGGATGTTGCAAATCTCGTAATATGGTATTCGTTCCTAGTAAGCTTATTAAAATTTTCCTAATTTCCTGTTCAAAGTTCCTGAGCTCCTGTTTAGGAACTAACTTCCTATGTTGAAGTTCTAAGTTCTTAACTTCCTCTTTTGAAGATTTAGACATTTTAAGGCCAGATTGCAAGTAAAATAGGTTAACTTAAAGCTGGCGAATGGAGAATTATATATATATTAATTGAACCAGATTTTGCTTAAAAAATTTAATTACGTTTTGATGTACATTTTTTTCTAACGCGGGAGTTACATAAATGTATAAATAGTGATTAAAAAATCCCGAAACTTGCAACAAAAGCAAAAATGATCCTGATACATTTCAATTCTTCATGATATATAAAACACACAAAGCACATGCATCAATAGATATGAATAGATAACAGACCATGCACTATTTTAAACGATATGAACTTCTCAACATTTAATTCGATTAAGAGCTATTTTTTCTACCGTCACAATTGTGTAAATTAAATTTTGAAAATCTTAATGGGTGCAATGAATCTGGCGTTAAATACATAGAGTGCTTACCATTGCAGGTAAAAAATATAATTCGACTGCGTTTCTCGTAACCCATGTAAATGTGTTATAGTTATAGTCTTATTTGGGCAAGTAATTCGCAAAACTGAAAATTTGGTATCATTGATTGAAACGTTTGAACAGGAACTTACTAGGAACTCCACGAACTTAGGAAATTTTTTATAACAGAAACTCTGAACAGTTTTTTTTTCAAAATTGTAATTGCAAGAAAATTCCCAATTAGTTAGGGACTGAAAGCCATATTTTGGAGCGCTTCAGGTAGATTGGCTGCAAAGTTTTCTCTTTAACATGACGGCAAAGAAGCAAAATGATTATAATCGTTGATTGTAATTGTATGATTGTTTCAAAACACAAACAACATGATATGATAATTTCGATATTTCATAACATTTGAAAACATTCCGGTAATTCAACGAAATTAACATTTGAAACCCATGCAATGTTTGATTAACCTCAGTCCAGAAGTAACAAAGCCAATATCGAGTGATGCGCCTATATGATTAGGGCATGAATTTGTTTTTTTTTTGTTTTGTTTTTATTTCAATTTAAATTAAAATAATGTATTTCAACCTGCATAATGACTTATTTGTATTAAACAAATTATTATTTTATATAAAAAAAAATAAGCCATACGTGATAAAATTATTGCCTTACAAAACATTAGGGACAATTAATTTGAGCATATATCTTAATGGTAGTCTTTGTCTTATATCTGTATCAGTGAATGTTGAATTGCGGAAAATATACCGATGTTTTATCGATGAATCTTGTCTTTGAGCTGCTTAGACCAGATTTTCTGAAATATTCCATTTGAAACAGGTTATTTCAGAGCAAAATAGTCTATTCAAAGCTCGACATTTCGTGCACAAACTGAATTCGAAGGCGTTTTGAGTTACTGTGTGGGCCAACTGATAAGAATATTACTTTTGAAGCAGATGCGACAGCCTTTGTTTCTAAATTTTATTATAGGAAAATTTAAAATGTTTGTCACATAACTTTTAATTTCCAAACATTATGAATGAATAAGTACTGTATAAGGCACCCTTAATATTTATGTGGAATATGTTTTAATGTTATATGCATTTAGATCGGTGTAAAGTTATGAACTTGAATTGTGAACTTTACACAAAGATGAGTCAGCAATGCATTATGTGCAAACACTACGTAGCCACGTGTTTTTATTATGGGCTTTAGGGTAACCCGAGAGGCGTGCGTCTACGTTGAATTCCTGTTTGAGTTTATACCAAGTAAACATTGAGCAACATTGATTCTTTATAGGGAAGCTTAAGGCAGGGCTATGATTGTTTCCGCCGCCATTCTAACAAGTTTTATATATAAAATTGCTGTCATGATACGCCTTCTCTTGCCTCATTAAACCCATAAGAACTATTATATTCAGAGTATAAGCAAGCTTTATTTCCATTTTCCTTGAAATTCAATGCCTCTATTTAAATTCTTTTGAATCATTTAATAGCATTATGAACGCAATTTCAAACAAGGTAATTCTGCTTTATAACAAGAAGGCCAACAGTTTCAATTGTAAAAAAATGGGGACATGTCATTCATTAAATTCATATTTACTAGTGATCATTACCAATTCCGGATGCTATGAGTGTTTGTTGCTCTCTTGCATAAATTAAAATTTATCAAAGGACCGTCATATGCGTCTTCATCCTCGCAATCACGAACCTCATTCGTCAAAGAAGAAATTCTTCATAACTGAAGAAGAATATGACGACATTGAAGCGTTGTTATCGATTTATCACACTCTTCATTATCACATGTTGTTGCTGCTGTTGTGGCATGGTCATCACGAGTCCACCTCCAGCAAGCATTGTAAGTTTAGAGACATCCCTCCATGTCGGATGTTTCTTCCGTAGAATTATACATATTGTCCTTATATTACATGTATATTGAATCGTGATTGAATCATGATTTGACCTAAAAAAAACGATGTGACGAGAGCGGTTAAGAAGAACCAAGATTATAAAAATTAGGGTTTGATGCAGACAACTATTGTCTGTACATTGAAATATTGTGTATATATCGATCGTCTTGTCAATTAAGCAATACGAACAGGTTATGCGGATTATTTATACTGTGAATGGTGTTATATGATCAAATAGATCAACGTAATAAATTATGATAAGAAAAAGCCTTTTAGTGGAATTTTAAATATAACACTTTAATCAACACTGCGTGTCAAAAAAAGCATTAGAATTTTAGCGGTTGATATTGTTTTTGCCACTACATGTATTTTATTTAACTATAAAAATACGGCATCAGGAGAAAACAAGTTTAATTTAGCGGGTGGCGAAAACACTGCGAGAGTCTTTATCTATAACGTAAAATGGAATTTTTCAAACAAACGCAATAAATAAAATTTAAATGAAACAACCTTGATTGCTCGTATGATCAGGAATGTCTAGCCTACTTAGTAATTTAGTCTAAGTTTATATATATTGGTAATATTGAGCTGTATTGCTGTATTCAACCTTAAATACTAAAAGAATTGAAATAACGAGAAAAACTAATAAATATCACGGTCGTTATAAGTTAAGTATCGCAACTGTTGCGATTTCATTTTTGTGATTATCACCATCATGGGAAATACAACGTGTTGCAAACGCTGCAGCAAAGCGGAAATATTTACGCCTCTTGTGTGCGCTTGCATGCTAGCTTCTGCATAGTTCTGTGTTTGATATAATCTTGGTAAACCAGCTTATAGCCTTTAGAGATCAATCATCGTGGGAGTCTGTAATAAATCAGCTACGTCTCCTGCTCACTTGACACACTTTCCACTCAAAAGAATGAAAACGTAAGAAAGATATATAGCTATGAATATAATTAGTTGTTAAAATATACGAGCGTCATACAGTGTGATTGGATATAAAAACCCAGGCGAGAGGCGAGAGGTGGTTGTTAATCTGAAACTGAAAGGCACAATTAATGTTGTAAAAAAACCCAGTAAAATTTCATCGAAAATGTATACTGTTAACTGACAATCCCTCTTTGTGACGAATTTTTATTGTACATGCTGTTAATTTTGCTTCAAATTTATATGATCAGAAACGCGACTAAAACCTTTAACTGATTTCGAATATATACTGGAAGTAAATTTGAAAATTTGCAATCTGCTGTTTTGATACTGAGGCAATTAAATGTTTGTCAGGATGCAACATTCAACATCCCACTTCTCGGTGTCGTATTAAACAAACTCAATCAGACTGGGGCTAAACGCGTTAAGGCAATGCATGCATGTGTATGCGGTCAATACGTGCAGGTGTTGTAAATTATAACCATATGAATTGAATTCCTTTGAAAGTGCTAATATCTTAACTATATAGAGCTAGTCGTATCACTAGGAGGAAGGCTTTTTGCTCAAATGAATAATCAATTCATTATATATTGAGTATTAAATTCGGTATTTCAAACGATGGCGAGTCCTTTTCTAAATCATGCTTATAGTAACCACTAGTGTCTATATCGTATCTATGTATGTCCGCTAAAAGCGTCAGCCCTAAATGTTGCTGGAACATTCTCAATTACATATGTCGGTCGTTAGCAAATGCAAATTATCAGTGCTCCTACTGCAGCACACAGAATACTTATGAACCTGCTACTGTATTTGTTTTGGAATTCAGCACGTGCCATAACAAGATTGCATGAATTGCTCGTTTTCTGGGAAGTAATACCAAAGCATTACAAATGGATTCATTCACACTTATAGCGATTCAGACCGTTTTGGGCTCGACTCAAAATGTGGACAGCCAAAACCAGACTAATTTGTGATCTATCTAACTCAATCGTAGCCAGACATCCTTCAGAGTTCCAATCCTCGGATTGGTGCATGTTTTCCATCGATTTTTTTGTTTTCATCGGATCAGTTCGGGATCCACTTAAATCATATCGAACAGCCCAATATGTAGGCACCAAGTTTGTTTTGTTTATCAATCCTGTATAAATACTCGAAAGATCAAAGAACTCTTTCAGGCTGTTGATGTATCTCTTTCAAAGAGATATTTGCACTGACGCACGTGCACGATATACCGCCTTGATTCCTATTTCAAATAATCGAAATCCTATGTTCCTCCAACATCCCTTCACCACATTAACAGATATTTCTACGTGGACCGTCTTTAAGGATGGTAATATGTGATGGTAATATCGGACCGGGTGAAATAGAAAATAGGTCATAGTAAAATGATATAAGGGGGCCTGAAGTTTGGTTTTCGAATGACTCGGAATTCTGTATGAATGAATTGGTTCTTTAATGTTAAAACTTGCTTTCCATCCTTATTGAATTATTTCTTAATAATCATCACATGAAAAAGCAGTGCCTCTAGATCTCTGTATACGCATAGTAAATCACAGAGCATGCATGCCCCATGAAGATTCCTTTGCATCGAGGATCCTCCCTCCTGAAATCTAAGCTTTCTTCGGGTAGTTACGAAACATTCTATTCAGGTCGCAAACCGAAGAGGTTTTATCAGAATGCAAGTTGATTAAATAACTGTTTAGCTATATCGCTTCAAAATACACGCACCCGAAATGCATTGCAGTGGCGATGACATTAAATTTAATGGTTAAATAAATTCGAATTTCTTTTAAGCTGCATTGAATCGAATTTTTCTTCAGCGTTTTTTTGTAGTATTTTACTAACAATTTTTATCGTTTTTGGGAGATAACCGGGTTTATTAGTCGCTAAAATTGTTTTGTTGCATGATGATATGCAGCGCCAAAATAACTAATCTCAATAGCGCTGACGAATAGCTGCACTGGATTATTTTTCGTTCATTTCTAAAATACAGAGCAAAACTGACGAGCTATCCAATCATTCACTGATTGAAGTGATCTTCAATAACAAGACGGCTCTTACTCATGACAGTGTAAAACTCGTGTGCGAAATTATACCAAGAACCACCACCGTATTGGGTATAGTTTGGATGAAGGGTAACGCGATTTTGTCAGAAAACCGAACAGTTCAGTTTGGAGATCAGGCAGTTATGATCAACCAAACCATGGAGAGCGATGCCGGTTATTACACGTGCTGTGTGAAGACTCTTTTTGGAAGCTGGAACAAAACCGCGTATTTGACTGTTATAGAGTCAGAAGAGGAGGAAAACGATGGTAAGTTTGTTCATATGGGAGAGTTTAAGATCCACGGTGCCGCCATCTCGACACTGAAACGGTCAGAAATCAATCACAAAAATGAGTTTTTAATGATTATTTTGTATACAAGTACTCGAACAAATGTTTCGAGTTATCTAAAGACCGCTGAAGCGATATTTGCTGTAAACTGTACCTTTAAAATATTGGTTTCCCCGTTGCTCAAGGGACGTGATAATGCTTAGTTTGACGTTGTATAATTAGGCATGACTGCGCATTTGAGAATA
Organism: Muricea muricata; assembly: GCA_963855995.1. Classification (NCBI taxonomy): domain Eukaryota; kingdom Metazoa; phylum Cnidaria; class Anthozoa; order Malacalcyonacea; family Plexauridae; genus Muricea; species Muricea muricata. The sequence continues at coordinate 26,687,553 of OY979718.1, read as the reverse complement.
CTCCTGGGACCACAGACTATTTGATCACGCGTTGTCGAGCTGTCACATCTTAAATCTTGTAAGATCGCTACTTTATGCAACGTAGAACAGTATGAGCTATCTCTTGAAGTCGAGTATTTTAAAGACAAAGTCGCTTAGTTGGTCTGAACAGTTTATAAAGTTTTCAAAGACAGATTTAAGCATTTGCTTCAGGACATAAGTTAGTAGTAGTCTTAGCTTTCATTTTTGTGTTGAAATTTTGACGGAGTCGCCGACCTATATAACGTCGTAGATTTCATGGTTAGGAAACGACTTCAACTACTTGGAGCACCTATCAAAGATGCTGAGGTCCAAAGTTTTCAAAATCCTTATTCTCTGCGTTTGCGATTAATCCGTCGTCCTATGAAATCTTGTCAGTGGCATGTAGGGCGGATTTCAAAGAATACGAGGGAAGGTCTGTCCTGAAGATATAGCGTGGTAATACTGAAAAAAAAACACTATGAAAAAAAAGCAAAGTGCCATGTACAAACGCACAAGTTTCTGTTAGAAAGTTTCCTGGGAAGGTTTTGCTTTCGCGCGTGGACATGAAGATTTTTTCCTTGGCAAGTTTACGTTGACAGTTTTAATTTACACGCGTGTACACGAATAAGCAAATAATTTTATCCTGACCAGGAAAAGCAATATTCATGGGCAACCACATTTATGAATGAATGCCTAACGAGCACATCAAAACGAACAATTTTTTCATATTAAAATAAAGCATAATAACCCAAACTAAACCGTTGCCATGCAAGTGTCGGTAGTGCAGTCAAGCACAATAAGTTTAAAATTTAGTAGTTTTTTCACCACCTTGAACGATGAAATAGAATTCGACGAGGGCCATTCGTAAGGATCGAGATCACCGCATGGAGAGTACTCTTAACTCACTACTACTTAAGGACCAGGTCTTCGGGCAAGCGGCACGAGATAAATGCTTTTGAAGAAGGTGTTATGCATGTACAGGAAAATATATTATTTTTTTCCTTGTTATTGTTATAAAGATATAAAATATTACTCAAGATTCTAACTCAAAGGTTTCTTTCCAACTTTTTATTTTTGCGACGTTTCGGATAGTTTTTCTATCCGTTTTCAAGCTTTTTACTTATTTAACGGATAATATTTTATATCATTATAACAAAAACAATGAATCACCGAAGGGAAAGTTTTAGAAAAAGAATTATTTTTTCCGTACGCAGGAGCAAATCAATTTGGCAAGGAAAATCTTGTCAAGAAAAATTGCTTGTCTGTACGGAAGTGATACATCTTAAATACGATAAAAAATTCCAGATATACATTGTCTTGTTTCAGAGTCAGAGAAAAGAGAAGATGATGATGGTAAGCACTGACATCTATTTAATAATGACGCATGTCGTGTGCGCAACAAAGTGAGAATTTTTTTCTTCATCGTCAAACTCAAAAAAGTGATTTGGGGTTATTTTGTTATATCCTAATTTCACTTGTTAGCTATTGCAGACTTGACCTGAATTTTGAACACAATTATTTGCATAAAATTATAATTACTCTAGTCATGTAACGTCTTTGACTCTTTTAAGTTCGAAATTCCAAACAAATCTGAACTCTTCATTAGCGCTCTTAACTTTAGGAAATTTAGGCAATGGTGGATAATGTTGTATGGCTGTCGTACATGGTCATAACTCGCAATGCCGACAACTATAATTAAACGTTTCGTAAATTAAAACAACGTAAATGTGAAACGATCTGCAGTTAAATCATGCATGTTATGAAAGAACGCAGAAATCAGAAAACATGCTTCAAGCAGCTGTTTCAAGCATTCTCGAGTACAAGATCTTTCATACCGGTACATTTTATTCATTGTGTAGATTCTTCGGGAGAAGGTGAAGTAACGCCCAAGACAGAGGAAAGTCCATGTGGAAAACCAGATGAGAGGCTGTGTAAGTAAATGCGCGGGGGCAGTACCTTTGATTAAGACCATACGAATGACTGAGTTATACATGCTATAACAGGAAGATAATGCATATGGCCGCTTTTTCAAATCGCAAAAATTAAAAGAATCAGGTAGTTCTTATTTTCCGGAATTGAAAAAGCACAAAAATCGCAACATAATTCTATAAATTCTAAACGTTTCCCAGATTGTCAAAACTTAAAACCGCAAATCCTCGACCTTGTTTAACATGCATAGCCAATTTCAATTGAATAGCAAACAGGCCCATCGTGCTTTTGGGGCATAGGCGTCAGGGTTTCCGATTTTTAAGAGACAATATTTATTGACTTAGCTGTATATCGCATGCGTATGCCGCAAAGTGGTATAAACATTGCACAAATATTAAACGAAACCACAGCTTCAGTACACCGACAATTGAAAACAAATACACTTTACTTGGTTTCAAAGGATCAAACATTTTGCCAAATATATTGCGATTTCCAGCAAACGATCGCGTGGCAATGTTTAGAACACGAGCAGGAGCGTTTTATCAGTTATAAACAAGGCGAGGCGTAACCTAGCGTACGTTTTACATCTGATAAAGCACAAACTGCGAGTGTGATAAGATCATTTCAAAACGACCCATCCTGTTCCAATTTTGTGAGTTTATTTAGAGGAAGTTTTCAATGTAGAAAAATCAAAACTGTTCCGTGCAAATCAACGTGAATCTTTATCACATTTATACAAAATCAATATGACGCCTCTCACGATTATTATTTTCTTTGTGTTGTACTCATAGATAATTATTACTGGTGCGTTTTTGAAACAAAATGAAAAAAGTCATATTAACATAGCATGTAAATTAGGTTTGTCAATTGTGTGTTAATTGGGATGTTAACCATGTTCACATGCTCATAGCCGCCCATCTTATGCACTGCCTATTCAAATTATAGGTGCTTTGTACAGTCGCAGCCTAACCATGCATATGCATTATAATCCACGCTGTTTGTTTTCCTCAAAAACTTCAATCAAAAACAGTAGGCTTTTATATGACCATATCACAAATTATCATAGGACTTCCTCAATCGATATGTTGTTTAACTAGGTGTGCACTTCTTTTATTAATATGTTCAGATTCAACGTGCCAGATTTCGTACGGCTTCAGAAATTGTAAATCTTTGGCCCCGGCTGTGAATACTGATGACATCAAGGTCACGCAGATAGGGGTTAGAAGTTCAAAAAAACCAATTTTAAAAGTCAAAATCCAATGGAAAGTTCCAAAAGCAGGTGAGTTTTAAAACAATATGCACTGAAACAAGCTGTGAGTTCACGGCAAGGATCGCTAAAGGTAGAGTGTAAATTCGAGGGGGGTGGGGGGGGGGGACATATATATTCTTGTATATAATATTTCTTTTGAAATCAGTTGTTACTAGGGTTGATTTAAAAATTTATTGGGAAAAGAAAACGAATATATGAACAAATGTGCCCCTCCCATCACCTGGCCTGACAGACCGGGTGAGCTATGCCTATAAATACTGGAACAATAACTCAGGGTAAATCTCTAATATGTATTAGGGTAAACGTGAAAGCAATTGAGATTTATTAAACTTTTAATGCAATTTTTCCAAGCAACATGAAATGTCAAGCTATTACTTTTAATAAAAAATAACATATAATTTTTATCGAAATGAAGACATTAGATCGCGGTACATTGTTTGCATGGTGAAATAGTAAAAACTATGGAACCGACCGGCATTCGAACGTCACTATGACTTAAGATGTTCCAGAAAACAAGTTCCAGCGTAAATGGAAATCGCTAAACGGAACTCTGCTTTAAGTCTTAAATTAATTAGGAGGCAAGTGTCACCTTTTCATTTTTAAAAGTAAATAGTAAGAATTTTGCGTGTCCTGGGACAAGAACATCAACATTCCATAGGTACCCTACCGGAGAATTCACTCACCTTTTTGGCGCGGAATTTAAACAAACCATGCATCATTCTTAATATAAACTCGATTGAAACAAAAAAGTTTTATGCACAAAAAAATAGATTTTTAACGATGTTCAACATCGTATATCGTCGAGACGATTCAAAAACCACAAAAGATTTTGCCGACTACACTTTCGAGGGGGTCTTTTATGACAATGCTCTTGAAGTCCTCATATTAACCATCGGGATGGGCTGCCTGTTTCAAAGGAGTATAAAGAACTTTTATATTGCTCTGACATTGACCGAGTTATTGACGAGAAGCATAATAGATTACGGTACAATACAGTTAGATTTTTATGACAGTAGCGTGTTAGTATACCCATAAAGTAGACCTATACGGTCCTAAAAACAAATTATGAACGAATACTATACTATTTACTTGTTTGGGATAACACATGCGCGGTAAAAGGTGCTAACTAAGGATCTAGGAATATTCAGTACTTTAGTCAACAGGGTTCTTTTCAATTTTTTTACCACCTTATTATACATTCCTATGCACATAACGTGAGTGAAGCATGTTTAACTTAAATACAGTTTCGCTAACAGTTTTGTAATTAAATGATTGAATAACAGTTAACTATCACAAATAGGCAACTCTGATTAGTTTATCCTCTTCACTAAAGATGGTCAAATTCAATTATGCTATTTTGTCCAGCCAGCCCTAGATGAAAAACTAAAATAGTAAAAGTTTCGCACGTATTTCCATTCCATATAAATCATTTTCACGTATCTAATAATCTCTCATATGAAAAGATATGATCACAAAGGGATCATTTTCACATATAGTTATGAAATGTTTCAATCAAACATAAAATTTTAATTATATGTGAAATTCTGTAGAGGATGGTGATAAGCTTCAAAAATTTTTGTCGGAAAACCTAACCGTTTTTTCTCTGTGAATTACGTGACAAAACTACTAAAGTTAAAGCATGAAATTTTATCAATTTAGATCGCAGCTGTAAATCAAAAATCGCGTAATAAGTGCCATTTAAAAATTCGCTTTTCTACTTGGTTTTTTAATTCTGCATGAATTCATGTGAGTTGCTATTTTGATTCAAGCGATGAAAAAGAATAGACTCCCCTTTAAAACAAAGTGCAAATAGCAAATAATTCTATTAGCGCTATGGCAATTGGCCAACTTATTAGCCTTAAACATGGATTGTATTTCCATTAACACTTATAGAGTCAATATATGTAATTATTTATAGAATTAATTACAATGTCTGTGTTTTCGTACCCAGTAAACAGTCTTATTATCTGCGAAAACAATGGTATAATTGTGTGCTGTGTTTTTTTTATAGCTAGTCCTACATTGTTCATGGTGTATTGTGTGTTAATGTTTCAATTGCTTTTTAGACTGAAAATAAATATCAAACGCGGACACACAGAATAATTGTGGGATAAGGGGTCGAGGGGATGAAGTACTCCAGTTATACATTTTTACATAAACTATTCTAATTGTGGTCTAACCCAAGAGACTCGTACGGCCTTATGTTTTCATCTAGCAGGGTATATATAAGACCCGCTAGAAGAATGCCCTAGGGGTGATAATCCCCGAGTAGGGTGGCCCTAGGGGTCATAATCCCCGAGTAGAGCCATGCCAGGTTGAATGCCCTAGGGGTCATAATCCCCGAGCAGGGCGCCGTAGGGGTCATAATTCCCGAGTAGGGCCATGGCAGAAGGGTGGCAATCCCATCCGATATTAACCAGAACCAAAGGGTGATAATCTCTTTGGACAGTTCCTACGATTCGACTATTTTATTTACAAAATAATCCGAGTCTATGGGCCTGAAGGTGACCATTTGGGAGCACTTCAACTCCACAAAAACACGCAGTGTATTCCCCATGGACGACCCACAAGAGAAAAATATTGTGTGTTTCGATATGGAGAACTAGAATTGCGCACAGAATTCCACAACAGCTGTAATTATATAGAAGACAGCTTTTGCAAGGAAATGGTAGACTTGCTGTTTGGGCATTGCCATTGGTTTTATCACAGCTGGATCATCAGGGTGGCTAGGAAAAACCTAAGGTACAGGAAACCTGGATGGGGCCAGGCAAATACCAGCAGCTTCTCCACAAAGCTTCTATATTACAAATAAATTATTAAACCACTAATACGGAAAACAGAGCTGACCATTCTAGCCTTTTTGAAATATTTGTTTATCGCTATTTAATCTGTTCAGCATGACGTTCACACGATTGCGTGTGAGCTGTGTTTTTTGGCTAGAATAGAAATAACTTGGCATATTAGAAACATTGTTTTGCCCTGGTCAACATTTTCAATATTTTTGGAAATTTTTGTCGTTAATTTTACAAATCGACCGCGCGTTAAACGATTTGCAGAAGCTTGTACTTTGCAATTCTGAGTGGCGCGCGCAGACTGACAGTTAGCTATTCTCAACCATGGCTTAACTCACCATGCAAGCTGCTATATGCCTCACGAGTCAGTATATAGTGATTGGTTATGCGACTCAAGCAGAAACTAATTTGAAATAAGTAAACTGTGTCAAAATTTGGCTCTAATAAGATGCCGAATGCCGCTATAATTAATATTAATTTTTGAAAGCAAAGATTGAAATTTAAGTGTAGTTTAAAGAAGTAGGTTTTCGCTTGTGTTTACAAGCAGAAATTTTTTCCACTGGTCTTAATGCCGGGATAGAATTTCTTGATATGCGTCAAATACAGATCTTCTGCTCAATATTTCTTTAGATATCTCATGCAGGTAGGCAATCATATTTGAATCGCATGTCTAAACCACGTTAAAATATATTCAGCTGATTAGATCAGACAAGGCTAGAAATTTCTAACAGAAAGGGAATGCTGCGAGGTATAGAGTACAGTAGTTGCATTACCTTAAACTCGTGCGTGCACATAGCCATAGTTTTATAACGCCCGCTGCTGAACAATGAAAAATATCCTCTTAAATCGAGTATTAGAAAGATTGTTACACTACTACTGACCAATAAATTGTGGATTCAGAAGATCATCTCCAATGATAAATATTTTCAAATCGAGTGCCGTCAAGAATATAATGCCGCTTGCTTCGCTCGCAGCAATTACACATTAACAATCTCCCTTAGCTAGCGAGCCTTATTTGATGCCCGTGTTCTACCACACATGACACATTGTGTGCATTTTGATCAAATTTTAAACGAAATCTGCAATAAAAATTTTGAAATGCCCAAAATACTTACGATACATATATAGCTAGCGCATGTCATGATAAATGTAATATCAGATGCGACACTCAACTAGATGCAACAATCCACTTCCGACCAACGTCGGTAACTTGGTGTTGTTGTAATATTTGCTGTGCGGCTTGTACCGTACTCGCCAGAGCGCAGGGAAGAAACAGCATTAACAGCGAATATACATGCTTGCTTGAAACCGCGTTGGAGACGCTATACAAGCTCTTTTACAATGAATAAGAACAGCCGAAGTGCTGTTTAAGCCCTCTTTGTGGCAGAATTTGACTGAGACGCGACGCGACGCTGGACGTTGGGTTTGGACAGGAATCTGCCGTGTTGACCGCGATCTCATCAAGAACAGCTGGGCTGCTGTTGTAACAACCTTGCTGAGGGCTGAGGCGTCGTAGACCTGGCTTCGACGGCACGGGCCGCATTTTTTGACGTCCGTATGTTGGTAATCCCTAATCCGTAATCCCGTATGTTGGTAAGCGCACTGTCGTCGGAGACTCGTTACCGTATTCACGTTACTAGGCGCAGAACTTTTTTTATTTCTACGTGCTCTTACGCGTCTAACAGGAGGCATCGCGAAGATAAAGAATTTTGCGTCGTTTGTAATAGCCTTCTTGTCGGAACTTTGAGACAAAGTGACCTTTTTCGAGCATGCAGTATCTATTGTATCATATTTATGGAAATCTCGCAATTTCATTGGCTGCTGGGAACCATGTCGAACCTGTGCATGTGCACGCATGATGGCTCGAAATATGACCTTTGATCTTTTAGACCATGTAATCAAAGTGACCTTTGAACAACGTACAGAAAATAATGCGATTGTGTACGTGTTACTATCACCTGTCAAAGTTCCAAGCATTGCCCCATTAACTGTAATTTATATCGTATATAAACTGTCTTTAATCATTGTGCACAATCACTGTCGGAACTTGGGTACTACTTTCTTGTGGGGCAGGTGAAGGGGGATGGCTGCATGCCGTAGCTTTAGAGTATTGCCCTTATTTCAACCTAGCTGGAGTACGAAAAGTTCCTGAGATCAATTTCTATGAAACTTGTGCAATATTCTAACCTGATAATGTTCTAAATTCTGTGCAAAAATATCACTACCCATACAACATTAACACCTAATATCCCTGTTCTTTGTTTACTCGATTTCGACTGGTTACGAAATGTGGGATTAATCATTAACTCGACATGGAAACGAGCCCACGCAACTTATGAACAAAGCCTTCCATATGTCACACTGTAGCCCTAATCACATTGTAAGCCTCAACCTATGTCATATACTGTAACCCTGAACTTATGTCACACTGTAACTCCAACCCTATGTCCCACTGTAACCCTAAATCTATTTCACAAGTAATGTATGCAATTACAGATATAACCTTAAATCTATGTGACAAGTGACGTATATAACTACAGATGTGGTTGTAAAATAAACTTTTCCTTGTTTACTTGAAGGAAATAGTGATATTTGGGGCTGGCAAGTTACTCTATCCGACATTCTTCTTAAACCTGGATATTACCAATGCGTACAAGTGAACAAGAAGGTATATAACTCATTTACCTAAATTATGCTTTTAACTTTCATTTGTGCTTCTCGGAGCTGCATGACTTTTCGATTTTGAAAATATTTTCCACCTAGTTACGTAAACCTCGACAGTCGAGGATTTATATCCTATAAAGCCTTCAGCGGCTTTATATGACATACATGAATCCTCCTTCTCAGTATTTAACTTTAACTTCACAAATGTGAATATGTGATTAATGATATTAATATTTTGTTAAAATATGAGACATGACATACCCACAAGTACTATTTGGCTGTCAGTTATCCAATAGGGAGCTTTAGCAGCGACTACGAGTACGAGATTCGCCATTTTTGCGCCAAGCACACGTCATATGCTTACGCCATCTCGTACTGACGAGAAAAAGTCGTAGCCGTCGCTCATTTGAGTACGACATTTTGCTGAAAACTCGCAGTCCTCACTACGACTTTTTAAATACCATTGAAAGTTAGTTTACGTTGCTCATCTTCAAGAGTGATTTGTGGAAATATTTATCACAGTCTTAGACGTTTATCCAGCGCCTTTTTTCAAGCGGTAGCGCACGTTATAACGGGAAATTTTGAGCTGCAAGTTGTCAATAAATTAGCTATCCTGGATGTATGATATGCCAACAAAAATTGCAAACTACATCGCGAAATTGTAGTTTCTGTGTGATATATGGCTTTGCGATTTACTATCTTATGAAGAACATATCCTAGAAAATTTAAAACTCTAGGTAAGTTCTGAAATCTACTGCATTTAATTACAAGTGGAGTTGCGACCAAATTGTAAATATTATCTGGTTTGTTCAACTGTTTTTAACACGATTTATTCAAAATTTATTTGAAATTAATTCGCACATTGTTCTTCGTAAAAACAGCTAATTTTGTGAAGGGTTTTCGGTTACATAAAATGTAGTTTGTAGAAACTTTATTTCTTGTCGTTTGTTTTACTGCTAAAGGAACATTCGAACAGAAACGACAACGACTACGACTTCTGCACACGCCATCAAATCTCGTACTCGTAGTCGTACTCGTAGTCGCTGCTAAAGCTCCCTAATGAAGACTAGATGACGGAAAGAGAATATTCCCAGAGATTAATTGCATCAAGGCAATGATTATATATAGATCAGTCAGACCCACACAGAATTTTCTACCTTCTCGGTTCTCTGGTATGATTGTTAATTTCTATTGCTACATGCCTATGTAGTTTCTCTGGGAAGAACCAAACGGAGATTATTACGTCAATTATACATTCAATTCAATTGATTTTGGAACAAAATTGAAGTTATTTGTTCAAAGTCTTCCTGGTGAGAAGGATAGTGCGGTGGAAAAAACATTTCACACAAAAGGTAACCAGCATTCGCCATTGTGTTTCATGGAAGTTTTATGGATATAGGAAGCATTATTAATGGGCGCTACACTTAGCGCTTACTTTTGAAACTAGTATTAAACAAATTAACATAGTTTTATTATTTCGCTATATTTTACGCATTCAATCGGAAATAAACTGTGATATGCTGTAGCCAAAATTGGTCGTCCAAACATGCCTATGCCACGACATGTTTTCCATCCTGCCTTGTCTTGCTTTTTGGTCCTTGTCTTTTTAAGCCTTTGGAATAGCTTAATTTTCTCCTAGTACAATAGGCTCAAATTTCCAGCGGACGTTTTAGTAACGTTAAAATATTCCAAAACTTAACTGTGATTGTATTCTCGTGCATCGAAAATGAGGTAAACCTATGACTCTAAATTGCTATAACACTAACAATCCCAATTATTGACTCCGAATATTTCGGCCGCTTGTAACGTTCAGATTTGGGTGTATTTCATAAGCTGTTAAATATTTTGTGCGAGGTGTTTGCTGTTTATATAGCCACCTTTTTTAAAACAACTTTATTATTCTGTTAGATTCAAGAGATTGTGATCTTTTCCCCGAGCGGCCATGTTGTTGTAAGTAATTGTTTTTTAGTTGTTTTGCATGATTCAACTATACAAAAACTAAACGTGTTTTATTGGTAAAGTACATAGGAAAATGTAGCAAAAATGATTGGGCGTTAGCCTTCCAGGGCAATTAAATAGCCTTACATATTGGACACTTTTGTTGAACACAATTATCAGGTGACACTAAATATAATAATGAGCAGAGGGTTCACAAAAGTTGACCGTCCTTTGTCGCATACTCTTTTATTAGGTCTAATTTGATAACTTTGAATGCCACGACTTAATGTAGCGTGAAAAACAAGTCCATTTCTACACATAGCGCCTGAGAAGTTTAGTACATTACTATTAACAGCGGCCCCGGCGGCCTCGTGCAGTATAGTGAACGTTCAGCAGGTGCGTAATCTGTAAACAAAACACGAACTTGACTGTTTCTAACACTTTTAATATATGATCTGAGTTCACCGCTTTCACCAGTTTAAATACAGTACGCTTACGTTTTTTCTTGGATTATTTACCTGTAAATACTGCAATGCTCTGCTTTGTTAGTCTTTCCGTACTTTTAGTGTTTCATTAATTTTGTCTTTAAAGACATTTTGAATGATTGAATAATGCCCGTTTGCCATGTGCTATTTTAAGTACTACACTCAAAGGACACATTGCCAGGTAAACAAAACACACGTGATTGATTTTGACCAATTGTGTGCGTTGGTTTTGAACAGTGAACAAAGATCATATATTAAAATAAGAGCATTGATAACTTATTATCAATGTTGGTTTGTCAATGAATCACATGTGCGTGTATATTTACCTCAACGACTAAGCAAGTTATTTGTTATCCCTAAAAAAATTATTGATGTGCTCTTGAGTTCATATGATGGGTCCTAAAACGAAAAGTACTTGTGTTTATACTTCTCGATTTCTCACTATAATTATATATTTTCTTTTTTTAACAATACATAGACATGGCCAGAAATGTCTCTGTTAAGCAACATAGTGACACCAGTGCAATAATATCGTGGTCAGGTTTGACAAATTCCGGCATTAATTCAACGTTGATATCGAGTTTTATCGTCACCTATAATCCTACATCAATGAAAGATCCATGCCATAACGGATTAATTGCATCAAGCATCGAGGTTATTATGCATTATTATTTGTAATACATTAACGCCTCCATTCCACTCTCATGTAATTATTTTGCCGATGCTATCGAATAAAAATTTCGCCACCGAAAAGTTTAATTGGTTGAAGTGGCATAAATATTTTTTTCATACAGGTAAAAACTGATTACTTTTTACAATTTGCCGACAAAAGGGCGATAATGAAATGAAAAACGGTCTTAATTTAATTCCCTGTTATGTAATTAGAGCTATGAGATATTGTTGTACAAGGTATATTAAGACACTCAGCCCAGCTAAATGCCTCACTATCTTTTTATTTGAATGATGTAGCCTAAATGCTTGTGAAACTCTCCAAATCTATAAATACATTCGACGACTTCAGTCAGTGTCTTTATCAGGGCTAACGTGATGGTTGCAACGCTTGTCCTGATGATTATAAACCCTTCGCACATAACGTCACACTAGACATGTGGACGACAAACATAAAATTTCATTAATTCTCAGACACTGTAAACTGTTTTAAAATGCTGACATATGAGATCGGGATACAGTTCTGTGATTGTTGTTTTTTAATCCATGTAGCCAAAAGCCTGCATTATCTATTGTTGCCTCTTTATAGGAAGCTTTTACACAAGTCTCGCTGGTTTCGCAATGATATTTATTAATCAGTTACTATTTGATTATCTAGGATGCTTTAAAAAAATCTCACATTTTGGTTCCGGAACTTCAACCATTCTGCCAAAATTATTCTTTCAAGGTAATTATGGTCTTTATAAATTTGCACTTCGAAAAAAGGCATGAATGTAAAAAAATCCTTTTTAAACCACTTGATATCCATTTTACATCGTGAACTGAAATATACAGAATGTTAATTAATTCGTACTTATATTTTTTATTTTGTATTTGATCCAGGTAACACCTGTGTTCAGTGAATATGGTTGCAAAAAATGTGAGCGTACATGCGACCGTTCTTCTAAGAAAGGAAGACAGTCCAAGTTATACTCTTATCGAATGACCATCGTTCAAGCCTCACGTGAGTTTGAATGTAAAAGTGTTAACTCTTTCTCAGCAGCCCTTAATGAAATCGTTTGATATAATTATAAGAGAAAACTAACTAATAAACACTAACAGATGCTTATAGCACCCAGCAGCAGCAGCAGGCCAATTTGACTCGTCATGTAGATTGTCTTGGCATTTTTTCTAGAGCAAAAACATTTCCTGAAATTCAAAACTGTCTTAATGACTATTAAGCGCTGACAAAAACAACTAATTAAGTATCCGTACAATCCGGGACCAAACCATATGCGAGTACGTACACTTGCTCAATTATACCAAAATTGTGAAAAAAACATGTCATCAACTTTTAAAAATCCCCCTTTCTCACGTGAATGAATGAATGCCGATCGTTATTTTAGCGGCATGAAGAATATTCTATGGTGAGGGCAAGAAGGAGGGGGGGGGGGGGTCTGAAATATGAAGGATGATTTACGTTGTACAAGAACTTGTTCATCGATGTGTTCCAGATGTTTTGTCCAGGATTGTTTGTGTAAAATGAATTTTTAAATAATTGTCTTGTGCGCAAACACAATTTGTGTGAATGGGTTTAGTGAAAGCAGAGCTAGCTACGATACGCATTATATAGTACAATTCGCATTCGTTTTTGCCTTTTTAGTATTAAATAATGTGTTTTTCTTTTTGCTATACTTAGACCTTCCGCCCGGTGAACGTCAGCCTTTATTGCTGAAGGCCGTTGTCGTTGTCGTTGTTCTTCTAACCATTGTAATTTTATTTTCTGTTGCTATGATTGTTTGGAAAAAGAAACATGGTAAGAGAAGGAGCTCTAAGCTAAATCATTTTTAATTATTACCGCTATTGTTAGCACAAGTCTTACTAGCTAACGATGCGCTTTGAATGTGTCATGTTTTAAAGCATGTCACAGGAAGCACTAGCGAAACATGTGATTATCGCTTTTCCTCTTGCCCTAAACCAAACGAAACGCGGGTTCTGGTAGTGGATCTACCCTGTGTATCCACGCTGGGGGAGAAGGGATCTTATACCAATTACTGTAATCCAATAACCCTTGGATATGCTGGATTTCGAAAATGTTTATATAGGCGTCGAAGGGTATATTCTTATTTTTTTCCTATTTAATTTAATAGTATAGTGGGTGTATAAAAAGGTAATCGAGCTTTAGAGTCACTTCATTGTATATTAAATATTGCATGTACATTATCCCAAATTAAGTTCGATTGCTTTTTTTGAAACACCATGCTTTTAAAGAAGTAATATTGCCTTTTTTATTTTCACAACTAGTCGAGAACGCTAAAGAACATGATACGGTCTCAACGGGAAGACCAGGTATTATAACACCACTTAAATCCCAACGTGAGATTGCCTAAGACGTAATCCTAAACTGTGCTTGCATAGTACGGTTGAACTTGTTGATCATGAAAGAGTAACATAATTATAGTTATATTTGATGAAATGGTTAAGAGTCCTCAAATTATTCATTTTCTGATAGAAGCATCATATCTGCAGGACGATTTCAAAATGAATTGGGCAGCTCGATCGAATTGCTCGCTTCTGAAATTTCTCGCGAATTCCGCGTAAGTCATCTTTATTTGTGGTGTCTTTCTTCAAGAACATTGGCACGAAATTTATAAAGAATTGATTTTAAACGGTGATATTAACTGTGATGTTATGAAAGCCTCACCAGATGCCCATGCACAAAAACTTAATTTTTTGTAATCTCTTTGTCAAGTTGATCTATCAATTAGGGAGACCAGCTTCGGCGACCTTGATTGATTACTAATATTACTAAGGTCAAAGAGAATATTTCGTAGTATGATTAATGTGGTGAGGAATTTTGCTGGTATAAAAAACATAAGCCCAGTGTGAAAGAGTTTTGGGACTTGGAGCATTTAAATGATGAATATTTAATAAAGGCTTGGCAGGAATGCCATTGCGTATAATTAATCAATATAACAATCCCAATGAATGCTGGGAGAGTTTGGAAATTTTATGTATCAATGAACTCTTTCGACATGAGCGTGCAAAGTGCATTGGATTGCTTCGGAAATTGAACACATGCTGAGATGCAGAGACTCGTAAGAAGCATGTAATAAAACATGCCTCGCGGTCTTAGTGGTGGGAAAGCTTTCATGCAACTTCATAGGAATAAAGTACACTTTGAAATACGAATTGTAAAATCAAAATACTTTTATAACAAAATCGCTGATTGCTGTAGCTGCAATGAATGATCCTGAAAAGACATGGACATTGATTAATTCTACATTGGGTAAGAATAGCAGATCCAACAATGTACGTTCATGCGCTGTTCTTCATTAGTGCTGCAGTAACGCAGATAAATACCCGTAGATGGTGTCGCATCGACTTTGGAAGCTTATATAAAAAGCATGTAAAGCTACATTTTTGAGAAAAATTCCTGCTAAAATTCTAAAATTATTTGCAGACATAATTGCATTGTCGTTAAGATTCGTCTTTAGTTCATCGCTTATAACAGGCATATTCATAGATGAATAGAAGCGTGTCCATGTAGGCCTAACACCAATATTCAAATCTGGGGCTACAAGATAATGCGAGAGTTATTGCCCTATTTATATGCTAGGTTTTCCTCCAGGTACAGTTACTTCTCTGAAATCTCTCTGTTAACAAAGTTTTATTCTGGGACTTAACTGTGACTGCCCTCATCTAAATGTGTAATGAGTTGTTAATGGCAAGTTAAACCATGTCGTTTTCCTAGTTGCTTAAAGGCTTCGACTGACTCTATGACTATAAATGCTGAATAGAATAAATAAAAGGAGCAATTCGGAGTTTTGATTCATACTTAATAATTAGACAACAGCGATGCAATGTTAACAGGAAATATCCAGTAGTGAAACCATTACCTGTAGAGTGCTTCAGGGTTCTATACTTAGACCACTTCTGTTCTTGTTATAACAGGAAAAAAATGTTTAAAAAGGGCGTTTTTAAATGTCTTTTATAAGTCAGTTAAAATTCTGGCAAGTTGTTCCATATGATATAGGGGCTTCATCATAGGACAACCGAGGGGAAAGTCTTTTAAGTCATTCAATTTTTTTTGGACATTCTCATCTCGGAACTGGAATATTTATGTAAAGAGTTATGGAATACAGAAGACACATGTTCAAACAATGGTCGAATACACGCGCAATATATTTGAATGAGGTAAAATTCCTGTAGAATATATTGCTTCCATCACAAAACGAACAATTATTTCTCTTAACCACTCCACCTTTCTATTCATACTCACGAAACGAATGCATTACAATTACAATGCTGAGGAGCAAAATTAACTGAATAACTTAGATATTACGCGTTTTTGTTGACTCTATCTTTCAATTTTATTTCAGTGACTGAGGTTTTTATCGCTCATGCCAGTCATTGCAAAGATTGTGATGATGTTGTGCTCTCTGTGGCTACCTATCTTAACATGACTGGTCATTGCAAATGTTACCTTGATTTGTGTTCATTACCAAAGGAATGGTCGACGGGAACTACCCAATATTATGAAAATCACATTGCGCAATGCCCAAGAGTTATCGTATTGTTTACTGTCGACGAAAAAGACAAATGCGAGGAAAGCATAAAATGTAAGTAAAATGCTTGATCAAACGTACTTGTGCGACTACAATGTTAATTCTAATGTATAGATAATTTTTGTGCATTGACCTATATACCTATAGACACTAAAAGATCCGAATTCTAAAATTTTGTCAGAAGATAATTATAGCTTTTTAAGTACGATATGACATAGAGCAAGTGCGTTGTACTGCTACGACGATTATATACACGTTGAGAACGAAAGTTTTCATCGCGAAGTTAGTCTCCGTTGCAAACTTAATTCGGGACAATAACAAGACTTTCTGTCATATATTATTCATCTATTTTACTGATGTGGCTAACTTTCTTTCTACTCACCTTAAACAAACTTTATCTAAGCTTAAAATATTAGGCTAATATAGTGCGTGTAAATTGATTATGTTTGCTGCTACTAAGTCTAAAGTGCGTTCATATGATTTTAAAAAACCATAAATTACATGATTATGGTACAACGGACACCCAACTTGCACCTCTTGGTAATTGGTTCGATTCTCAATTGGGAATTGATTGAATCAGCGTTCTGCATAAAGTATCCAGGTACTCTGGTTCCGCCCACAGAGATGTTGACCGAGTGGATTATGTAATATGAGTCTACAGTAGTTATAGCATATATAGGCTGCTGTGTTGTGGCAAAACTAAATGAAAAAATGGCAAAAATGACTACTGGCCTTGGATGAATGATTGATTTATTGCGCTGACTTTCATGACAAAATGTTTACTCATTAACATGATAACATCTTTATTTAAATACCGACTATATCATATTAATTATTAGCTACGTTGTATTTTCAGTAGTGATAGTACCAATGGTTAGAATACTATCGTTTTAGAGAACAACTTTACAACTTCGTTAACAAAAAGTGAATTTTATCTAATTTTACTCACAAAATATCGCTGTGTTTTCAGCACGCAACTTTATTTATCAAAAGAACCTTATTCGATCGGAACTCCTCTCCAATTGCCCAACAACAAAGTTCATCCCAGTCTATATGGATCACTTATCCGACCTTGACATTCCCTCCTTTTTGCGAAACAAGAAATCTTTCTCGCTGCCAACACAACTGACAGAACTTGTTCTGTACATCATTGGAGAGCCTGTGTGCAAGCCTGTGTCTGTTTGCCCGATGATAGCACTGGAAGAAGACAGCAATTTGATGAAACACAAAAAAATCATGGAAACCAAGATCAAGGAATTGAACGGAAAGCATCAAAAGAAGTTGAAAGTCAAAAATAACAACACCATTCCAAAGGTATATAAAACACTTCAAAAGGCTGAACCCTATAGTGCGTGTATAAAAAAGTTTACAGTTGAAAAAAAGCTCTGTTAATGCGAAGAGCGCTTAATGTTTTAATGGACTTTAGTGATCCAAAGCAGTACCGCTTCATCTGGAGCATATGGAGCAACTATTTTTTTTACTCATGGTGGTTGGTTATGAAAAGCCATTTTGTAGAGTCTTCGCGCACAAAAACGTCTTGTTTGAAACAGCTAGGTTATTTCATTGACTCCAGGTGTAATATAATGTTATAATTTTCTTATAATTACGAATTATATTAATTATGGTCTCTGTTTTCGGAAATTCGTAGTATATCTAAAAGAATATACGGGTGCGCGGTTTCATGTTACTAATTTCGATGTTTTCGAAATTGACGAACTATCAAAACATAGAATTTGCTGAACTAATTAATAAAAATTAATTATATGCATAATTATAATGTTTTAATGCTATTTATCTTTAGATCGTATAGAGAGTTCTGCTGAAGTCGTCAGTCAAGACTTGGATAAAGTTAAACATCTTGTGGCGGTTTAATAAGAACTTGTTGAGGCGCACAATGTCATGTTAACATTTTTTAGGGTAGCATTTTAGAATTCAGTGCTTTTATTGAGAAAACTGTAAATATAATTAGCTTATCGTAGACTAAACTGCATGACGATGGTAACGACAACGGCGACGATGACCACGTTGATAATGATGATGATGATCTCTGTACCATCTTTTTATGTTATAATTTGGCGTCTTTTCATGCACTGTAAAATAATACAACAACCGTAATTGGACTAATAAACGCTCTGCTTGAAAAAACCCCCTCGTTACACGCAAATCGACCAAGGTTATGTCACTGGTAGTAATCGCACTAGCTTGTGGTCTTGGTGGCCGCTTCTACGTATACCCTCGCATTTTATTCGAACCTGAGATGCCGTATAGGAATAGAAAGTAGGCAGCGGGTTTGATCCCGTTGTCGAAACCGCTAAAAGTACGCCATTCTTGCAATCTTTTATAACTATCTTCATATCCAGTTTTTGGCCAGCCCTTCGATCAAAAAGTGCGCTATAAATGTTAACTGCTATAGAGAATACTGCCCAACTAACTCAACATATGGTAAAAAATATAGTATTGCATTATTTTACCTAATTATTCATTTGAATTTTAGGCCAACAGACTTTGACGAGTTACAAACGGCTTCATCCCTACTTAGAGGTAAAGTTTACACGACAGCCCGCTAGAGCTTGGCTTAAAAATTATTGACCTCAACCAATTTTCTGCCTAGTAATTTCAGACCAAATTTTTAGCAAAAGGCTTCGACACATCTAAAATCCCTTTTTTCCTCTTTCCTTCCTTTTCTATTTCCATTTTGCCTTCCACTATAGTTTAGAACTAATAGGCAGTTAGGTGTGACCTCAAAAAGTGTCTAGAAAACGATTTTCATTGAGCATATTGTAAAACTGAAATATTTTTAAGATAATTGATAAGCTATGAATTGATACTGACACGCTGAGTTCACATCAGATCCGCACTTTACTCACAAACTACTATTTCATCTTCCCTATTTTCACAACCAATTTTTTCATTGTTTAACGATAGTCTGGGACCTGTATAGGAGTTTGTATGCATTTTATTTGCCACAAGTAATCTCAACTGTTTTGGGGTAAAATGACCATGCCGATCAACATGGCATACCTGCCAAAACCCGAATCCGGAGCGAAAGTCCTGAAAATGACGCCGCTCCGAAAGGGCACGCAGTGCCGACATAGCTTTAACTTCTGAAAAACAAAAGCAACAGCTTTTCTGAAGTGCTTATAGTGTTTAGAAGGGTTGCTTTTAGGGGTAGTTATGGGATAGAAAAAGTTGTCTAAGTATATTAATATTTTACAAGAAAATGACCATGGACCACCCCAGCTGAACTGCTAATTATGCATGAACCACTGATATGCCTGGCAGAGATTAAATTTTCTTATTTCCTGAAAATTTTTATCATTGGATGAAAAACTATGCTTAATCTAAATTAATTATTGTAGATTTAGATTGGCATATGCTCATATGCATAACATTAGAACTCCTAGATATAAACATTGCCCAAACTTTCGATTTTTTCTAAAGGAAAACCCCGGTTCATATTCATTTGCTGGCATAACAAACCCGAACGGCGTTAGATTTTCAGTCAGTGTACCATGTTTTACAAATATAGCTATTCGAAATGTATACAAGGCGTTTGTTTATATTACGGACTGTATACCCTTTATAAAGGGATCCAGAAATTACGGCAATAATACGCAAATAGTTTTTGTTTTCATGGTAAATAAAAAAATACAATAAATGTATTATTTCTACTTGGGTTGCTGTGGTGGCGAACAAACGCTAAATGAAAATATTCGCCCCCCCCCCCCCGTCAAGTAGCCCACGAGACAATTTGCCGGAAGGCTACGCGCAGGATTGGTAGCTTGGCTTTTTGAGGCCAAATAACTCGATTTTGGCTTTTTTACTTCTTGTTTGGCCTTAAAAATGTTTGGCCTTTTGGCTTTCTTTTGGCTTTTTATCGAGTGACAAGATTTAAGTAAAAACACTAAAAACTGTCAATGCCGTAAACACATTTGTGTAAATACGCGTTTTTTTATGTAGGTGTTCACCATAAATGTGATAAAACAGTTTCATTTTTGTGAAGTTGAAGACTTTGGAACTTAAATTTAAAATACTAGGAATTAGCTGGACCAAATCTGACTGATACCATGTCAAAACATTGATAAAATTTGAAAACTTTTTTTGAAAAAAATAAAATTTGGCCTATTTTGTTAAAACGTCATTTGGCCTTGTGCATGTACAAAAGCCTACCAACCAACCCTAGCTGCGCGTCATTTTAAAATTATTTTTAAACTTGTGGTTTTGATTTTGATCCTAAATGTGTTATATGAGAGTTTTCCCACTCGAGTGCACCTAATGTTATCAATTTTTCGATTGAGACTCTTCTACATGAATGAAGTATTCTTAGATAATGTAATCTAAATACATATGAAGACGAAAAAGTGGCATTTATCGAGCAGAGAAGCGGCGAGACATCGACATGTTCGCATATTTGACGTAATGTCGAAGGACACAATATCGAGAATAGAATGTACTGCACTGCTTCAAACTTGACAAGACTTGGTTGAAATCTTCTTTAGTCATCTATTATTATGCAAACGTACAAGAATTGGATGATACTTGCGAGACGCGGTGATAAAAAGCGAACAAGACGGCAAAATATGGCTGAAATAGTGTTATGGCGACCAGTAAGTGAAATAAAATGTATTATATTTAAACAAAACAATGCCAATCGTTATGAAATCTACAATAATTATATTAAATTAAGCATAGTTTTTCATCCAATGGTAAAAATTTTCAGGAAATAAGAAAGTTTAATCTCTGCCAGGCATATTAGTGATTTCATGCGTAATTAGCAGTTCACTAGCTGGGGTGGTTCATGGTCATTTTCTTGTAAAATATTATACTTAGACAAATTTTTCTATCCAATAACCATCCCTAAAAGCAACCTTTCTAAACACTATAAGCACTTCAGAAAAGCTGTTGCTTTTGCTTTTCAGAAGTTAGAGCTATGTCGGCACTGCCGTTTCGGGGCGGGGTCATTTTCAGGACTTTTGCCCAGGATTCGGGTTTTGTTAAAGAGATTAGATATAGTTTTATCCAGAAGCTACATCGAATTCATAGCTCATTTTCATTATTTAATGATCAAGACCTGTTTTTATATATCATGTCAACGAAAGACAGGTCAATAACGAAATTAGTTGCTAAATTCTGTTATGATATATTAGCAGGTTTTGACCATTTACAGTAATATATATTTACCTTGTATTGTTCTTTGTTTTGTATCAAGTTGAGTTAGCTTAATAACTTAAATATTTTGTAATTTTTTATTATGTGTAATATCGAATGTATCTCTTATGATATCTTGTTGATTGAATATATTATATTATATTATATTATATTATGCCATGTTGACCAGCATTGTCATTTTACCCTAAAACAGTTGAGATTACTTGTGGCAAATGAAATGCATACAAACTCCTATATAGGTCCTAGATTATAAAGAAAGTGAACGATATTGGGACGCAACAAATGCCCTATACAGCACTGATCTTAAACAACAACTGGATAAAGTTTCTGCCATGCATAAATGGCGATCATACTTGACTATCCACTATCAATTTATAATTGTAGCCAGCTATATCCTCGCAGTTAATATGGAATAGACATTTGCTTGATAATTGGCCAGATTTCACACGTCGCGATTTCATTCACATTTATTCAGTTTTTACATGCACCGTTTAAATAAATACTTAAGCATTTTTATGGTCACTATTTATATACTCAACTATTTCTTGCTATTATTTATTTTCACGATTTATTTTCACGATTTATCTCCTGGTCAAACAAGTTCACGCGGTTTTTCCAAAATTCCTTTCTTATTCTCACATCAACGAGCACCCTCCTCTTTTCTTCTTATAAACGACTTGAGCTATAAACGATTAATAAATTTAATAAAACAAATAGCTCGATTCACATGTTAATTATAGCCCAATTAGAATATTGTATCCAGTAAATTATTGGGATTATTAGTGTTAGGGCATAGATTATGCTAATCCTGCGTGCATGAAAATATAATCCCAGTACATTGTTGGAAGTGTAGTGAACGTTGTCGCGAATAGTCTTATCTTTTTGGGTTACAACGTGGGGATCAGTCAAATATGCGGCTCTATTTTAGGTTGAACACAATGGACCGATTGCATTATGGACAAAATTTTGAAAAAAGTTGAAATAGAAAAATTTTTTACCACAACATTGAAGAGCATCCTAAAATTAGTAAAATTGCAAAGTTTTGTTCCGAAACGTTGTAAAATGTGGAAAATGTGAGCCTGTTAAGATTGCAAATTTTGTATATTTTTGTATTACGCACGGAAAATTGATACCGACATCGAGAAAACGGTATCAATTTTCCGCGCGTAATACCAAAGTGTACAAAATTTGCAATCTTAACAGGCTCACATTTTCCACATTTTACAACGTTTCGCAACAAAACTTTGCAATTTTACCAATTTTAGGATGCTCTTCAATGCTGTGGTAATGAATTTTCCCATTTCAACTTTTTTCAAAATTCTGTCCATAATTCAATCGGTCCATTCATTATTCTTGATGACCTCGGTTAACATACCATGTGAAAATACAAGCTATTAACTTTTTCAATTTCATAATTAAAAAAAAACAATAGTCCTTTATCATTAATTGCAGGAAGGGTGGTATTACCTGGCCTGTTCTTCAGCTCCTGAAATTTTTGTGTCGCATTCGCAAGTTGTTGATTGAGATCAGCTTGCTCTCGACGTAGTTTTTCTATTTCTTTGTTGCGTTGTGCCTCCATCCTACGATATTCATTTCGTAACCCCTCAATATTTGCTGTATGTTGGTTTCTTGATTCGGCTTGCTGACGTTGGACTGCAAGGTCACTTTCTTGACGTATCTGGTGCATTTTTTCTTCGTGAGCTTTCCTCAGGGCTTGAATCTAGAAGTGATGAATTGATAAAATTAATGTTCGTATTCATTCAGCGGGAACCGCTGATCATGTTTCTTAAACGATGTTCCTGGGACGTATGGTTACCAAATCCTGGAAAGGTATAGCTAAAACTGCAATTAAATCTCACGAATCGCATTTCGGAGGTTCTACGTTTCATATTTTTTCGGGAATTGTGATCACAACTTCACAGGATCGAAAAGATAATAAATTGTCGTTTGAAGTGTATTTTGTACTTGGCAAGTACATACATGATCTCCAATATTTAAGAATTGATCAGTCAAGCATGATGTAATATGTAAGCATTTTGAAATTTTACTGAAGTTGTAAGATTGTACGATAACGGATACGACAGGCACTAGCTTGCATAATGTCCTTCGAGACTTAAAGTAAATCTCGATCGTCCTTAGGTTTTGGATATTTTGTCGTACTTTGTACATACACTCGTGCGAGCTTCAACCAAAAAATTATGCACTTGAACATAACTTTACGTACCTCTTCTATGTGTTGCCTTGAATATGCCTCTTGCTGTCTAAGTAGTCTCTGATTCTCTGCCTGTTAATAGATTGGAATATCAATTAACAAACCGTTCAATAGTCAAACTAATGATAGCTTTTAAACAAAAAACGGCAAGTTACAAAAATCCTAAATCTAGTAAAATAAAAAATGACTTAAGTTTAAAGCAGAAAAATGCTATCGTTCGAAAATTATCAAAAAATAAGAGGGACCCATGTCTCGGCGTTTGTTGCAAACAAAAACATGTTTTCTGCTTTGAAATTAATTTTAATATTATTTTTTGGAATGATACAGTAAATACTTAGAAGCTTTTCACATAAAATTATATAACGCTAGTTAGCTCATTTTTATAAACGACATACCTCCGATTCCTGACATGCTGCCTCAAACAAAGCATTTTGAATTCTTTGGCTTTCTATTTCACTCTGATAATCTTGAAGTTGGGAAATAGTTCTCATTGCTTGCTTCTTTCTTTCTTCGAGAGCCTGTAAGGCAAAAAAATGCGAAATGTTGATCATTTTCGGTCGATTTCTACCCGCAGCAATACTTAACATACCACAATGTGCTTCCTGTACACTTCTTCAGCAGCTGGTCCGAGTGCACATTCCCAATACTCTTTTTCGACGTCGCCAACAATACTTAATACGTACTCATAGGGTGTTTCGTGGTCAATATTTTGAAGAACAGGTTCTAAGTGCTGTTTAACAAGCTCCTGGAGGATATCATCACAAAATGCCACAGAAGTCTGCCAATTGTTCTTCAGCAAGGAGTGCAAAAGACCACCATTACACTCTCCGCCATCAGAGAATGATGAGCAGCGTTTCTGAAAGAAGTATTAAATTACTGTGATAATAATTTGCAACCTCATTAAAACGTTATCTAAAGTTTAACTTGAAAATATTGTACGTATTCTACCTCTTAATCTCAAACTTTTTTACCGTGGAAAAGATGTGCACTTTGTATATGTTCTAACAATTGTTAGTAGAATCATACTAGTATACTATAGCAAATGCTGTAATTTGATTGGTTACTCTACTCGTTATCTACCCTCGATAGATAGCGAGTAGCGAAACAATCATCTTTCTATAGAGATTTCTTTTAAAAAAATTCCTTAAAAATCAAACTTTTTGTTGAATATTCCATGTTTGACCTCTGATTCTACTAAAACAATTAGATTACTCGCTCTCGACTTCTATGCGGTGATAGTTCGGGCTTCGCCCTCATCATCTATCCCCCGCATAGAAATCTTGAGCTCGTAATCTAATTGTTAATTAGATGTTTTTTGACACACTGTGTATATCAATTTATCTATGAATTAATACTTACGGTAAAATCTTTGAGATGAGTTTGAAACTGATCAACATCTGGATCCATCAGCGTTTCATCCCTGAACAGCTCAATAGCGTGTTCCAAAATTTCCTGATGTTGTTCCATTATTTTCTGCTCCTCACATGGAAAATACGAAACTAATTCTGACATCACTGCCTCATACATCCTAAATGCTGTTTCACCTAAATCGTAAAGGTGCAAAATGATTTGAATTTAACATGGGAGTTAAAACCAAAGGTAATTCCGTGCATGCTGCATAGAAATTTTGGACAAGATAAAATAAATCAAGAACATTGTATAGCGTTTATATTTTGATTTCATTTTTACCATTCACAGTACAAAAAAGAAAAAGGCCATGAAAATTCTACCTCTTATGAGACACGTCTACTTTGAATTTTAGATAATCAAATTCACATTTCTACAATTAATCAGGCAATTGTTGCAACAGTTTATATAAAATATCTGCAATAACATAGCCAGTGTCGTTAATTACAAAGACAGCGTAATAGCCCAATTTAATAATTGCATTGATTCGTCACAATTAGTACATGTAAACTCATACCATATTGTAATTTAACGACCATGCTAATTATTATTGATTCATACCTGCTCTTTGATAAGCTATTTTAACTGTTACATCCCAAGCCGATTGCCAATCAGGTACAAAGCCTTTGGTGTTAAGAGCTTCTAGGTAGGTCTGTACCATGTCAGCCAATTCTAAATACAAGGAAAAATATTATATGGTAGTACCAGAAGGTAATTTGAGATGACAAAAGAAAGAGAAAAACACCTTCAGGCAAATGGAAATCCATAAATCATTGGCAATAAATGATTAGCTTTCAATCGTAAAAGTTGTGTGCTAACATGTGGTATTCATGGTTTAAACGCGTAGCATACAAACCAGTTGTAGTAAAGGGCCGTTGTAAAGGACCGTTGTTAGGGGGAGGGGTGGAGAAACTTTGCCAGGTTTAAAATATTAACAAGCTTTGCGAAAAATCAACCGGCTGTTCCCGCTTGCACGTGCTACGATGCAAGTGATTTCGAATCAAACGAAATATACTAGTTTTTATAAACGAACGCACATAGCAAAATAAAAAGATAATCGTTTGATAAAAAATTGTTATTATTAAATCCAGTTATTTTATTGGATTTTACCATGATTTTTCCAAATGTGATTTTCGCCAAATGTGATTTTTGCCTTATACAAGAGGCATCATTTGAGAGCTCGTAGTGCGGGCTATCAGATGGCATGCTTTGTTGAACTATAAATGTAACAATTACTCGGAAAATTACATTAATTAGCAAGTTATAAGACAAAATTTTAAAAAATATTGCAAAAAACTTAAAAAGTAACAAAAGATTTTAGAATGAGATCAACATCAGTCTGACAAAAAGAGAGGTCATATTTGTGCAAATGTTCATAGCAATAGGCCCAAAGGCAAATTTTTTGTATTATTTTGAATATAACCTTTTGGAAACACTAGAAATGTAAAAAAACTTTTCAAGTGCAGGTTTTTTTGCAAATATTGAGCACCTGTTCATGCAAAAAGCCTCATTTGACAGTGTTTGATCTGCTCTATCAGCGAGCATGCTTATCTACTAACAATTTAAAATCCCCCTTAAAACTGTCATATATTAGTATCATTTAAAAGAAATCTGAAATATGTTGCAAAAACAACTTCAAATGAAATAATTTGTTTCGAAGTACACAAGTGCTGTGTGATAATGATAATAATCATATTGTAAGGGATGTTTATACAAATTTTTATAGCAATAGACCTAAAGGGAAATTTTTAATAGAAAACGACACATTACACCGTATTTTCTACACCATAAGGCGTTCTTTTTGCCGTAAACCAATGAAATTTAAGCTCATGTATGATTACGACATCCAGAATCGATTGGCGAGGTCAAAAATCACTTAGGCAACACGAGCAGGAAATTTTGGCGATCGACCAGCTCCGATTCATGTCCGACGCGCGAGCGCTTTGTGTAAATGACCATATAACAGCATTTTTGTGTGTACTTTTAACCAATGGGATTTACCATGCAAAGAGATTTAAACAAGGGCTATATAATGGCGTTCAAACTGTGTAATTTGGTTGAGATACAGCGAAGATACAGGGCTTTAAAGTTAGCAATATTTTATTTACATTCAACTGCGCGTAAGTGTTGCATTATTACATGTTTTTGTATTTCAAACGATAAATAAATCAAGCAAATTGCGTTTGTAAACAAACTTATCTAGTTCTATCGAAACGTTTTGAAATTCTGCATCGGCTGGTAATTTTTTTGTACAAATAGCTTGTATTGAAGTAGAGATATGGTTTCGCAAAATCACCCGACACCTGTGACTGATTTTAGGGGGTGTTACTTATGAACGGCGGGATGATTTTGATGCATTGAAATAAGTGGCCAAGCTTAAACGAAAGTTCAACTAAACAACAAGTGAAGGAACTAAATTGTGGCGTAAAATGTACGATTGCCTTTAAAGTTCACACCTGTCATATCACTATAATTATTCAATCACTGGGAATATAATGCAATGTAGTTTAATCATGTATGCGCATTAACTGTGACTTATTTCCATTCATCAAAATCATCCCGTCTCGCAATCCTTGTAAGCCACATCTTTAAAAGAGGAACACGGTAGTAACTTTAAAAAAATTTTGTCTAGTGTAAGTCCTCTTGAATGAAATGATCAGAAAAACACTGTGATGTTAAATATGTATCCGTGTCCTTACCTTGACCTATTCGGAGTTCTTCTAACTGACGCTATATATTTAATTTTTAGCAATGGACGCTAAAGGTGGGTGGGTGGAAAAATTCTGCATTTTTAGCTCGTTTTAAAATAGATTATTGTACGGTCCATCACTGGGAATAAATGAATACAGTAATGCCCTACGCGCTCATTTTTAAATCTTTCGCGCCACTGATTTTCAATCATTGCGGTACTATATGATTATTATATATTGAGAGCCATGGAGTTATCTAGATGCTATATTATTATATATATTGTGAATCAATATATCAGAAAACACCTTGAAGTATTAAAACTCCTAAAAACAGGGTGTCATGTTTCTAATAACAACATACAACACATTTGGTTTGAGTATTTATCATCTCTCGGTTAAATTTATCGTTGTGTTGTTAAGCGCCCTCCGCAATTGAAATAATCTTCTCATGCACATGAATCAATTAGTGAATTATAGAAATCAACCAATAACTATACTAATATTGAATAATTATATCACGCATGTAAATATATTAAAGATTTGTTTCGCGTTCTGTCCATGAAGACAAACTCTTAAGAGACCAATAATCTTTTGTAAGGATCCTACTTCTCCAACCTTGAGATGTTTGCGTTTTGTCAATTAAGCTTATATAGCCTGGTTGAATGCCCAATCTGAGCTCTCATGTAAACAAGTATAATTCATGTTTCATTATGTGGAACCTGGCCGAGATTACAATGCAAGTCAGAATCATTCTTTTGCATAAATTAAAACTCTACTTCATTTCAAGGAGTAGCCCTATACTGTTGCAAAAAATACTTACGAGTTCCAGTAATTAAGGAATCATTAAGACCCTTTTTGGCATGATATTTTTCCTGTATTAAATCTTTTAGCGTTTCCATTTCATCTAAAAATTCTTCATTAAGGTATTGCCTGAATTCTGGTTTGTCCATTTGAGTTACAACATGTTCCTTGTCTGACGGTACGGGTAAGGTAAATGCGTGGACCGACTTGAAAAACGATTTAATATTTCGTCTTATTTCGTTCTTCTTTCTTGCTGTTTCCGAAAATGTTCTTTCTTCTTTTAAAACCTGAATTAAAAAAATATAAATATAACTTATAGTCACTTTTTTATATTGAGGATTATATAAATCCACGTACAGTTCACCGAATTCACGAAAAAATCATTCGAATTTATCGACGACTCAGATGTACGAATTGACTGACTTGGTTGAAGAAACCTGTGCATGGATTATTTATTGACTGTCATCGAACTTTTACAACTACAAGCAAACATGAGAGAGCTAAAACCATGCACCCTTGCGAAATCTGGTCGAAAACATTTGTCAGAAGGAAGCATCGGACAACCAGAAGTTAAATAAATCCTAATTCAGGAAAAGTAACTCGAACTAGACCCGTTCTGTTTTCAGTCTGGAAAAAGTTATCGGTTATTCTTCTCGATCGATCTTCAAACGTTCTACCCAAAATTTGCGGTCATACTATCTACTGTACGTAAACCTGTTTTCCTTTGGTAATTGTCTTGGACAGTGAAAAGATGGTAAATGAGGGTTTAAATGCAGAAAATATAGCCATACTGGAAATGATATCCGAGGAAGCCATTGATTCTGAGGCAGGTAGAAAGATTGAAATTAAGAAAAGTGTGAGAAGTAGATTATGTACTTGCTCATATGAACACAGAAACCATAACTGATACAAATAAGTTACTCAATGCAGCAGCTATAGTAGTGGAGAACGGGTGGAACTACACAATTTATGAACTGTGGTGGAAGAGGAGGATACAACAGAAGATTAAATCGGTTAGGCGAGATCTTAACAGATTGGATAGAAAGGCAACGGAAAATTGCTTACGGAGGAAAATCAGCAAACAGTTAAACAAGCAATATAATATTAGTGACAAAAGATACCGGGTAGTTCTAGAAGAGTTAAAACAAAGATTGACCGAGCAAAGCGCTAAACTGAAACGATACGAACACCGGGAAAAAAGGAAAAGCAAAACAGAATGTTTGAATCGAACCAGAAAAACCTTTTTGAGAAACTTGAGAAAGAACGGAGGGATAACGAATTTACAGCCAATGCTGAAGAGAGTAAATAATTCTGCGACGATATTTGGGGAAAGAATGTCCAACACAAGTTAGAATACAAGTTGGTGCAGCTTGTTAGTTAAATGCAAGTTAGTGCAGCTAAAAGCCGATTTGGCAATTTAAATAAACAAGCAGACGTTGAACTGACAGTAGATTTGATAGAGAAACAACTACCTGTAAATCGCCAGGCCCAAATGGGTTACAGTGATATTGGTCGAAGAATTTCAAATCTCATACGAAGAAAATCACAAAGCAAATGAACGAGTGCCTTCATGATAATATATACAGTGCCATATTGGATGGCGAATGGACGGACTGTGTTAATAATGAAGGATAAAGACCAGAGGGAATACAGTGACTAATTTTAGACCTGTCACCTGCCTACCTGTAATGTGGAAATTGCTTACAGGTGTACTTGCTGAAAAGATATATGTGCATTTGGAAGAAAAGGAATTATTTCCTGAGGAAAAAGAGGATGCAGATGAAAATCACGGGGAACGAAGGATTAATTATTAATTGACAAGCTAATCATACGCAACTGTAGAAGACGAAGAACTGGATTTGGGATGGTTTGGGTGGACTATAAAAAGGCATTCGATATGGTACCTCACTCGCAGTGGCTTAGCCAGCCCGATATGGTCCCAATTTAATCCCGCTATGCAAATTTCAATTTATTCTCAAGTTATTATCATTATTCATTTCTTTAGAAATGATTGTTTTCGCCGTCAATGAACTTAAAGATATGTGCATAGCGGGACTAAATCGTCGGGCTGGCTACGCTACTGCTAACTCGTGGATACGGCATTGTATGAAGATGTTTGGTGTAGCTGAAAATATGATGGGTTTACTTCTGAGCAGCATGAGGACAGTGTTGACTGCTGGAAATGAAGTACTTGATAAAGCAAACATGAGAAGAGGGATTTTTTAGGAGATAGCTTGTTACCAATGTCGATCACCAATGTTATTTGTATTGTAAGGCAGGGTACGATCTCGGCGATGGAAGTAAAACAGCGAATCACCTGATCTTTATGGATGATCTCAAATTACATGGGAAGAATGAATACGAAGTAGACTCTTTGGTACAGACTGTAAGGATCTTTACTAAAGATATTCAGATGAAGTTTGGCATATCAAAGTGTGTAAAATTGATAATTAGACGGGGGAAAGCAACCAAATGTGAAGGCGTCGTAATTCTCGGTGGTAAAATAAGAACATTGAATTACGAAGAGGAATGTGAGAGCTGTAAATATCTTGGAGTCTTGCAGGCAGATGATATAAAACACAAAGAGATGAAAAAGAAGATCAGTAAGGAATATTTCCGAAAAGTGAGAATGATTCTTAACGAAAATTGATGACCATCTCTTGAGCGCTATATCCACAAGCAGTTGTTGATAGATTGTACCTTAAAAGATCACAAGATTTGAGCGCTACATCCACAAGCAGTTGTTGATAGATTGTTCCTTAAAAGATCACAAGATGGTCGTGGAATGATAGGCATTGAAGAGTGTGTGAGGCATTCGACATTGACAGTGGGTTCAAAGTGATTTCGAAGGGATTCAAAAAGTGGTTGAGACATTTACGTATGATGCACAGAATGGAGCTTCTGCTGCGTGTGTGCTTGCTGGGGTCGGCAAAGTATTAAGAAATGTTTTAGACACTTATAAGCAATAGGTACTGAAGGTACAGGATATCCTAAGCCCTAGGCCTGAAGTATTTACCTCGTGAGTAATGATTGAACAGAACAACAATAACAATAGCAAGAACAATAGCAATAGCCGTATACCAGCATTGGCAAGGGTGGTGTTAGCTCTCCGAAGTTTTACTTATTTAGTAAAAACTCAGTCTGAATCTGGTCTTAATAGTCGATTAACCTGAATGTTTTGTCCCGACTTCTGTCAATTCTTTATGTGATAAAGACAGATTTGAACACTGCTTTCTTATGGCAATAATTTTTGTCATTCTGTTGCATTTCTCTTTCTTCACCGCATACAGCATCATTAGCAGCTTTGTAAATATCTATGTTTTCAGCACTTATCAATGATTTCCGTAATTCCATCGGTTAGAATGACGATTAGCGCGAGTTGATGGAGCTGGGACGACGTAATAACACCTTTCTGAGCGATGGCAAACAGTATTATAAAATTCAAAATGGTGGCAGTTTATTTGAAGCATAGATATAGTAGACCTAGATTGCTGACGTATACCTAGCGCGCGTGACCCCCAATAGAAGAATCCAAGATGGCGTTGCAACCGGGCAAAAAAACTAGGAATAGTATTACGAAAAACAGGTTTTTGGGCTTTTTTGATCGTTTAACTGCTGCGAATCACGTTCAACTGGACTTTTTTGAAAATAAGTCCCTATTGGGGAGGTTTTGAACCTGAAATGAGACGAGTGGGCTAGATTCTTACAAAATTATCGTTCGCTGAAGATTCCAAGGAGTGGACGTTTTGACCGGTTCCGTTAGTTTGCGTGGATTATTGCACTTTTAACACTTCGAATCACGATCGATCGCGTATATTTAGGAAACAATGTTTATTATCGATGTTTTAGTTGTGAACAGGAAAGCGTTTGCCGAATTTTATGAAAAATATCGTGGGTTAATTTCCTCAGTATCAACAGCTATTATGACTGCACATTCACCCCAGCTAGGAGGTAGAATTTAGTTTGTTTGTTTGCTGATTATGGTTTTTAAAATTTATGAGAAATGATTGTTTGTGTAGAATCTGCTGACAAAGTAGCACAAATGTAACAACAAATGATTTAAATAAGTATAAAAGAAACCCATGTTTCCAATTGGTTTCTATTGATTTATGATTATTGATATCAATACATATAATTTGTGTAAATCTGAGAAGCTAAGCATAGTTTTAGAGACTCATGATATTATTAAAGTGTACGTGAACATGCTTGGGGCTTGATAACATGCATGAATAAAATTAACATTTAATATACTTGAAGAAAAGATCTGTTAAAATGTTAAATGACCAGGTTTTGTGTCATCAAAACTCAGAAAGTGTCTGGTATTATAAATTATAGATGTACAGCTTAATAAAGTTCAAAATACATATTGCTGGTTGCCAATGTGCTTCTGATTTTGCTCAAAATCAATTACAATATTGAAATCTGCACATGAAAATCTCACCATTTGTCAACAAGCTGTGCCTGTAACAAATGTGTTGCAAAGATGAAAACAAGTTGTGAAATGCTGTAATTTTATAAAGCTCCTGTAAGCTTGTTAACAAGACATTTATAAATGCTTGTAAATGTGTGGGAATGTAAACACAGTTTTTGCAAAACAGTCTATTATAAAATCAGATATTCTTTAGGATTGCTACAGAGATAATTAAGCAATATAACTTGCTACAGAGATAATTAAGCAATATAACTTGCTACAGAGATAATTAAGTAATATTGACTTCTGCCTATAGGTATCAATTTTCATTTGTACTAAATATGACATCTCTGCAAGCCCAAAGCAGAACTCTGCATGTCCATTATTAGCTTATCCCAACTTAGAGTCAATCATGCTGCCTCCTGCAAAACTTGTAGTGTACCAGTACTGAAGGACTTTACGCAGATGTTCAATTTCACATTTAATACTAAGCAAAAATCAAAATAACACTCAAAATCAAAATCACTAGAAGTAGTAATTTGCAAAAAAGTTAAATTTACAACAAGAACATACTAAACAACCAGTTGTCTACTCCAGAAGTCTTTAACGAACGATATTTGATATATGATAAACATCGTTTTCTAAATATATGCGATCGGTCGTGATTCGAAGTGTTAAAAGTCCAATAATCCACGCAAACTAACGAAACCGGTCAAACGTCCACTCCTTGAAATCTTTATCGAACGATAATTTCGTAAGAATCTAGCCCACTCTTCTCATTTTGCGCTCAAAACCTCCGCAATAGTGATCTATTTTCAAAAAAGTCCAGTTGAAGGTGATTCGCAGCAGTTAAACGATCAAAAAAGCTCAAAAACCTGTTTTTTGTAATACAATTCCTAATGTTTTTGCCCGGTTGCGACGCCATCTTGGATTCTTCTATTGGGGGTCACGCGCGCTAGGTATACGTCAGCAATCTAGGTCTACTATATCTATGATTTGAAGCGTATCGAAAGAGTGAGAATTAAAATGTATTTTACGAACAAGTCTTGTGGTCAGAGAAACGGCAACTCTTCAGAATCGCATTCACCGTGTTTGAGAAAGGTATTTCCTGTAAAAGGTGTAATTAAACAAGGAAATAATGAAGGTAGATGGATAAAAATTTTTATTTTCATGGCATGCTGCATGAAATTTACTGTGCGATAAACATTTGCGTTTATTAAGATGTAACTATCACTTATTCATTTCTAAACCGAAAGTGTGTTTAAACCGCCTAGTAAAGGGATATTTTTTATTTGCTTTGTTTTTTAATATAATTATTTTATCTTCTAATATTCTTTATAAAACATGTATTTTTCGAATGTTTATATATTGTGAATACGGCTTTTTGCCGAAGTGTATTTTATATATTTTGTATATTCTGCATTTTGGTCGGATTAAAGTACATTTTAGGCTTTAAATAAAAAAAAAACAAACTAAGTGTTGTGCAACACAATTATATTGTGCAACACAACCTGGAAGGTGGCTGACTCATGTTGCATAATCAGAATGAAATTCATCAAAACCGTTTTTGTCGGTTTCATTAAAATTAGCCTTCCATAATAACTATTTGCATGACTTTGACTATTTGGTTACCACCTTTTTAGAATCGTACGATTCTCAGTTTAATAGACAGCTTCTACTTCGCTTTTATGGTAAAATGTATATACAATAGTCAATACCTTTTGTCCCAGATAAGTATTTATGTCGCAAGGTTCATCATTCATATCAGTAATTTTTAAAGTGCGATCACGAATCACCCATAGAAATTCAGGCGAGCACTTCCTAAAACGTTCTACATCTTCCACGCTATTCTCGCCGTGCTTTTTCACACGTATGCTGTCCGAAAGCTTGGAAACATAACTAGAACAAAGAAAAATAATTTCAAACAATTCTATCTTCATTAATTACAATTTATACCTGCTTGCTTTTCATTCCACGATTACGGAATCTACGAAAGCAGAGGCAGACACTAGAATCTCGAATGGTTTCAGGCCTTTTGTAGCTACTTACACACTGCCTGCCTCATTACTCGTTTTTCTTGATTTTTACAACCATTGAATCGATATTTATTTTACTTGACTATCAATCGAGATCCCCTTAACTGGTAAGAGAGGCCAATAGAACTAGGGCTGTCGGGGATTGCCGCGATAGCCTGCTCGCCAAATTACTCGAGTTGATCGACTTAAGACTAGCGTGCTCTAATTAATACACGACGTTCGGATGCATTGCAAGCCTTAGACAGCTCAACGTAATTGCATACAGAAATTCGACTAGCTACAAAATGCGAAGGAAGTTAAAATACTAACAGAAAAAATTCCTAACAGAAAATACGATGGCGGGAGTTGCTACGTATGGCAGCAGTGATTCTATTTTAAAATACAGTAGCGCAATCTTATATACCTTGGGTGTGCGCAGGTCTGTATCATTATGCAAAACTGAAAGATTAATAATTATTCTCTTCAATGGTTTAACCAGTAGGTCAATTTCTAGATCTAATACCAGGTGCAATTGTTCTTTAATTGATACGTTCAGTCTTGCTTGTCTGACAAGCATATTAACGGCGAGACGTTATACAATTTGCGGCTCGAAATGTCGCCTAAAATTTACTTCGTTGTCGCTACATAATTAAAATTGGTGGAATCATACTAGCATACTAATGCAATTGATTTAATTTGATTGGCTACTCTACTCGCTATCTATTAGCTCGATAGACAGCGTGTAGCAAAACAATACTTTTTCGGATGTAATTTAAAGAGAATTAGCAATAATTTTTAAAGTAAAATGACTTAAAAAATCAACTATTTATCTCAGATTCTACTGAAACAATTAAATTACTCGGTCTCAGTTTCTATTCAGTGATGTTTAGTTTGGGCTTCGCCCCTCATCAAATATCACCACATAGAAATCTTGAGCTCATAATCTAATTGTTAAATAATATTAATAATAATATTTAAATGACGAAATTGAACTTTGTGCTCACTGTAGAACTTACTGCAACTTTTCAAGGTCACTGTTTTTTGGCACATTTTTGCTGTTGTATATGAGAAGTGAACTTATTAATACACTCAGAGTGAATATCTGGTTATCTGTGGAGTCAGTTGCATTTTCACTGTCCGTCGATCCTATTCCTTCCGAGTCAAGGAACACAACTGTAATTTCTTCCCCTGAATCTAGCCGGCATTTAATTGGCGTTCGACCAATCCAAATACCTGCAAGGAAATAGTAATAATTAATTTTTATATACATATTATATATTAAGTTGTGGTCTGTAGACCTCGTTGATTAAAAAGCGCTCAATAGATATACTAAAGACACGTCAAGTTATAAAGGAGAGGCAATTAGGTTAAAAACATTTAATTGCTACTTTGAGCTTCATGCTTATCCTGCATTATGCATCTAGTATCTAGATTTAAACTCGTGACAGTTCTAGTATTATACAATGTGTTGCTGTTATCAAATACTGAAGATCATATTTACGACGTTAGATATATATGAACAATTCATTACATCACGATTACGGTTTTTTAGTTGCCTCGTATCATATCCAGCTGCCTTCAACACTGAGCACGCTAGCTTATATTGAACGACAGACAGTTATACTACTGTTGTCACTGACAAAATGCACATTGCACAAATGTAGTTTTATCCGTTTCCTTTCATTCTTCAAAGTTAAACATCTTTGCCCTCCCTTAATATTCCATTTTTGTCTCATCATTGCTCAGGTTGGGCAGGACGGGATTGGCAACCTCGATATACTGTAATAATTTTCATGCTTTTATTACTTTTTATTTCGAGTAAAAAATTAAACAGTTGAATGTTGAGATCATTGAGGATGCAGTTTCGATTTCGAGTAAGCTGCTGTAAGCGGTGAACTATCCAGAGTATTTTTTTTTGCTCTTTGGAAGTCAGTCTTAGTACAAACCGATACTGCAGTGGAAAGCACAACGAGACAAGCGACTACAAGCAAACAGCATGATATATTCTTTTAAAAAAAGATTTCTTCATGTGGGGTAATTTTTCTTTGTTTGTACGACTTTGTTTCCTGGTGACTGTAAACAATTTTTAGTTGATGAATAACAGAAGAGGAATGGAAATTATACCAAATATAACAAGACTAACTTGATAAGAATTGACTAAGTGGTTTATAGGTATCGTCATCACCGTAAGTTGAATAAAAAATAAGGAAATGGACACTATGATCAATCTAAACGGTATAAGGCTATTTATAAATTAGTTGTAACCGAAGAATCTGGTGGAACCACCCTACTGCCCGAAACGTACCCCCGAAAACGTAACGGACTTTACAGAGAGATTACAAAGTACCCTTGTAATCTACACCATCTATTAATTAGGCAAATTTAATCATTGCTTAAACATGTT
Source organism: Muricea muricata (assembly GCA_963855995.1). NCBI lineage: Eukaryota > Metazoa > Cnidaria > Anthozoa > Malacalcyonacea > Plexauridae > Muricea > Muricea muricata. The sequence continues at coordinate 26,650,150 of OY979718.1, read as the reverse complement.
AATCCCAGAAAGGCAACAGGAGCCGATGTGATTCCTGCATGGCTGCTTAAGTGCTTTCATGAAAATTTAGCACCAGTCGTTCATGACATCTGCTGTGTTATTAAACAGTGCAAGTTTCTTGTATCGCATAAACAAGCCATTAGTACTCCAATTCCTACAGTAAACTGCGTCAATGATATTACAATGACTTCTGTCAAGTATCTATATCCTTCCTCATATGGCTAAACGGCTTGAGAAACACCAATTACTCCTAAACAAGTCAGATATTTTGCTCAATAATACTCAGTATGGTTTTATTGAAGGCAGGTCTACAGCATCTGCATCAATATTTTTATTTCAAAACTGGTATAATGAAACTGATGACACGAAAGACGATAGATGCGAAAAGGGCTTCCGAGAAGCCTTTGATTTACTGGACCACGGAATTCTCCTATGGAAACTTGGAGCACTCAATGTAAACAAGAGTTTTTGGTTTTGGGTCAAATGGGAAGGGATCAACAATATCAAGGTCAGAGCCTTTTCCTGCTGGTGGGCCTCAAGGATCGGACATCTTCCCTACTATGCTCAACGTCCATATTACTGTAATATTACAACCTAGAGGGCTTGGTGCTGGATCACTTGAAGATTAGCTCTTGCAATTGAAAATATGCATACGATTGCTCACAGTACGAAGTTATTTAACGAGATGGTAACAGTAATCTTCAAGAAGCCCCAGACGCTGTAAATGACAGGGTCGTGTCAAATAAAACGTAACAACTCAATGCCCAAAATACTAAAGAATTTTGGATAAGTTTCAGAAACGATATTGAACCTCCTCCTTTGCTTAATCTTGGCAACGATATCACTGAAAGGTTTACTTCTTTTAAATTACTCGGAGTGTGACACCAAAATAATCTAAAATGGCATCGCCACGTTGAAGAAATTACAAAAAAAGCAAACAATACAGGCGTTTAGTTGTCTGCTGAGGTTGGCATCACTTGCTAGCTTACAAATATCAGCCCATTGTTAGAAAATGGTGCTCCAATGTGGGATGGACTTCCCCATGCAGCATTGAAGGGATTTATATGACATAAATTCTGACTTTTGAGTTTATTAAATTATTTTTGAGGAGGTTTTCTAGGAGAATGATTTGACTAATAGAAGTCGAGATTCTTTGAGATGTTTCCACAAGTTTAATCTAATTATTTATCCAATGTATTTATCTCAGATAAAATTCGCGGTACATCAAAGAAAAGCACTCAAAAATAGATTAAAACAATAATTAAACAATTTTTGAATTTGGTTTTCACATGAAACGAATAATTATCAAAGCTCTCGATTTCGGTTAAGGATTTTGACAAACGTCGAGCTTGGTAATTCTTCATATCATGCCCACAACATCTTTTAAAATGTTAGTACAAGGACAAACCCATTGTTTCTGCCTTGAATGTATGGCCAAGTCGAAAACTGCTACCCTGCAATTGACTAAGAAGATATGATTTCCCCGTTCGGGCAGGACCGACAACACACACTACACAGAGAGGACCCTTGATAGATTTCAAAATCTTTAGGCCTTCATTGCATGGCATCAACTCCGAACGCTTGACGCCATGTCTTGGCACCAATCTGCATTCTGCTTCATTCCACTGGTAATTATTTGGTATGCAAAGAGGAACGGCACTCTGCGGCGGTGAATTCATCAAGGCCCGACCTCAGATAATACTGGCTGAAAATTATTAAGAATAATAAAATATATTATAAGCAACTTCTCTTGAAAATCGGGACGTCACCAAAAATTTGGGACATTTTGCATCTGCGGTCTTGACCAACAGTTAGCCATTAATATATACAGGTGTATAAAGAAGGAGCCTTAAGAAATCAACTATTGTTGGAACATAGCTAACATAGAAGTTACTAAGCTCCTTGGTGCGTATTTATGCATAACAGATTATTTAAACACTGTGCTGTAAATAATCTGTCAAATAATAACAATACTGGATTTCTGAAGGCTATTTTTTATACACCCAGCATTTTGAATGAATTTTTATGAACAACTAGGCTACTATGATTGGCTGCTCTTTGTTTGCCTTTATGATTGGGTTTTTGTTTTCTTGACCACACTAATAGGGTTTGTTTTATTGATTCGGAAATACAACCAACTCTAATTATAATGTAAATGTGGCGATAGGATCTGGATATTGTGACCGGTTTGGTGGTTTAGGCCGATCGAGAGCTTGGTTAAACAACGAAGGCTGGGATAATCGTATTGAGTTAAAGGTTTTCGGCAAAATCGAACTATTTCTGGTACGTATTTAGCTGGGCTGTTATCAATAACATGGAAATTAAGTAAAGTACGCGCAATGAAATTCGGAAACCATATGGTAAGCGTATTGTTTTTGGTTTAAATTATAGCTTTACTTATGCGATGAACAAATCTAGCTTGTCGAGTATTTTTATTTACTTTATAATATAAAATAATAAATTTTGCTAGAATGTAACAAATCTGCAGTTGCCTAAAAAATTCCACTACGACCACATACAGCGATGCAAGCGAGAAACAGCCAAAGCAACCGCTTTTCTATGTTTTTAATGGCTGAAAACTGTTGGAAATGATAAAACTAGATGTGATAAATCTATATAGATTTTGCCATATGGCAAACAAGCCTCATCGCTGTTATTTTTGGGCTGTTAACTTTGGGCAACGACTCAATAGCAAAGAAATATTTCCACCATTTGCATGGCAACTCAGTCACTTGAAAGGTACTGTTAGGAAGATTGTTTTGTTATTTTCTCTGTTATTCATTAAATATGAATTTCAAAACGTCGCTATTTATGCCGCTACATAATTTTCGACGTTGGAGTTTTATTTCATTTTTGTACAAATGCGAAATGTCGCGGTAAAATTTTTGAATTCGTATTTGTAGAGTTTTTCATCTAGCATTCCATATTTGGTCGCTGCTAACTTTGTGATGTTCGTCTCAACTGAACCTGAATACTCAAAAAGATAGCGCCGTATTTTAGTTAAGGAGTTAGAGACTGTTGTGAGTGTTTTGTTCACAAATAACGCACGAGCTGAATAAACAATGAACGAAAAATTTTCTATACTGCACGAGGCCGCCGGGGCCATTTAATATATAATCTGAGTTCACTGCTTGCACTAATTTAAATACCGTACGCCCTCTTCTTTGCTTAGTTTATTTACCTCGAAAAATTGCAATCCTCTACTTAATTCTCTTTTCATACTTTTAGCAACTGCTTTACAAAATTTGTAGACATTTTAAATGAATAATGCACGTTTTTCGCGCATTATTCATTTAAAGCTCGTTGTTGCCAGGTAACAAAAACACACGTGATTTATTTTGACCAATCGCGTGGGTGGATTTTGTGTACTGAACAAAGAACATATGTTTATTAGGCCTATTAGCCTTCATTAACCAAGTGCATAGAGAACATGTTAAGCATTAATTATGTGTACAAAGCAAATAGCGATTTTACTTTTCAAGTTATGTTTACAGTCGATTTCAGCTTTTGCTGAAATTGACTGTAAAAATAAATTGAAACTGAAATCGCTATTTGCTTTGTATTTATATCGCTGTATTATGTTCAGAACCATGCAGTTAAAAATTAAAAAGTTTCATGCAATTTTTGAATCTGCGTAATTACACCACAAGCCCAGTGAAAATATTCGTTGTAGGGAAAACCCAGCTTTGGTAGTCAGCTGTCTGCTATATTAAAATTATACGATGCTAGAATAACAAGCTACAGACCGATTGCAAATTTTGCTGTTTGAATGAGCATTTCGCACGGCATAGTGGAATAAAAAAAAATCCTGCAAACATGAAAAATTCTAAGAACAGACATGATTGAAAAGCGTCTTTGCTTAAACCTTTACTTCGGGGAATTCGTTTATCTCGAAATTTCGATCCTGTCATGATATTAGCAGCACTATACATTATTATTGTTGAAGATGTTAGTGCATATACATACATAGTTAAGGTGAAAGTTATTTTCGATTTTAGGTAGACATTAGCAGTGAGTAATGACAGTGCAAACGATCAGTATAGCATATCGTCTGAGGTGTTCCATTCAGACTTTGTTTGTTTATAGCATTAAAGCATGGCGATTTATGCAATGACATAGGATTTACACTCTTTATTATGATTGAAACTGTGTAGCTAATATATCTCGTACTATTAACCTGACCAAGGAATCGCAACGTAGAATTTCCACTATCGTTGCGGATGAAAAAGATTGTGTCTCGTTGAATAAACTGTATATGCGAGGATATGTTTGTTTAGATCAAGAGGGAATTCATGGGAAAATATGATTATTATATCTATTTCGATAAATTATACAATGATTTTAGTGAAACTTACCTTCTGAATAAAGTAATTCGAAGCTGCCTTACATAAACACCGTCTTGGTAAATAGGAAAAGACAGCCAAATAGATATCTGTGTTTTCTTTTTCAGTATATATGTGATTTCCTGAAGTCATTGCTATATTACGTGGAAGGGAAACTCCCAGGAATTTTGAATGTGGGAAATCCCGCCTGCGCATTCGGAATAAACACGTCATCGTAATATTAAACGAATCGCACAGATGTTTACTGTAATCAAAGTTGGCCATGAAATTTCAAGTGACTAAATATTTATCCATAGCTAAATCCCGAAATGCCGAATTTAAAGCACTCTTCAATAATTTATTCTTGTGTTATAGTTATGCTTATGGCTGTGCTTATGCATATTATATATATATGTCGACGTTTATGCGCCGCACGCTTATATGTGAATTATATTTAGACCTTATCAAACATTCAACATCCCTTAGGAGTAAAATTCTAATGGGTTACAAATTATCGTTCCCCATCTCGTGACTCTGTTGCCGAGGTATAAAGACGCCTCGTTTAACGAATGATCAAAGAATTTGTATTTATTTGGAATATGGTAGGATAAGTGATGCTTGCCAAGTTCTAAGGTGATGGGTCAAATGCTGAGGCGCCCTTCTACAAACGTCTAAAAACAACAGCTAGAAAACATTGTGGGCGAGCAGGATTTATTCTTAAGGCCTCTCACACAACAAGAATTAGGTAACTGTTGTATGCCGCATTTGCGTTTTTACATTATTGTATTTCACTGTTTTCTACTAGTGTTTTATCAACTATTTACATGAATTTTTGTTTAATGTGCTTTTCGCTCGACGGTTGGGCTCCTGCACGTCAACAATCAACGCACGCGCAAGCAGAATCGCGTCATTTGAACGATCGAAAAAGTATAATCCGCGTGAAGAATGGAACCCATGGAAATGAAATGTCACTACTTGTACAACTTAATTCTTTTCATGGAAATTCTTTTCACCAGTTAAGAGAGTCGGGACTATTATACTTTTTATAAGTATTTCTCTGTGGTTGTGCTTAAAAACTAGACGTGTTTTTCAATAATGTGACGCTATCTCGGACAAGTTTGCTATCAATTCCGAGCTGGCAATTTTGGCAGAGAGGCTGTGTTTGGTTTGGACTGCCACACGAGATCAAAAGCTACGAAAGTTCAACTGTTCAGACAGCTATCGTTATGGGGTAAACTTCCAGATTGCACGTAAAACACCTGGCGTTGTTTATTCTTCTTGCTGGTGACGTTGCGACAAACCCAGGCCCTTTTGTTCCTCCAACGAAAACAATGGATTTGAGTCCTAACCATGGAACATTTTCTGGTCATCAAACAAAATCATTAGACATTCTCTACCTAAATGTAAGAAGCTTAAAAGCATTCGTTTCACTAAACTTGAACTTCGCATCAAAAGCATGTAAGATAACTCTTGTACAACATTTCGTTTACGGCTCGACGTACGAAATTATCTGTATCTATGAGTCATGGCTGAACGAAACTTTTTTGAATGGTGAACTATTGCCAGGATACTCTATCTTCCTGCGTGACAGAATTGGAAAGATCGGCGGTGGTATGTTAGAAGCAGTTAAAGAAAATATACATGCAATTCGTCGACATGATCTTGAAAAAGAAAACAAAGAGCTTGTTGTTGTTGAACTTGCATTGAAGAACTGCAACTCAACCTTGTATATACTTTCTATCGTCCACCTGACTCCGGTCCCGATCGACGCAGTACAACACCTAAACTCATCTCTACGAAAAACCCCTAAGTCTAGTTGGGTTATTCTGATTGGAGACTTATCTTCTATTAATCTTCCGGCAATTAACTGGTCGCTCGATCTACCAACGCCTACAACTGATGCAGGCCAGCTAGAAGAGTCATTCTGCGAACTAGTTGGAGATAATTTTCTGCAACAATTTATCAAAGGTCCCACTCACGTTAGAGGGAACACACTTGATTTTCTATTATGTAACTGTCTTGAGGTCATCAAGACTGTAACAACATTGCCACCCCAGCAGGCCAATTTTCCTACTGGTCATTATATAATCGAGTTTCAAATTCAACAAACATTCCGTCGTGCTGACGCAGTTTGATTATAAACGGAAAAAATATGATGAACTTCGAAGCTTCCTAACGCATAATCCTCCGGTAGGTTTTTCATCTGAGAACATAAACGAATGCTGGTTGCAATGGAAAGAATGGTTTTTTAATGCTGTTCGTAAATTTATCCCCGTAAAAACTGTTCAAGACGTTAACTCACCACCATGGATCGATCGATGGAGAAGTGAAATACTTCATACGCAAGAAATACTCAGCCTTAAATAAATATCGTAAACGTCGAACAGATAATCGTAAACAAAAACTACGCGAACTAAGCCAAGCAGTCAAAAACCTTGTGAAAAGAAAACATCATGACTATGTACTCAAAATTCAGGACTTTCCGCGACAACTCGAAGTTATTCTGGAGCTATCATAAGGCGGTTTTCCATCATCGATCAACACAAACTCCTGCATGTAATTTCATACAACGGCAAACTGGCAAAAACTCCTTCAGACAAAGCTGAACTTCTCATGACTCAATCAAGATCTGATTCTCAGCTACAGGCGATTGAGCTTAGTGAACAAGAAGTTGCCAATTGCCGTACAAATCTTGATGCATCCAAAGCAAGTGGTCTTGACGGTATTCCTGCGCATCTTCTAAAAGAATGCAGCAATCAATCGCCCCAAGGCTTTGCTGTCTTTCTAACTTGTCGTTAAGCTCAAGCTGGATTACCTCGGAGTGGAAGTCCGCGGATGTCACGCCTGTTCACAAGAAAGAGTCCAAAAAACCAGCCGAAAACTACCGACCCATATCGCTCTTGCCTATTGCCAGTAAAGTCTTGGAACGATGTGTGTATCAAAGATGTTACGATCATGTTGCCCACTTTGTCAGTGAATATCAACATGGCTTTCTTCGAAACCGCTCGTTTAACTTACCAGTCCTTCACACTATTGGATATTATTTAGATAAGAACACTCATGCAGACTGACGTATTGCACCTCGACTTCGCCAAAGCCTTCGACTCCATTGACCATGCAATTGTTCTCGGTAAACTGAGTGGTTACGGTGTGACAGGACCAGTTTTGTGTTGGTTCGCAGATTACTCAAATGTTAAAATGCAAAGAGTCGCGGTAGACGGCGTAGCTTTGACGTGGTCACCAGTCACCTCAGGAGTGCCCCAGGGTGGTATACTGGGTCCTTTATTGTTTGTAATCCTCTTGGGGCCATTGTTGCTAAGCAATAATAAAGCTAGTTTCCAGCCCCACAGAATGCTTTTCGGGTACATATCACATGATCAGGATGTTTTCAAAATGCCTGCTTCAACAAGCTAGGAACGCAACACGCGAAAGGTAAGATATAATCTTAGAAAATTCTGTTTTATTCTGAATTTCTTTGTATTTCCAAGTATAAATATGAATGTTTGTTACTCTAAGATAATCTTTATGTACAAAAAGTTAGATATTTGCGAAAAATACTTTCAAGATAAGCCTCAAACTAAGCGTGTTGCTTGTGAACAACATTGGCTTCTAAGTGCAGCATGAGCACAACATGTGTGACATAGTTTTCTTTTCATTAATTCTTAACTAGACGTATTCTCTTCCATTTGTTAGCTATTTGCTAATTTCATTAATGTTAGAACAGTTATGCAGGTACAGGACAATTTTACTCTTTCTTTAGATGTTTGTTATTGATTTTTTGGTGAAATTTTAATCAAAGTTATATGTTTCGACTTTACAGGTACAGGAATTTATCCAGTTTACAGATATTTTGAATGCTGTAACAGCTTCTGCCAGTGAATGTGAGGTTCTTTCTTAAGATGAATCTAGTGATGATGATGATTTGTGGAAGATAGGAGCAGAGGGTGATTCAAATCATGCTCATGTTGGTGAAGATGATAATAGCAATGATGGTGGCAACCATGATGGTGATAACAATGATGGTAATAGCCCTCTAGCCAAGCAAAAGAAAAAGAAGCTAAAGGAATGCAAATTTGAAACCCGCACTCGCAGACAATTTAATCTACCTGACTTTTATCCCCGATCCAGAAAGTCCAGTGCCAGATGACTACCGCATCCCTATAGATTATGTCAATATGTTTTTAACAGATGACATGCTTGAAAACTTGGCGGTAGAATCCAATAAGTATGCCACTGAAAAAACAGGATCTTGTCCCAACTTTATTAAAGCAGAAATTCGAACCTACTTTGGAATTTATTACATGATGGTTATTGTTCGACTTCCCAAGATAGATGATTACTGGAGGAATGACCTTCGTTATGCTCAATTTGCAGAGAAGATGTCACGTAACCGATTTCGTCTAATACACCGTACCTCCACCTTATCGACAGCAAAGCGACTTCAGATGAAACCAAGCTTGACAGGGTATGGAAATTACGTCCATGGATTGAAAAACTTGACAAAAACTTTTCAGTTATTAGCTGCGAAGAATTTCAATCTGTTTATGTAATAGTGGTCCCTTTCATAGGCCGTTCCATACTTAGAATGTATCTTCCAAAGAAATCCAAAAAGTATCAAATTATGGGGTCGTGCCTCACCAAATGGTATTCTACATGCCTTTGATGTATGTCAAGAAAAAGGAACTGGCTTAGGTGGGGAAGATACAGATGAATGTAGTTTGAGTGGTAATGTTGTCTTACAGTTAACTGAAACTTTATCACTCCAAAAACCATTGACAGCTGAATTGAAGAAACGTGGAATTCACTATACAGGTACCATTTGAGCAAATTGGTTGCGCAAAGCACCACTAAAGTCCAAGAAAGGAATGAGTAAAGAAGGCAGAGGGGCTTGTAGCAGTTGTTATGAGTCAAATGAAGGTTTATGCTTGGTGAGGAGGTTGGACAACAAGGAAGTGATATTATTGTCAACTTACCTTGGATCAACACCTACATCGAAAGTAAAAAGACACACATAGGTGTGACCGTCCTGCTGTTGTTGGAGTGTACAGCACTAACATGGGTGGTACTGATCTTTTTGACATGATGTCTACCCTCTACAAGCGCCAAATAAAGTCAAGGCGATGGTACCTCTACATTTTTTACCTTACCCTTACCATGTCACTGAAAAAGACCAAGCCTTTACCGATGAAAGGATTCCAGATCCAAGCAACTATATCCCTTATGAGCACAGGAGAAATGCCTCGTGGACGTCCTTCGCTACAATCCCCACCACCAGCCAAGAAGCATAAAGTGCAGCCCAGTTCACAGCTTGATTGCCGATATTATAATTTTGGCCACTTTCCCACTTCCCTGGAGAAGAAAGGCAGGTGTCGCTACTGTCCTACAGGTTTTAGCTTTTGGACATGTACCAAGTGCAAGCACAGTTAATAGAAGAAGACTGGTTAGGCTAGTCGGCAAACTTCAAAGGCTCGCCGAAATTATGTTGAAATTAGACAAAATATAGGTCACGTGATGCGTTCCCTGCATAAGCGCAAGAGCGATACTAGGAAAATAATAGAGGATGTAGAGTATTTTGTTAAATTTAAGCGATCTTTAAACCTTTTTGGTTAGTAAAATGTATAGTTTTTATTATTACGGTTTGTACGGATGTCCCGCTGGGATTTCAGGCACCAAGAACAGCCTAGGAGATCAAATTACAATTGTTTGAGTGTAAAGCCCCGAGGTCAAGTATGACAGACGAATGGGTAACTGAAAGATATTGAGGAAAAGCAAGCCTCAAATTTACTTAGAAGAATCTGAAAATGTTTGAAATGATGAGTTTATCATGTACAAGTTGCCGTGGATATGAGCAAAGCTGAAAGAGACGATATAAGGATAAAATTCACTGACGCTTCGAGGGAAATTCACGGTGTGGTGTCAATTGTTTGTCATAAAATATGACTGTGTACTCTGTATTAATAGTCAAACCATTTAAAATGAGATACACGGGTTGGAAGTACAGAGAATGTGGTCCTTGCAAAACAAACGCAACAACAGTTACATCTGTTATGGGACACTATAGTATTAAATGTGCGTCAATGGCGAAAATTTGTTTACGAGACTGGACTGAACAATAGTGTGGATCAAGCCTGCATACGTTCTCAAAACTCAGGTTATGTGTAATTCCAGAACGTTTATTATTAATAAAACCGGATAATTGGAACTTTAAAGACGAAATGTAAAAAAAATTTTTATGTTATATGCAGGATTGAGTAGTTCGGGAAAATATACAGAACTTCAGTGAACTAATATCTATTGCATCTGCATAGTTACATACTGCATTGCTAGCTTACTGCAGGTCTTATAATGTAAGGATTTCTGGTTAGATTGTTTTATCATATATTACGATGTTTTTCAATACTTAATAAGCTTTCTATGACCATGTTATGGATATATTATAGTATATGGCACAATTTCGTCGGATCAACGAGCGATCGATTTTTGTTGCTCTCAGTGACCAGACTTGACACTTTGAAGAAGACGAACATGCGATGTAAATATCAAATAGATATTGTAAATCGTGTAGCTAATTTTTTGCTGTAATAACATGCAGTGAATGTGCTGTTCACTTAAGATTATAGAAAATACATTACATGTCACACGCGCATCAAACATGCATTCTGCCTTGTTGAAATGATGCTCGCAAAGATACATATTGCCTCGTTCAACGCATATCTTGGTTTCTTATTGTTCGTCGACAACTCTTATGTCTTCGTTGTTTAATTTAGTCGTTCTTTTCGTGCGTTTTTTCTAATTTTAATGTGTGTTTACTCTCGTTGGGATGCGCTGAAGCCAGTTTCAAAAACCAAAAACCTCATCTTTTAACTGCTAGAATAACCATTTAATAGATAGCATTCGCAAGCCATGGCATTCAACCACAATCCCAGCGAAAATAGAGGAATAAAATAAAAAGGAACCACTTTATATTTGAACTTTCGAGCGCATGTTTTTATATAATCTAATTAAGCGATTGAAACTTGATGCAGGGACCGGACCGCGTGACCCGTCAAAGCACGGTTGAATAACATAACTTGTCACGTGGTACAGCTAGCCTAACCATCTTCTTCTATTAACTGTGGTGCAAGGAGTACATATGTGCTTGGTATGTGGAAAAAATCCCAAAAACTGCTTTCTTGCGTTTCATCAGAAATAAACTGATAGTTCAAGCAATTAGATGACTACAGTCTAAAATAGGGACGTTTGGAATGCACACTTGGCGCATCTTAATTGTGTAATATGCAAGTGTAAATTAAAAGTAATAAAACCAGTAAATTTTATTGAGAATCATTTCAAAATGTGAACACACATCGTTTGAAGAATAACACCTATGTATTTTATATTTATTTTGGTGAAAAGTTATAATATATGTGACAAAAGAAACGTCAATAAATATACGTATATTAGTGAGAATATACTGTAGTTAATTATTGAAACAATGAAATTGACGAATTCATAATCTTGAAATATTCCACAACAACAATTATTCTCATATATAGCTGTAGCTACACATGTACACGCAGTAGAGCGGTGTGGTGAATTTCGTATACTAGTTTTTCTAAATTTGAACATCAAATGGAAATCGAAGACCAGATGGCGCTGTTTTTAGTTCTTCTCGCAAATCCCGCAAGATGAACAAGTGGATATCCTGTCATACCCGCGTTGCTTTGCAGAGTTTATTCTTCACTGAATATTTGAATGTCTATACATACGCTTATCGTACATGCATGCGTTTTAGCGGGGAAACATTATACATGCAATTAGCATATTAATCAGTGTTCATAATGACCGGCAACGTAAACGGGTCACCATTTAAAACTCTCAAAATTACACATCTGAGTTCTCTTCTACAAGGTTTGTTGACTAATATACTTAAACATTGATAAGTTATTCAACAAATTCTGGAATTTTAAATGGTTTGAAGTTTGCATACGCTGAATAAGCGGCGGATCACCACTGTGATCCGAGGAAATATGAAATAATACATTATTATGTAATATATTTTTTTTGTTTGAGCGGGTCACCATTGCACAATCGGCTCGTATTATGTTAGTTTCTAAAAAATTATGGAAGCGTCTACTTTACCGCCATGGTATTACGGTACAAACCTCAGATCTTATGTATTTAATGTGCGGCCAATGCACTCTCTTCAGTTGTTTTGGCACTTGTATTAAACGGTGACCCGTTGTGGTGATGCGTTAATTTAATTAATTATTCAGAACTGTCTAACTGACACCACTGACACAGTGACAGAGATGGTACACACAGTGCATTGCATGTTCATGTTTCACAAATACTTATTAAGTATATAATTGTCAATTTAGTTGTTAATCGGCCTGTTTAGGCCGCTTTGGTTTGTTCGTCAAATACGCGCAGTCATATGAGTATAGATGAATATAATTATTTTTTAAACAGTCCGTTTAACAGTGAGTTCATATTATATTGTACGCGTTTTATTGTCAACATATACATTGTCGATATAATTATATACAACGTGAAAGTACTTGGCTGTTTGATAGTTCTAATGTCTTAAACGCTGTCCTTTCCTCTTAATGATTTCTTCCACGCGATTTGGCATTGGGGCAATTGTGTTATTTGCTACTTCTATGGGTAAAGATTGAATTGTAGAGATAACTCTATATTTAATTTCTTGCATGTTTCCTTCGTGGTTTACGATCGTATAGCTTGCTTACGCAATGCGTCTGAAACTAGTTTAATATTCTCAATGGGGTTTAGGTCAGGACTTCTCGGAAGTATTTTTAGAAGCTCACAGTTTGCCCGATCCATTGCTGCACAAGCCATTGCTGAATTCTGACTTGGATCTCCGTCTTGTAACCATAGTCGCATTTGGCTTTTATCTGCAACGGCAAACATGCTTTCAAAGTTCTCGTCAATAAAATTGGCAAACTAACGGCCATCTAACTTGTCATAAGCTTTGCATATGGCCACGCCCTTGTCATAACTTAGAGCTACCATCAGCTTTACCACTCGACCATCACTCCCAGTTTTTTTACCCTTCGCGGTGCATCCTGGTGTTAGTCCTTCGCTTCTCTTGTTCCATACCCTGGCTTTGGGTGCAAAGGCTTGATCCAAGGAATTTCTCTTATACGCAAATCCCGTTCCGTCGAGGTAAAACACAATATCTTGAGTCCATACGTCGTGAGAATAATTTTTGCAATCTCCGTGTCAAAAATCTCCTCTTTTTCATGTCAACCTTTGTTAACAGACCTTTTTTCCGAGCTTGTAGATAGTAATAGCCCTCTTTATTTAGGAAACGTTAAATTGTAATTTTTGAAATGTGTTGATATACGCAAGTGGGGTCATTATCAGGCGTTCTGGATTAAACGCCTTCAGCGTCATAACTTCCTACACCTACGGTACTTGTGCAGATTTATTGTTGAAATACAATCCCTTGCAAAATAAAACGTGCCATCCGGATTTTGTAAGGCTTATCCCCCTTTCCCCCATGCAATGTTGTGATTTGAAGTTGAAATTAAAAAGGAAGGCTTGAAACGGTGCTAACAATCACTAAACAACATTGAGAAGGGTGCGGGAGCATGAAGTGTCTCGTTTATTTTGCATACGATTGTAGGCCCCTCAGTTTACCCCCTCACCCCCTAAACAATGTTGAATCTGTAAGAAATGAAAACAACATTGACCGGTGGGGGAATGGGGGAGGTTTGTTCTTTGTAATAACAATGAGATAAGAAAATGACGATATTCGGAAAAGTGTTGTCAATGTTTTGTCCAGGATTGTAGGTATTTTCGTTGTGTCCTCTTTTAAGGAGAGATTACTTGTTATAGTATTTTTTCTATTACTATATATGTGTATCTATTCAATTAAATTCTTGTGACATTATTAGAAAAATTTTCCAAATATAACTTTCCAGCATTTTAGTTCCTATTTTATACCTAAATGACCAATGTTGCTTGCTAGGTTACGTGGGTCAAAAAAAATTTGAACACGTAATTGGTTATGTGGTCTGAAAAGCACTAGTTAAGCCAGTTTGTAGTAATTTTATGCTATGTTTTAAGGGTCGTGGCCAACGACTTACCCGACTTCATTGAAAACGGAACTAAAACAGCCCTATATGCCGATGATACTAAATTGCACGACACAACCACTTCACTCGATGACTGTTAACGTTTACAACAATCATTGACTAATCTAGACCACTGGAGTGAACAAAACAACATGCGTTTCAAGCTCAATGGCGCTTTAGAAAGTTTTAAGAAAGTTCAAAATTGTTATATTTACATAAATTAAATTCACAGCCTGATCGTAAATATGTATCATGTTTAGTTTTAAAAACCGATAGAGATTCACTATAACGAACTGTATCTGGTAGTTCATTCCAAAGTTTGGGCGCAGCATATGAAAATGATCTTTGCTTATCGTTGACCAAGTTTGTGGGAGGTACCGAGAGAAGTCCTTTCATTGATGAACGTAAATTCATTGTTGATTTGAGCGGCTGTAGCACATCACAAATGCAACTTGTTGCGAAAACTTTTAGGGCCTTGTACGTAATGTGAAATATCTTGTAAACGATACGATGGTTGATGGGATGCCAGTGCAGCTCCTTCATTAACAGAAGTATATGATTACATTTTTTATTTCTCGTTATCAAACGTGCTGCGCTGTTTTGTACATTTTGCAGTCAATCACATACATGGAAATACATATAATAATGAATTACAACTATCCACTTTGGAAGTAATAAGTGCATGAACCAGAATTTCAGTATGTATTTGAATATTGAGTATTTGAATATCGAATATTGCGGCAATGTTACTAAGTAACTGTTTTAGATGGTAGAATTTTGAAATTGGATATATTTATATGATCTATAGGAGGACATAGGCGGTAGTGTGCATTTATTATTAACAATTCCGTCTTGTCTCCATTTAACTTTAGTTTGTCGAACGCTGCAGATCGAGCTACACGTTTCTTGTTGTTAATGGCCGTAATTCCGTAAAAATGACGTTCTGAACCCTTAGCAGGGCTGTCTCTGCACTCTGACAGCGTTTGTTTGCAGACTGGAAAGGTTCTTCCAAGTTATTATTAATCAAGTGTCACATGAGTTGTGGGGCAACAACTTTCTCAACTATCTTATAGATAGAGATCTGCATAGTATTCGAAATTGATATGAAATTTGAATATTTTTCTCCAAATTGTTTTTCTTCAGCTTTGGTTTTGAAATTGCCTCTTTATTGTGCAGGCATGTATCCAGTTCCAAGTGACTTCAGTTGTTAATAATGTTAGCAAAGGTGGACAGTAGAGTTTCTTTGCAACTTTTAAGGATTTTTACAAGTATAGGGTAGCCTGCGAAGCAGTCGCTTTATTTTTGGGTTTATTTGGGGATTAATTGAATTCTTGAATTGCACTATTGCTCAAGTCGCGGATGGCTAACTTTCCTAAAACGTTATTATTGGCTAGTTAGGTAAAAATAAAATAGGTACGTGACGATGAAGGACGTTATTTCTGTATAAACAAGAACAAAAACATAGATAATGACTTATGTTGTAGTTCTAATGAGTCTCCAAACCATCTACAATCAGTGCCAAAACACTCTGGACAAAATAACAAATAACACTACCCTGCTATATATTTGACCCCCCCGTGCCCCCCTTTCAATGTTGAAGTGAAAAATTATGACACAAAATGTTCTATACAAAACCAACAACATTGTTTAGGGTGGGGGGAGGGAGGGAGCTGCTTTATCTAAGCAACTCTCTTAAAATTGGGTTAATTGTAGGTTGAGAAGCAACTGTCCAAAGCAGTTTTGTCACTGATTGTATTAAAGCCACATCCTGTCAGATTGTATTTCATTCCGGCAAATTGCGGCAAAACATTTCTGATTCAACCCCTCAAGAAAATCTTCGAATGCTTCGTCAATCCTACTTGTGGAAATTTTTCTTGGTTGGGAATTGAGACAACAGAAGTTGTCCTGCTTAATGATTTCAGATGGAAACTTTCCCTCATACCCTGCTGCCAGTTCCTGCTAGTGCTTGAAGGTGACACCGTCCATTTTCCGACGCCCAAAATCAAATGAGCAAAGATATCGTACTCGAAAAGGACACGCCATTCCTTGCGACCAGTGACGCACCACTTGTCCTCATCAACAACGGCTGTATTGATCGCGTCAGCACAGACATGATGAGTGTAAGATGGCAAATGTTTCAACTGCACAGACAAATCCCGCGCGACGAGCAAAGAAATATCACTTCCTGTGGCCGTTGCTTTGCCGAATTTTTATTAAAGAAGTAACTATGCATTATGTTAGGTGAACACACAATTTCGGACATTTCTAACAATATCAATTTTGTGCACGAATATTTTGTGTAAGTAAAGCGCTGATGTCAGCAAATTTATCTCACGATTCCCACTCCTACTTAAGTAATAGTTACGGGGTAAAAGTATAATCAGATGAACTATTTCTCAAATTTTCTCCCATTTCTTATTCGATTAACCTATAATGTATTGACTTGGATCTTTACTTTACGTAATATCAATAACATGACATGAAGATCTATATTTTGCCTCACGGTTCCCACTTTTCAAACAAAATAACATGACATGTCTCATTTTACTTATTGAATAAAGTGGGAACCGTCGCTTTTAGCAGCTCGTTTCTCTGTATAGCGCTCTTTGTAAGCGTATTTAAACTATAAATGCTCATATTACTTGCACATACTCATGCCATGAATTTTATTTTTCGAAAACGATAAAATACGGTCAAATACCATGAAAAGTACTGCAGTAGCGTATGTGGGAATCGTTTAAGCGGAAGCGTGTCTTACAAACGTTTCCATTATAGTAACTTGTTAATATTTTGTTCTATACCCATTTCTCTGTAATACAGCGTTAATTCGCTTTGGCATACTTGTAATTATATTATCTACATAATCTACAGGGATGTTATGAAAAGTTTTTATAACTCTGCTTTAAATTCCTGCTATGTCTCTCGTACAATTTGCGAATCTATAACTTGTCGCTCGAGCTCTTTTTTTGCTATATGAAACATGTTTTCGATTGGATTTAAGTCTAGAGTTCTTGCTGGAATTCACAGCATTCTTTCTCGATAGCTTTGCGAGCAGCAACGCTTCGTTGAGATGGATCATTGTCCATAATGAACCATTTTCGTCCACGCTTACGCGAGAACAGAACAGAACAGAACAGAACAAGAAACTTGTTCCGTACAAACCAAGAATACCTTCCAGTAATTTTCTCGTATATTCCTCGACCATAACAACTCCCTACTTGTAAGAAATTGCAACGAGTAGGTGCAGGTGTGTCCCACCAGCAAGACTTTTTGACGCTTTCGCAGTAACCTGTAAACCCTCCGACCTTTTCCTCCACACCCGCCCTCTTGGAGCTAATGCGTTACTAAGAGGTCTGGTCTTGTGAACAAAAGATACCCCGTCTAAATAGAATGCAATACTTCGAGTGAAGAAATTTGGGCTTGTCGATAGTAATTTCTTGCACTGACGTGCAAATGCCTTTTTGCTACGGTCACCGTTTGTTACAACTCCCTTTTTACGTACTGGTAGAAAGTTAAAACCAGCCGCTTTCACCTCTCGATAAATGGTATGGTATCATATTTCGCACGATAATGGGCCACTTTGGGCAAGCAAACGCTGAACAGTAAAGTTTGTGTCTTCATTTCGAATAGCATTAATTGTTCTTATTAGTTTTCTTCGATCTCTGTCTGTCAGCTTCTTCGGCCTACCAATTTTTTGGGGTTTAATTATGCTGCGTTTTTTCTGAACACTGTCTCTCAGAATAAGCGAAACAGATGATTTGGATACATTCGCCTTTTTAGCAATCACTCTGCATGAATACTTTTTCTCGGCCAAGGAAAAGAACATATGCTCGCGTCGTATCGGAAATCCGTGCATTATACTTTATAATTGTTCGCTGGGGGAAAGAACTAGCTGTAATTCATTATGAATGACGCGCCTTTTATAATACTGCCACTTCAATGCCAGGGCGGATACATAACATGACGCCATAGTTTGCATAAGTATCAAATGATAAACACTCAATGATAACTGCATTTTGTCCTGAATACGATAACGTATTTTAAAATCCAGATATATCGAGATGTCTTCCTTGCGTTGGCGAAAAGCAAAATCACCAACGTTCGATCAGTTGTAGAATCCAGTCGCAAAATGACTGACGCATACACGTACAGAAAAATCCGTAATAATTACATGTGTTGAACATCTCTGCGCTTTAAAACGTCCGTCAACTTAGTCATTTGTGAATACTGTGAAAGATGCTCTCAAATACACGCATTTTTAACTTCAGAGCTAAATTTTGATTCACTAATATAAATGAACTTCACAGACAGTAGCTCTATTAACTATGCTGAAAATGAGGGAAAATGTTTAGTACTACTACAATACACGACAAAAGGGAAATACTCGATCGTAGATACTCAAGTTTTAATTTTTGTCATTTGATTGTTACAAAAAAGGTTGAATTTTTTTATTATTTTTGAACGAACAAAATAAACACTGGAAGAGTATTTGAATAAATGTAATTAAAATCAATGCACATGCCCGTTTTCGTGGCGTGCATAGTAAGGGAATTAAATTGTCTATTTATAAATGTTTTCACAGTTAACATTCATTGAAATCACAGAAGCACAAATTAAGTATGAAATCGAATTAAATGAATGGTCAAAAAGATTTGCGTTAGTTGACTCTAAGCAGTTGGGAAGATCATTAATATAATGGTAGCGTTCTGCATAGAAGCATTCTATTTTTTGCGAATATGGTGCTTTTATCACACTTGAAAGTCAGACTATATATTACGTTATTTCGAAAAATTATTCCTTATCCGTTATTCGCCACCATTAATTAAGTCACATAAACTCAAATATCAGTTTTAGTGATGGAGACCCATTTATAGGGTTGCGCAAATATTATTTAGTCCCCAGTGGTTCAAAAAACACGCAGCGAGTTCGATTCCGATTGAAACTCAATCCAGATTCATGTAAATATCCCGCGCGCCTATCCTAAAACAATAAGGCTTAATTTTTTTCTCAAAATTTCAGTATCATGCTGATGGGAGTATTGTGCATTTTTCCAAAGCTTTAGCTAGCCATATGATGCCGACCTCATATAGTATCTATTCAAATGGCGCCTGCCTGTTTTCTCGGAAATCACGCAACATATTGTTACAACACGTAAGCATCGCGTCACACCATGTTAGTACACAACGAAATTTTCAAAAAAATTTTGCAAGTGTTGAAAAGTAGGTAGATAAATGTTGCAGGGAATGTCTAGAAGGAATTCGGTACGTAACAAAATAATTAGTCCCCGAAAACCGCGAATGTACGTATGTCATATTTCCTTTAAAAGAAATTCCTCTTCAGTTAATGATTGGCTGCATTGATAAAATTTATCAAAGTAGCGGTAAATCACTGCACTTCATCGCAGCAACAGTTTTCGTCGTTTAAAAAAGATAATTTTAGAGAAGATTTTTTTCTTTTCGCTCCAGCAACAGAATTCGCGAATGTTTGACGCTGCAACACGTCGCACAAATTATAAGGATAGTCTGATATTCTGTTCGATCAATCGCATGAGCAACAAATCAGAGATATAGTGGTCTCGAGCTAAGTGACTTTCCTCATGCATGCAGTTGACTGTTCACACGAGGCCATTGTTGCTTAATACGTGCTTCGTGTTGCGGGTTTTTGTCAGCCTGTTGGTTTTTGCCTGAAAACAAAGTGTGCCCAATCATGTATTTTTAGCAAAACAAGCTTGGCTGAGACAAAGACCTTCAAACGCAGTGCATTTTTTGCATACCGGCTTTATATTGCATTATAAAAAAGTTTTCATTAAGAAATATTCGTTTTGATGAACGTCCATGTCAATGCGATATGAAGTGCATGATTTCGAGAGTTATACACTGTTACGTAAGCTTGCCAAAAGGAACATGCAACAAAATATGTGCAACACAAACATTTGTGCAATTTGAATTAGCATTAACATTCGGTATGCGTGCATGAAAAAGCCCTGCTGTGCTTTTCTTTTACACACTCGAAATACATGAAGCAATTTAATGCAGATGATATCTCCCAAATTAAAACAACAACCGACAAGCACGCGATTTCATATCGCAGCTCTGTAGTCGTGTGTGGATGGTGCTAATTCAAGCATCGCTATGGCGCATGTAGTATATTGGCCATTCATTTTCATTTCTGTTGTCTTCCTTCAAATTCATGTAGCAGCTCAGGAGAGCAACAAAGACTACAAGGTAACATTTATTATGACACTAAGTGATTAAACTCGCACTATCGTAGTTTCAAAATATATACAAATTATATAATAATGTATACGTATGCCCCAAATTGATTTTTCTCTTCATCTACATCATAGTATCCTGACGTTTTACTTGTATCGACAAACACGGTTATATTTAGCGGATAATTACTTGACTATAAACATGAAACTGTTGCACATTCGTCGTTAAGTTATAGAACTTAAAGTATTTCATACCCTCGTATTTGCAAGCATTTTCCCCTTACTGGAGATATAAACGAACGACTGGGCCATATAAATTACGAAATTGCATTTGATAGTAAACAATGTTGTGCCTTTTACGTCTCTGTCGTTAAATCACATCAGCCAGGTGGAGATAAATACGTCAGGATGAACCATTCAGGCTTAAGCGCTAGCAATAATTTCATATATATGAACGCGGGCAATTGCATGGAGCATCAACAACAACGAAAAGGTGTGCAGCATAAAGATTTAGTTGTCTACAGTATGCCTGAATGCCAAGAATAGTGAGAGTAAATTTGCTGATCTCATAACTCAAACTTTACATGATTTTCACTATTTCAATCACTGGAACATAATAATATACAGTATATATACCATGTACTGCATGTGTGGCTGCAAGTTTATCTCAAATCATGCCACACAAAGCAGTATTCAGGAGAAGACGATAATTAAAATAAATTATTTAAAATTTAATGTGAAATTTTGAAATAGATAAGATGCATCGACGATAATATCAACCTGCATATTTACGAATTTTATAATCTATCCATTGACCGACCCGAAAATTTCTTTTCATTGACTCTCGATATAGCGCAGTACGAACATTGCAATGCAGCAATGATTTAAGACTGTGCATTAAATCTCATTGTTCTCTGTGGTTTGACTTAAATTGGAACTGTATAATTATAAAATGGTTTTAATATAAGCACGATAACCTCGCTTGCATATTTTCCAACTTGAAATATTCAGAGCCATTTATCATGTTGAATGTAGGCAAGTGATCACAACGTAGCTAATCCATAAATAGTGTATAATTTGAACTTCGCATCTCAAATCTTTGTTTTGGTTGTTTTTATAATAACGGAAGTATTTATCATATTTTTCCTCACCTTATTGCGCATAAGGCAAATCAAGGTCATACAAATCTTTCTTTCAGGGCTTTCAGGACAGAGTACATCCAACACTTTGTGTTTTCAGTGTTTAGATCAAGCAATCTAACAAAACTATCCAGCTTATATAACGTAACGAAATTTACTGGAAGTTTACTCATGCATAGATTTCAAAATTTCCTGAAATCGATTATTGTATGAATTGTCAAAGTTGCAATGCAAGTGGTTTGCAAATACTTTACAGACTATTGCAGGGATGATATATACCCATGATCCTCCACTAATACTATCTTAACTGTACTAATTGCTTTGCTTTATAAACTTTTACTTGCTTTTATAAGGATATGGGATATGGGAATACTTTGTCTAGCTCAGGTTATCATTATAACTCTAACTTTCGAGATCAAATAGCGACTGTGAAATGGAAGAAACTTGATCATGTTGGATCACACATATTTATTGCGGTCCTACTAAACACCGCGTCCTCGAACCTCTGCGAACTTGAGTTAGGTTGAAGCTTGTTCGTGAGATGTATTTTTGTATTTTAATACTGGTTAACTAGCAAATATATGTTTAGGCTATAATAATGGCTGCTGTGGAAACGCGTTTTATAAAATATAAATCATAACTTTATATGAATATAAATCTTTGATAATGTTTTTGGGCTATTATGCAACTGGATTTGTCTTGATCTTGTGAAAAATTTTGAGTTTTTGACCATCAAACTGTTCCGACGCTATGCATTATTGGGGCCGCATTAGTTTGCATGTCTATACAGTTCAATCAAGCTAGCGTGGAGGGGTTTTAGTCGTTTTTAAAAATGCATCGCATTACTATTTCATCATACATAGATTGCAACAGCTTATATAAACTGTTGCCAGCTAAAGAATGTAAATATATACAGATTTCTGATCTCATCATGCAAATTCGAGAAAAAGTGTTTAGTTCATGCATGGCAGCATGCCGTGTACAAGCAGCTGCATGTTTATGCCTGTATAATTATATGCATTATGTGGCATGAGTAATAACAGTGAGAATGATAAAAATAGTTTTTAGCTAATTGTAAAAATTATTTCATCATTCCCCTTACCATTTTTGTCGTAATTTCAACATACAAAGATCAAAATTAATAAAAAAGACTATCAATAATTATATTGATTTCCCGCTTGGAAAGGTTGAACAAGCAGGTAATTCTCAATGACTCACAACCACACCATCTATGCCAAATATGCTTCAGAATGTATGTGCTGTGAAGCTAACTACAGCAACGAAGACGCTCTGCGAAACGTTACTCGCTGTTACTTGAAATGGTCATGTGAGATATATAAAGGGAATGGTATAGAGATCTTAAACCGCTCAGAATTTGTGACTTAAATCCATCTTCGATGACAAATCTAAATTCACTCGCCTCAAGGTCGATCCCACTAGCACACGACGACCTAAAACAGCGAATTTTGGACGTGCTCGTTGCTAAAACGCCTAAATTTTTTACAGGGCTTTCGGCTTTTCGACCAATCGTGGACACAAGAAGCTAGCACACCACAATACAATCCTCTAATTTAAATGATTGCAATTTACGTGATTCTTTTGAGGCGGTTTCGGCAATAGACACATCCCGAATTTATTCTGTGGGCATAAAAAACACTTCTTTTCAATAGGCTTCATACCCCGCCTCGATTTCAAGCTATTGTTTCGTGTGCACTCAAGCTAATTCGGGAAGTGTCTATTAGATCCTTTCCACAAAATCTTTTCGATGAAGGTTTTGTTTCTTTTGATGTTGAATCACTATTTACTAATGTGCCATTAAAAATATCCATCAGTATAGTACTAAAACGTGTCTTTGAAGACAAAATTAATTAATACCACGCTCAGCAAACGTTTACTTAAAAAGCTTTTGCTTGATTGCGCATGCATCTAAAGCGGCCTTTTCTTTTGACAATGCTTTTTATGAACAAACTTATGGTGTTTCTATAATACAAATTTGAGAATGCCAAAATTCATTTCTTGGATTTAGAAATTTCTAACTGTGGCATTGATACATTTCGGAGCCCAACACGCACAGGCCAATATACCCTGCTTTGACAGTTTCGGACCTTGGTCACCCAAAACTGCATGGATTATATCGCTGTTACACAGAGCCGTAAACATATGAAGTAACTCAAGCTTTCTTAGTTAACAAGCAAATTTCTTTAATTACAAAATTTGTGTCGTGGAATGGTTTCAACGCTAATGCGCGCACCTCAATTATTTGCAGACTTAAATCTAAACATAATGTCAATTCAAACGAACAAAATCACACAGCTACGAAATTAGAAGACTGGAAATGATTTGATTGATGATATCAGACCTAAAATTTGGTTCAGAATACCTTTTTTGGGTAAGCAGAGTGAATTTTTAGGGGAAAAGCTTTTAAAGAAAATACAGCGTAATCTCACACAAGCGGTCAAATTGTTGTAATTTATGACACAAAGAAGGTTTCATATTTTTTACCTAAAAAAAGACAAAATTCCTGCCTCGTCGCGCAGCAATATTATTTATGAATTTACTTGTCCAGGTTGCCACATTTCGTATATAGTCAACACCGAAAGAACTT
This sequence comes from Muricea muricata, assembly GCA_963855995.1. Classification (NCBI taxonomy): domain Eukaryota; kingdom Metazoa; phylum Cnidaria; class Anthozoa; order Malacalcyonacea; family Plexauridae; genus Muricea; species Muricea muricata. The sequence continues at coordinate 26,625,794 of OY979718.1, read as the reverse complement.
TATTTACTAGACGTTCTAAACATCCCGATGCATTAAAAAGCTTAATTTCTAAACATTTGTCGAAATGTGAAAATGCCAATTTTATACCTCAATCGAACCGCCTTTTTGACAACCTGAATGACACACATGACAGTGACGCATATGAGACGGACTCACAGCTCTCTTTTCACCACCTCATTGAAGTCAGCACTCAAATCCTTCACTCTCTTAAACACAACAACTCTAATCTCCTGCTTTTTCTTAAAGCATTATATATATTGAATACAGAAAGCGAGTAATAAATAACGGACTAAAAGCGTCAAAGGAACTCTCGGTCTTTATTTAATATCATCTTTGTAATAGTATAACGTTACACTGCTATCTGGTCACCTCTTCCTGTTTACCTTTTTATATTATGATAGCAACCTTGTAAATACTTTGTTCTGGTTTGATAATGACTTTGAAATATCACCGCGAAATTATTGCTTGTTTTTAAAACTCGAATCTTGAGTTTACCGGATGTTGTTTTCAATGTTTTGTGGTATATTTTATCAAATTGTCTGCTGGTAATGGTTCTTGAGATATCTACTTCATACATTTATTTAAAACAAAATTATTTCTGACGGAAAATTATGAACGTGGTTGCCACAGTGTCTTTTCCTTCTGCACAACCCCCGTTTATTATGCATATATTATTGTTCTCATTTACTTTGAAAACATATACCACAAACATCGCTATGTGTACGTGACGCCGCAACGCCTTGGTGCCATTTTGGAGGAAAAGTATATGTCAGTTAAGAAAATTTTGTCCTTCCAAAATGTTGGCTTCAGTCATGCAGAGTAGGTGAGTGACATCGTCGGCTGCTTCCCAGAAGTTCGATTGCAAATCGAAGAATCAAACGGAATTGAATCCTGTTGCTTGAAATTGGAATTTTGGAAAAAGAGATTGGGGAAAGTTTCGAAGTCAAAAACGGGGGCGAAAATTGACCTATGTGTAGCATTCAGTATAGCTCCGCTAACAGCTTTTGAAACGTATTGTATATGATTACTAACTTCAAACTGAACTTCTGTGAAATCTTCAGTGACCCCGCTAAATAAACCAAAAACTGGCTTGTGCGATCGCGGCGAGAGTGAGAAAATTGCAGGCTCATATGAACAGCCCCTAGAGTATAAGAAAATATACAGCATTAATAAAAAAAACTCTTTTTATTAATGCATTATATAATTAATCTTCACACGTAGACTTCTGGCACTTAATTTAACATTAAAAAAGAGCAATTATTGCATTACTGGCACTCATATCTGCATGACGTCTGTCCGCACCTTTGTCGAACTATGCTGTTTAAAACAGCGACAAATACTTAAAACAAATTTGCCAGGCGTTTCTAAATTACTAAGATGAAAGTCTGCTATGATTATAATCATAGCTACCGCTTTTTTAACTAAATCAAGCTTATCAAAACGTAGACCGTTTTGGGTAGCCACAATTCATTGTATCAATATTTGACAAGGAATGCTTAAAACTAATCGATCGTTCAAAAAAAAACGACACAAAGTCTTTTAGACTTGCACGTTATTTTTGATATCCCATGAGTACATGTGTGACTTGGTGTTTTTACGTGTCATTAATTCGAGGCATATTTATTGCCGCTACTTCGAAGGGATGAAGTACCTTTTTATACAACCTGTATAAAAGCTGACTCTGCGGCAATGTCAGTGTGTTGATCAACATTTATGCGCTATCAACCATAATGTCGAGGATTATACGCGTTGGCATGAAGATATGAATTTTTTTCGAGGGTATAAACAATTATAAAAATATATACAAACAGTTATTATAAACTTTATTTATCAGTAACACTCAAAAACTCTGTAAGAGAGAAAAGGAGAAAACCAAAGTGGCTCATATAATTGCTTGCGTTATACAGTTTTCGAGCAAACAAATTATTGAGAAGCAATTTCATCATTACTCGGTTTTTTCATAAAATATCCGCGTTTCATGAGTTTGTCTCAAACCTCCACAAATGAACAAAACAGATATAATAACATGCAGTTAATTATGGCTACTGTATATTTAGCTGCAGCGAGACCGTATGCATGCATGTGTAAATTGTTGGAGGGGCTAATGCGACTGAGAGCATATAACTCATGGGATATAGAACCCTAGAACAAATAGTGAAAAGTGCCTTTAAAGTTTTTTCTCAGAAATAATGGGCCATTTCTCATATTTCTTCTCCAATTTTAGCTTTTAGCCATTTATTGTGTTTATTTCTGTCAACAGTTTATATGCATACTTTGCGGTTCTCTTTTGGCGAAGTGTTCATAATGGGATTCATAATGTCCAGGAAACGATACTTTTAGGTCAAGATGTTATTTACATTTCGAAATTTCTTCCTTCAATGTATTTTGCCAGCATTTCGCTTGTGAGTGTTACGTACGTTGGAATGTATTTTAATATATTAATCTTATGATCTTGTGTATTCTATATGCACGTTTTATGATGTTTCATACCAGATTAGCCAAACCTGGTAAACAGGAAACTTTACTCGACTAAGGCTGGGAATCGGACCCACGACCTTCACATTTCTAGAATGATACTCTACTCCACTCAGCCACGAGGCCAAGCCCGGAACAATTGCTATATTCAGTGAAGATGTTATATGCGCAGCGTGTTATGTTCAGCGTGACCTTCTGCTAAAACGTTTGCTATTTGCCTTTGATTTGGAAACCCTATCCAAGCTTTTGGAGCCGTTCTTAAATGCAAATCAAAATTAGGCTTAAACAGCATTTAAAAATTTATGTTGCTTTTTGTTTCAATTACTTAAAAATTACCGATAAGCTGCACCATCATTACAGGAAATACTGCATAACCTAAGTACAAAATTATTGCAAACATCATTGTATAATGTTCAGCAGAACTGAGCTGGGTTATAGGTAGCATTTTCTTGTGTATGAATGACCGTAACATAGGCGTTATTATAATTATCAGCATGATCCAGTGTTTTAACTTTCAGTATCATGATGCTTTTTCAGCCTACAAATTTTAATTGTCGGAAATTGTCTTCATACTCTCTGTAAAAAAACATTGTGATTTAGTAATTAACTATGAAGATATGGATAACATATCGGCTAAAGATTTTAGCAAACATCATGATAAAAAGCTTAAAAAATGTTAAGTTTGCATGTACTATTAAACCCAAACACAATTATTTCCTTTATTTACACAACGTGGGAACCCCAATATATAGATAAATGCATTTATAAGCCAGACGCAAGTTTAAATGTTCTATTATCTTAAATTGTCGTCAGGTCCCGGTTTCTAGAAAGTTACTAATAGGGGAATTATAATATCCTCGCTGCAATTGCGTTCCATGAAATATGAGGAGTATCACTGGAACAATATTATAGCTGACGGTTGGTCTGCAAGCTAGCTTCTATAAGAGTACATGTGGCGTACATGCATGGAGCAAATCATGCAGTGTAACATTGGTACTCCAAACTATGTTATGGTATCGTTAGGACATCTTGGCAAGATTGTTCACACAGCGTAGTGCAGTCATATAAAGCTAATTCATCAAAAAACAGTTCCGAGCTCCCATTTTACCCTTCGCAACCCTCCTAAAAGGTTGTTAGATTGTTGTTCGATTAAATGCACTAATCTTGTTAAAACAAGATTGGGAATTGCGAATTCCATCATGCCTTTCGCGCTAGATGTCAACGTTTTGCGGTCTTAGCATTCAGGAAAAACCTTAATTGAATAACTTGTTTATGATTATGAGCAAGCCTGCTAAGAAATGCCACAATGACGTTGCCAATAACAACTTTTCTGGCTTGAATGTTTCAAGTGCTTCCCATAAATTGCATTTATGGGAAGCATTTACGGTTATTTTTGACATCATGCTCTCATAATTATCCCTTGCAGGCGCACTCAAAAATAAATTGAGCAGAACTTTTCAAGCGTCTTTGAATTATTTTCAAGTGTTCCAATTACCGTTGTGTATATATCAGACATCTTGGCACTCGAATGCCCCTTGTGGCGACCATGAATGCAGTTAATGCACCAAATTGATGGAATGCTATGTTTTGATTGCTGCGAGCGAAACGAGCGGCATTATATTCTTGACGGCACTCGATTTGAAAATATTTATCATTCGAGATGATCTTCTGAATCCGCAATGTATTGATCAGTAGTGGTGTAGTAATCTTTCTAATACTCGATTTAAGAGGATTTAAGGATTTTTTTCATTGTTCAGCAGCGAGCGTTATAAAACTATAGCTATGCGCACGCACGAGTTTAAGGTATGCAACTACTGTACTCTATACCTCGCAGCATTCCCTTTCTATTAGAAATTTCTAGTTTCAAACATGTTCTGGTAATTGAATTGAATTCTTTGTTCGCTCGACTTCGCAGCTTAGTTTAGTCAGATTGAACTTGGACTTGGTTCTAAATTTTCGTCAATTCCATGCGCTGAATACAACTTATTTGATCAGAGTGCCAAATATTGAAAACGTTTAGAATAGAGCATATCGTTTGCATTTAAATTTGACTGTTTGCCCGAAGGTTGAATTCTTTCAAGAAAACGTCGTGTGAGCATGTAAATGTGTACATTAGCGTACATGAGTACAAATTAAAGTTAGAAGCAAGGTATAATTTTATAATGTATTTTCTGATTCAAGAGATATTTAGTCATAATCAAAACCATCTGCTGCTATACAAAGTGGACAACAAATAAATTTTATATAGGAATTCAATTTTCGCTGCACAACATTTCGCAATACTACGTAATATATGGTAATTTAGAATTTCAGGAAACAAAGCACTCGTGTTCTCCCCCCCCCCCCCCTCCCCCGTTACTCAGCACAGTCGCATATTGCACTTTTTGAGACTGCATGCACTCGTGAATCATATAGTGGACAAGATTTTTTCTGGTTTTAAAATATAACTAGTCTAAACTAGAAATACATGCATGCAGCAACCCCTCGCCACTAACTAAGAGCATGCAACTATATTTACGGAATTACATGAAGTACTGTTATACGTTGTTGTCATAGCAACACGGCAATTGTTATTCTTTCTGTATATTTTTTCAAAATGACAAAATATTGAGTTTTTAATCCTTGTTTTATTGACATTTTTTTAAAATGGCACAACATTTGTCATCGGTATGTTATTACGCCTAATGTAAGCTTAAATTTGGTATAAAATACGACCTATTAATTGCATATATTAGACGTTTTGCAACATCTATGAAACTAAATTTTTATCTGCATAAACTTTGAGTTTGAAATAAAACCGTTTCAAGCCAATTTTGTATCTTCGCTCATATTCTTTTACATGTAAACTTCGTCAATATTTTGAAATACAGTAATAAGAAGACAGTCTTGCATTTTAATACAAAACATAAACTTACTCTGGAATTTAAACAGTGAATAGACTGGAGGAGTACGGCTACGCCGGCGCTTATAAAGCATTAAAACACAAGTATAAATACGCATTATCAACAAACTTGCCTTGTGTTCCACGCCGTAGTCAATTCTTGGCGCTTCTGTGTATTTTCCCAGAGTTAATCTCTCTTCAAGAGTCTTGTCGCAGTCGTTTTCGTCTCAGTTCTCGCCTTTTTGAATGCCTTAAGTGTTTGCTACTCCTGATATTCCGCCATACTCTTGAGATCATAAATGACCACCCTTCGTTGGTTGTGAAAGTTGCCAAATCTTTTTGCAAAAATACAAAATATTGTAGAGCAAAAAGCAAATTTAGATATTTGCTTGCTGTCAGTTGAATTCGTGATTAATCAATCAACAATAAATTTTAAATCCGGCCAATCAGTGTTAGCCATTCATGATAGTCCGCCATATTGTTGAGATCAGTGAGGACATACCACTTTTACTACCTATCACGAGCAACGACTTTGAACTCCGCTAATACGAAATTAGTAACCCTCGCCCCGGGCTTACGCCCGGAACGGCGCTTCGCGCCGTTGGCTCGGGGATAATGCATTAAAATATCACTGCAAGTTTATAAGGAATGGAAAACGCTCATTGGGTAAGAGATGTGTTTATCTGTCTCCATGCCAACACGGAAAATTTTTCATCGCACTTGTGTAAAAATAATTTAATACTTTATGTTATATTCTTAATATGCATACGGAGACTGAGTGTTTACATTCGCTTCACTGAAACTATGGAGTCGTCTCCCCAAAGAAATAGGACATTTAAGTACACTGGGTACTTTAACGAAACAGTAGAAACTTATCTATTTTGTATTGCTTATAATACTGCTTTCACTTTCATAAATAAATCTTAGTTTGTCTATACTTACATATATTGCATCTATTCTTAATTTTTAATCCGCGTAATAACTCATTCTGCAGCTCATCTGAACATTTTTGTGCTAAATTGCGCTTAATAGATGTATTCAAGTGACAATGATATTAATAATGATAATTGTAAAAAATATATAAATTTTCCGGAGAGCACTGGTAAAAATTGGAAAAAGTTACCGCTATACCCTGGTTTATTTCACAGTCCATCCTCAGAGATATAAAAAACTAGATTCATATTAATCTGACACTGCAGAGAACAACAAAAAAATTCGTTCTCTCAAGCGGGATTTGAACTCGCATCTTCGTGTTTATGGACCGCCGCTCTACCAATTGAGCCATCGAGTCAACTGGGATTGGTAGCGAGTCTTATCCAATTTAAGTGCACGAAATATTTTCGTGACGACTTAACGCTTCGAGGACTCGCAGTGTTTCAATTCTATTTCACAAACCCTTGTTTTCCATGTTGAAGATCGATGGCTCAAATAATCTTAATCAAAAGGCTATTCTTAAAATCACAGAGGTGAAGGGCCTGTTTTTATAGCTTGACATCACTCCATCATTTCGTCCTTTTGGATAAGATTATAACGATGTTACAATCCTGGGTAACTCGGACATTCAGTATTTGGGCAACAAGAAAAGGGTGTTAATCAAGTAAAAAAACTCATCCAAAAATTCTTCATAAATTGTTAATAATATGGGTGCTGTACAATGATAATTACTTTTTATTGAACACACAGATAGAAAATGTAACGATTCCCAAAGGGACTAAGAGATTCCATCTACGGTGCGTCAAAGGAGCTGCTAACCTTACGTGGAAGAAAGACGATAAGATCATCTATTTTCCAAGAAATAAGAAGTTTAAATTAACTGGAATGTCACCAGATGAATTCCCGCTTCTCTGCGTCAAGAAAACTAATAAATTTGAAGGGAACTATACTTGCCATGCTAACAAAAGCTCCCCACCGTTAAAGCAAATCAATGTTCAGGTCATACTGGGTAGGTACATTACAGACGAAAATACAGGCATAGAAGAAAATTAGAAGACGTTTTTACGTTTCCAGTTTAGTACATCGAGCGCCGCGCCCACCTTTAAGATCGCCTAGACGCTAGAGCCCGCGGATTCGTGATTTAAATTTTAACTCAATTCAGTGTAGGTGAAAGTTGCACATAGATGAGGAATTCAGCAAATTTTAGTTATCCAGAAGTACACATTGAATACGCGTAGAATTACGAAATCTTAAAAGGGAAGTGCGGGAAATGTACGCAAGGCGGGAATCCTGAACCATGTACTTCTTTTCGATTCATTATATCAGGCAGTTGCCTAATCAGCCTCGGCCGATCATGAAAACTCATTGGGCACGACTATCAGATATATTTTGATGTGGGAAGGGCATGCATGAGATGGCGAGTAGAATAATTAGTATAGGTGAGAGTATAGTTGCGTTTGCAGTTTAGGATAAAAGAAACGCATAAGTTTGAAAAACCGCGAGTGCATTGGCCTTCTGTTTGCCATATAACAGCACTGGAATGGAGCAATCACAGTCGCGAAACATTTCCTGCACAATGAATTATTACAGTTTATAAAATATTTCCGAAGTTGTATCATTGAACCTACACGTAAGATGATTGACGGGATGTTCACGAAAATACCAATTAAATTGAAGAATTTTCGTCATTACAAACTTTTTAGTTTGAAAAGACGAGCGAGACGCTTTTTATCTACGAGTTATAAACATGGCCAGGATGCTTCTTTGCAATTTACAGCAAAAGAAACCGACCCAATCTTAGTTTATCATCAGTGATCGATACAAAAATCTGGACATTTTTACCTATGCTAATCACCTAATACCCAATAGCTTTTACCTATTAATGATACCGAACAATTATCTGTACTAAGTATTCTACTCGCAAATTGATCGGCATACACAGCTGTTAATTCTAATTAGAACTTTCCATTTCCCTTATTCGTGAATTAGGTAAAACCGATATGTGTGGTAAAGTTATGAAAGGTAAGTGAGATTTTTGTAAATGTTTGTATTGGTTTTCATTATGATACTGGTGTTTCTATTAACATGCGGTGCAAAACCATGCAGATTAATCGAATTGAAAATGTATATTTAAGGACTATTTGTAGTTTGTCTGAAATTTCTAAGACTGCAAAAGTCACAGGAGACAGAAGGCAAAAGTGCTCTTCAAGTATATAGAATATATATAAGATACTGAAAGCATTAATACCTCATGTGATTCAATATACTATGCAAAAATGTGATAAGTAAGAATTCAAGTCGAGAAGAATGCAACTGGTCCTCTTAAATTCCGAGGAAGGATTTTAACGTGGTTAAAATTTTTTCGGTTTTTTCAACAAGTTTCCCCCCTTACCCTTGTCTCGTTCCGTTCTCCGTGATAGTGGGTTTTGTTTGTACTCCTTTAGGCGCATATCTGCATGTTTTCCTCTTCCCACATTGAAAGATATAACAGTCTATTTATATATTTCAGACAAAAAAGCATATTGTTCTTAGGATCCTTGCCTTTAAGCCTCTTCTCCTGTGTCTTTCGAACTTATTTAGACCCTAATTTAGGGCTAGAGCTGCAGAATCATTGAGGCGAGGAAAACTAGATTGACCGTATAAGAACGATCGTAATTACCAGGATCAACTATACTCAAGTGGAAACATATTCCACTTACGGGGATCAGCTCAGCTGTATTCATTAGTGGGAGACAATGTAATGTGCTAATCGCTTGTGTCACCCGGCGTGCTTATATGTAACGTCGTTACCTTTGCCTTACAGGCCAAATAATACAGAGACCTATGTGTCCTTCAATAACGGATGAACTATATCCCTGCTGCAAAACCATACCGAGTAATGCGGCAAAAAACATGAAGATAATAGAGCTGAACTCCCTTAACCCGGAGAATCTTTGCAGTATATACAATTCAGCAGAAAATTATTCGAATCCATGGAAACTTCGTGTCAGTTGGGAGAAAAGAAAAACTGGTAAGTGAAGTTTACTCTAAATACATATTACATAATCTCATGACAACAGCATTACATCTTTACTTTGTTGAAGCAATAGGCTATGGCTACGCCCTGTTCTATACATTAAACTCGATTTGGACTTTCCCGTTCAGTATTTACAATATGCCCCGTGGCCACGCCTATTTTAGACCGTAAATATGATTAGTATTTTTATTTTGTTTGCAAATTAGGATACTAATGCCTATAGCTGAGCATGAAGCATGCATACTTGACTTGCGTGCTCTACCTGTACTTCAAAATTAATGTGACCTAATTTTTTGCTATTTTATTACCAACAGGAGATTCCATGTGTTTACCCCCTTGTTTGTGATAGTGTTTTTTGTGACTATGCTAATTTAAGTAAGTCAATGAAAAACTGCGCTGTAAATTATTTTTTCCAAATGTCACAGGTACTTTTGGTGCATGGGGCTGGATGCTCAGGATCTCTGGATTAAAAGGAGCAGCAGGATTTTCGCACTGTGTTGAAATGCATGATGTATGTATGCGAATAGCTGCAAAATGCAGCAAGGTTTTCCCAGAACAATGCGCGAAACTCGAATACCAGCGCAAAAGTCGCGGTGAGAATCGCTGATAAATTACTGGCATTTGTTAGCGATGCTCGGCAAGCCGTTCGGGATATAAGTGACTTTCTCATCCCATGCACGTATAGCGAGAGAAATTTTCAAAAATACGATATGCCATTTCGTGATTGAAAATCGCAAGACATCTGTAGATTGTTTGGAGAGGCAAGGCAAAGTTAGTGACAGAAACGTCAAAATAGAACATGCCAGATTATCGTAATGCAAAAGCCTTGAATTGAAGGTTGTTTGCGCCATTCGTCTTATGACTAGTGCTTTCTATCTCCATATATCTCTCCAAACAATCCAGGCCTGCTTTGTGGCTGAATCTGGAAATGACTAAATTCTGTGTGCTCATTGCTTTTAGTTAATAATACGCAAAGAAGCAAGATTTTGTACCCACAGCGAGCGTCAAGGACGTTGAGTTGTCAAGTTTGGAGTTTAATTCAAGTCGCATTACTAGCTATAAATCCTAAAATTTTCATTTGTACAGGATCTTTTCGCCAAACAATGATTTTAAGCAGCCAGTGCTAGCGAAGTAATACACCACATAGAGGCAGCGCCTGGTTTGACTCGAGTTAATTGTTCATTAGTTTTTTACACTTCATCTACACGATATTTTAAAAAAGTACAGCCCTGAAGGCTTTGAAATGGAACAACACTGGGTCTTGTGTGAATATCCCTTTTCCTTCTGCACAAGATCCTGGCTTGTCTTTTTGCACATTATTTCAGAATTCATTTACTATCTAACTAATGCATTAGTTTTCGGCCATCTTAAATTTTGAATGGGGCTACTTTTTTGTAACCACAGTATTTTAAACTAGGTTATATTAGTGGCATCCCAAATTTGAGTGACACTCCAAAACTATAAAAGCAATATTGCTGGACAACAAGCAAGTGTATATTGTTTCGATGTTCTTCGTATACCTGATAGAGTTTCCTGCCCGAATTAAAACTTTCCGTTTCTCCAACAGCTGAAGATACGAAATTGGACAATACCGGCATCGTTGTTGGCGTTGGGTGCAACCTATAGCATCACTCTTCAGACTTTATTGCAGTCTGTCAGTGAACCGAATTCCCAATCCAAAATTGTTAAAATTCCATCACTGCAAGGTATTTTTGTTCACCAATCTAATTTTTCGTTGTTGTATTTCCGTATTTTTACTACTTATTATCAAATTGTTGTGTGAGTCAAAATTTTGCGTCTAATTTTCTTTTTTGAAGAAATGTGCCAAACTGTTGGACGCAACTGTAACTGGGAAATATGTTGTAAGTACTAAATCGGGCTGAATTTTCAGCGCGCTTTGCAGAAGTAGATATGTAAATCCCAACGGTTTAGTCCGGTTACACAATTTTTATGTGTTTAATGACTGTGAAGACTAGATAGATCTAAATATTTACGACTATTCCGCACACATTTCTGTACAAATTTATTGTTTCCACACTGTATAGTGTGTAAAAAACTGAACCATTTCAAATTTAAATTAGTCATAATGTATTCTAGTAATTGTTATTGTAGTAATTGGCAGCCTTCCCTCGTCAAATGAATTAAAAAATAAATTAAAACACAACTCGCAACTTCTTTCACACAGTTATGTCGAATGAGTACAAGACCTTGTGTTCTTAGAGCTGTGAAATTACTACAATATGTTATAGTTAATTCGAATTGGAAAGGGTTCAGTTTTTATACACACTGCATAAACACAGAAACATAATTTTTCAAATCATCAAAAATTTGAAGTAAATAACCATCTAAAATGAACACGATTTGTGATTGAATTTCTCGAAATATATATATAGACTTTCTTAAGAAATGTTTATTTTCAACAATTTTATTGACTTGTTTTGTCTTGATCAGCCAATTGCAGGCGCTGTTCGTCTGACTAGGTAGCTACCCAAAAGTGCCAGCTAAGCCTCGGCACTTTTTTAACCACAGTTCGTTTTTGAATGGCTTTGCTTAAAGAGAATCGAGCATGCAGTAGTTGTTCGAACTCAAAGATGTCTGTCCACAAGTACAAATTGTCCGTGCTAGTTACCTATTTTGACATGGCCATTGTAAGGATATGCAAAAAAGAAATCGAACAGATCAAGTTTTTATACCCTGTTGCCCAGGCAAACTTGAACTAGCTCCATTTGAATACGGATGCAGGTTACGTAACAAATCTAGTCCAATACCATTCTTCTTCTTATACACTTAGCACCAGTTGAGAATCTTACCGTAACAAATTTCTAATCCTTTCCTGTGGTTTAATACCATCCTTCTTCTTATACACTTAGCACCAGTTGAGAATCTTACCGTAACAAATTTCTCATCCTTTCCTGTGGTGTCGTGGAACTCACCTCCTTTTTTCAAGTCTCTACGTGCATTTGAAGTTATCTATTATGACGAACATAATTCTGACAAAGGAAACGAATTGGTCGAGGAGGTATCTGTTTTTATTTTTCATGTATTAAACTTTATTAAATTTATTTAAAAGTTTTTCACAAATGCTATTACGCTGAGCTTATCTACGGGGATAATTTAAACCTGCCGCATAATTGTATACTAGTTTGCATATGACTATGGTCTACTATTATAGGAATTACATTGGGTAGAAACATTCATTTCAAATTTATGGAAGTCAGGTGGCACCAATACGGTGTATGCAACATGCGGAAATTGGTATTTTCGGTCAAGCTGTCTTTACGAGGTTCCAAAAGGAGTTATAGCTCAAACCTTTGAACTCAATTTAAGTCTCATTATTAGTAGCATCACTTCTGGTAGAATGGCGGTTTGTGATGGGCCGAGAAATACGTTCAGTAGTCCATTACATATGCGTTAAGAGATTGATTTGACAGAACGTTGCCCGTGCATGTTAGATATATAAGCAATGTTCTGTGCATGCGCTGATAGCATTTTACCACATCTTAGGAGAAAAAAGTTTTATGCCCGAAGAAAACGTCGTTATGTAATGTTTATATAGTTTTACATGTATGAAAGACATAATTCATGCTAGGAAAATTACAGCATCTTGTTTTCTTTCTAGTACCTGCTTACTAATTCATTTATGAACCAGTTTCATTTATCAGACTCTTGCATTTTGGGTGCTTAACTGCCCAGTGATTCTTAACCCACTGGTTCTTTTCTCCGGGGTTTTACTGTATAAAAGTAGGTTTTTTTCTGTTAGTCATATACAAGTTTCAAATGACGTAAATCCGGTAAATAAGCTGATATGATTTTTCCGTATTCAATCAACCTTGAATTCAACATGACTCTTAAACTTAACTCCAAAGTTTGTAAAGTTGCTCCAAAAAGGTGGCACACCGAAGAAACAAAAGTAATCTTGTTAAAATACGAGATCCTCTTTTAAGCCTGTTTTTTACTAGGCGAAAAAGTTCAGCAACGTGGTGGCTTAGCGAATATAGAGCGAGCTCTTGTTTCAAAATTTAAGCCAAAACATCAAAATCACCCCCCAACATCCATACTGTCTTGGTTGAACGGGATTATGTGAATATCCCAAAGTTGACTGTGAGTAAAGCAATTTCTAATAATTGATTGATTCTTACTTGTACTTTTCGTTTCAGAGGGAATTCCTTAAACTCACACTGAAAAGCACATATCGTACCAAATATTATGTTGAGGTACATTATCTGTTAACAAATTACTATAGTTAAACTGTTAAAGTGAATTTGCTGAAAAGAAAAGGCATCAGAAAAGGTGTTTTTACTCATCTTTTCAATTTTTGTGGCATGATTTCTGTTGGGAGAGGGGGAGGGCAGAGGCAAAACGCCCGCGTTGTTTATTATCAACCATCCATGATTACGCGTTGATTTAATATTCCAGGATCTTAATGCCAAACGAGGTTACTCGCGAGCAAATCAGTATACCCTATTTTTATATGATAATAAAATATGCCCGGGATAAAGATTTCGAAACACGAGTCCCTGAAGGTAGAAAAAATTGGACTGGAATCTTGGTTTGCCACGTTTAGAAAGTTGCACGAGAATTATATGTTAGACATTAATTTATGTTAGAGGTAGACTAATAATTCACGGGTGTATTTTATCCTCAAAATGCTCGACAAATCATATTATATAATACTTTAATTGCTTATGATATGATGCACAGGGTTGTATACCCTAAACCAATACATAATATACAAGTCTCTTTTTGTATATATTATATATTGGCATGCTATATTTGACTGTCAGATTTTCATCCTTCAAAATGATCATTGACAGACATTTCTCTAATTACACGGCTTTTACCGTGTAATACGCTCTCAGATTTCTCGTCTTCTCATGACCTTAATTTGTATAATCGTCGTGTAATAAAAATAAAACTATTAGTGCACCGTCAATGCAAGAGTCCAATGCATTCCTCTGTTTTCAAGGTAATACCCCTATTCAGGGGAAATAGTAGTGATCCAGGTAGTATTGTTGGAACAGGATGCAAATTGATGTTCTGCAGTGGAGGAGAACCACCAGTAACAACACCAGTAACAACACCAGTAACAACACCAGTAACAACAAAAGGTTCGCTAATAAAGTTTTATAATGCATTTTATATATGTGATCATTATTTTTTTTTCAGTTCTATTCAAGTACTAATTATTTTCCCACAAGTCATTTACATTAATTCTTGAATCTGTAACCAATATACTCAGGTATATTTATATTCATGTTTATTTTTTCCCGGTCCGGTTTCCCACTGAATCTTGTAATCTGATTGGCTGACGCAACTATTGCTGTATTTAAGTATGGATTGTTTCAAATCTTGCGTGTGCAAAATTGAATTGCGTGTACAAATAAAATAATTTTAATATAAAAATGTTTTCAATGGCAAAGCCTCATTGCTTGGAGTTTTATTGTTTTGAGTAAAAAAGAACTGTTATTTACCCGCCCCCGGCGGGCTGAACGAGACGAGACTTCATTATTTTTTTGAACGCAACTATAAGATGCGGTATATTTTTATGTTAGTTCGACATGTATATGATCGAGACTAATGTTTGTCTAAATCTCTGGCATCACAATTATCAACTTGATTATCGAAATATCCAGGTCATAACTAACGGCTATAGATACTGCTATCAGATAATTAAGTACTCTGTTATCTGATTGACTCTGTACAGGTAGAATATTAGCTAATACTCTACTAGTAGACGGAAAGCAAGATGGTGGTGGAGAGCTTTTTCGATCGCAAAAAAGCATCTTTTGCGTATTTTCTTTGCCTTTATTGGCAATAAATACAGCACATAAGTTTGATCAAGTTTTCGAAGGTTTAGTATACTTGATTTAGATGTCGCGTAAACGAGTTGAAAATCTTTCTTGACGAATTAATACGGGATGAAAAGTCACGGATAGGTCGAACATTCAGAATAGGATTGCTTTAAACTGCTGTATTAACAAACTGTTCCCAATTTTGAGGTCAGCAAGCCCTAATTACATTTTTATTTTTTTAAGAATCTTAAACTTTTTGCAAAAGTTGTTGAGGCATGTTATTTTTAAACAAGACGCCTGCTAAGGCGTTCACTCCGCCAGCCGAAACGAAAATGGGCACAAGGCCAGGCAGGGCTGTAACGAAACAGTTCATTGGGGGTGGAGTATATTCGCTTATTTCTGTTCTGCCCAACTAATTCCTTTTTAAATCAGTTATTATCAGGGTACATTCCAAGGCATTTTACCAGTAAGACTTTGCTAACACATGTTATGTAATCACTAAGATAACCAAAAATCAATGTCTGAGTGACCTAGTAGATTGTATTTTTTAGAATTTAATTTAAATTAAATTAAAGACTTTCATAGTACATATGTTAAACAAGATTCTTTTGTCATTGTACCACCAACATAGAGCTGTTTTATTTTGCAAGTAAAGAAAATTTTACTAAAAGTCTATGCAATACATCAATATATTAACCTGATAGCATCATTTAAACCTATTCTGTAGCACACTGCCTGAAGTCTCCACGATATAATTTGTTGGGAACTTTAGACTAGCATATGTATTTCTGGAATTGGAATGTAATATGTCTCTTATCTTTTATAATTATATGAGATCCCACAAGCAAATAAATTATTTTGCACGAAATATTACCATCTCAACATAGGTAGAAATAGAAAACCAAGGAAAGAAATCACAACGTGTTTAGTATTAGGAACACATTTCCTAGACTCACTCTTTGACCATGGAATGATGGAGTCTATCAAAATTTGCCGTTTTAAAGCATTTCTGGAGCAATGTTTTGATAAAGAACCTTCCTGTCTCTTTTTTTTCACTATTACATGTAAAAAATTTTGTTTTACATATAGATATTTCAGTAGAATTTGCGTTTGATTCTTGTGTAGAAATTTCCTTAAAAGTAGGAACACAACAGAAAATGACGGAAATACGCTCTCAAAACTTCACCGCGATACAAGGCTCCTCGGTAAAGTTTCGCGGTAGAATTTGTCGTTTTAAAACATTTTGCATGAGAATCTTTGCACGTAAAACCTTCTTGCGGTTTAGATGTTCTAGCATAGATGTTCAAATGCGTGTTTTGGTGACATATTCCGCTAGAAATTGAGTTTAAACGCCGTGTTTAGGTCGGCTCACGCGGCTTGTGCCAGCGGTATCACCCATGAGCGCTGCGCCAACTTGCGACACCGATAAAAAATAAGAAAAAAAAATCAGAAATGGGGCCATTTTAAAACTCCGCCTCGCCTACGGCAGGCGGAGTAAAAAACAGAAACGGGGCGGATTTAAAACTCCGCCTCGCCTACGGCAGGCGGAGTAATAACGATAAGTAGTGTTTTATTTTACATCATTGTTATTATTATTAGTTGGTTAAAGTTGGTTATATTGCTAAACTGTTTATATTTTTGTAAAATCCAATTGAATCACAAGTGCTTTGGTAGTGACTATCTTATACGCGACTCGAATATCTGTTAAATACATCTATACAATTAAAGTACACCTAAACAGAAGAAATTGATAGTAATTCAAACCGCGGATTTAAAAACCATCAATTTAAGTCTGGAATTAACTTATAATATACTACGTTTCTGGTTTGAACTAACATACCTTGAATTAATTAGGTTGAAATAATCAAACATCTTCATCAATTATCTTTTACGTAAGACGGTAATTCGCGCGCTTGATTACTTACGTATGTGGTCATTTTCCTTCAGGTTCCGCTAGTACGTTAAAGATAATAATACCCGTATGTGTTTCTGTTGTGTGCTTGTGTATCCTGATCATCGCCGTTTACTCATGTATTATCGTCAGTAAGTAAACTTGTTACTTATCAACAAATAGCATGTTACTGGTGCCCTGTTAACTAAAAAATAGGTACGCTGAAGCGTACATGAGCCTACTGTGGTTTATAAACTAAAGATAGATAAACATGCACGTATGTGTAAAAACATTAAATGAGCATTTACCTCTAACAACAATGGTCTAAATGAACATTTCCTTCTAATAACAATGGTCTTCGAAAATATCAATTTTGCAGCTAACACTACGCGTATAATATGCACTGCAAATGAGATGCTTTTTGCAGAAAGTGAATAATTCTCACAAATTTTGCACATACTGCATCTACGCACATTCAGTGTGTACATTTCCTTTCCATGTTTAATCAACAACAATGTATGTTTGCGTAGGAAGGAAAGAAACATCTAATGGTTCCCAGACACAATTGATGCCTCCAACAACTTCAGGCACGTAAAATTTCTCTTAAAATTTCTCTACCCATTTAACAATTCGTCGCCAAAGGCAATGTGATTACAAGCCTTTATTCACTGAAGCATGGTTCTCATCCCTGGTCATCCCTGGTCAAGTTTGTTGCCGCATTTGTACTTTTTATAGACGTATTGAACATGAAAAAAATTTTCGTCGCCAGCAAGTTTGTTAAAGGAATGTATTATAAGTATTGTCCCTGACTTATTGCTTAGGGAACCAATCAGAACGCACAAAAAACCTTTAGTTACTAAGTAAATTGTGTACTTATGAGAAATTATATTTACATGGGGGTATTGTGTGGGTTCAAACTAATTCGTAATTTACCAAATAAGCACAAAATAAAACGTAAAAATATTGTGCTAGCTGTTGGTCCACCTATTAAACTTTATAATTGACGACCAATTAACAGTTTTCAACAGTAGAGGTACTTCAGCCAAGCAATATACTTGTCAGGAAAAGCATAAATCAATACACTCCAGTAACCAATCAGAACCATGGTTCCTGATTCTTGCAAGAACGCGCCCAAGTGAAGTGTCTTGGATTCAACAATGTATTTTATGCAACAAATATACTTCCTTTCATTATATTTTAAACAAGAAATATAAGTTTTTAACTGTATAACACTGTTCAGAAACATTTTTGTTGTAATATTTAAAGAATATGTAATGCTATATTTTATAAAACAACCATTGTTCACAAGTTTTTTCAAACTGAAATATTTTCACGATACATTTTATCTTATTAATACACTTTAATATACATATATCAAGAAAAGAAAGATTGTAAAACAATTAGTCACTTCAGGCTTGGTTACGTGTTTAAAAGCATCATTTGTTTCTCAATATAGATAAGCAATATGCACCTTTTGCGTATTATATTCTAATAAATCTGTTGATTTGATTTTGTTGTATAGAGTCAGAAGGTCTACGGACAAATGTTTTGCTTGTTCACTGTGGACATTGTGAGTCGTGTAACGATGTCACCCATATACTTGCCAACGTTCTCATGCAAACAGGGCATATATATTGCTTTCTCGATTTATGTTCAACACAAGACGTTGCAAAGAAAGGGCTGAAATGGTACCAAGAAAAATTTAAAAGTTCTGAAAAAGTTGTAATTATCTGTACGAAAGAATCAAAGAAAATGGAAGAGCATGATTATGACAAAAGTATGTTGTATACGAAAGTGTTTTTTCTATCATAGAGGATTGACCAAAACATTTTTCATGAAATGTTTTTTTTTCAGAAAAAGAATCCATGTTATCTAAAGTATATTTGAGCATCGTTGACTGTTTTCGTCTCTATTTTTTCATTTCCTTATTTTTTCCAACTACGAAATTTTCATAAACAAGAGACAACATAATGCCAAACTCAACAGACACGTTGGACACGGTTTTCCAGGACTAACTGATGGGTTCGCGATGAACCAAAAATAACGGGCCCTATTTAATCACATAGAAAAAAGTAGCATTCGAATTTATCAGCAAGTTTGCTGTAATATTTACGTGCATATGCACAGGTTTAAAATACATTGGAGTACAAAACTAATTTATTTTCCTTGTTTTTGCATAGGTTCAAATATCAGCTCATGTCAGCCGTCGCTTTGTTTCCTGCATCATATAATGCGTGGTCAAATAGCGAATAATAATAACGAGACTCAGCTTGTGCCAGTGTATTTTGACTACTCCTCTATGGATGATATTCCTGACTTCTTAAGTGACAGGCAATTTTACTCGTTGCCGTCAGCAATTGATCAATTAATATCGTCCCTTTCTGGCATCCATGCGAGAAGAATAGGAGATATGGCGGAATACAGAATTGAATATACGAATGAATTGGAAAGAAAAGTCAGCCAACTGAGAAGTGCGATTAGTAGGGTAGAAAGAGAACATGGCCGCTCGAGAACAGGTTTACAGTTGGTAAGATAAAAGCGCATTGCTTGATTCTTTTTGTATGGACCTTTTGCTTCATAGCTCCTATAATTTGAAATATCTGTAATATAGAGTATTACTTCAGTAGCAGAAATCATTGAAAAATCATACATTAAAGCAATGCCACATTTCCAGGTAAATTACGCGAGATCATTATCTTTATCATCTACAGACCATTAGTACAGGTGAGTAACCTTTCTTCATACACATAAAAATGCGCACGGGAATGATTTTTACAAGCTATGATTTCTACATGAAACGGTTGGTAGGAGTTTTTTATCCAACTATTTTTGTTTCTATTACTTCTTTTTGACATGCACTTAATATATGACAAAGCGCTTTGAACACTTCATAAGAAATCAGTATGTTTTTTATCCTTCCACCGTCGATGTTTCTATCGGCTTCGACACAGGTAGCATCGACGTTCCCGGGGTCACAAAACGTACTGTTTTGCCGCCCAGTAAGTCAGTAAGTGTCAATCGACAATTTTCATAATAGGCTAAACTTCGAATAATGCAAGAAGAGCGAAACGTTTGTGGTCGAAATGTTGTAAACTACGGAGAATATGTATATATAGTCTTGCGAAGTTTCCAAGTTTTGTATACATTTGTATTGTGCGCGAAAAAAGTTACCATCTTTGAGCTGAAAATGCTGCAAAATTTGCAAACTTTGCAAGACTGCATTTTCCTTATTTATTTCCTTGTACAACATTTCGCCACCAAACTTTGCAATTCTAATAATCTTACGATCCTCTTTCTAGCTGTAGTAAAATGTTTCGTTGTTCTAGATTTTGCCTGGATCGAAGGTTATTCTATTATGCAAATTTTCAGTACGATGGACAACTTCTTTTTCACCAATTGCCATGACCGTGTCACCAACACAACGCACGCTTTAAAATCATACGGTCAATAAAGTATGCGACTTGTATAGCGGACAAGCAAAGCATATGCATCAAATTTCATCATTTGACTTCGGACTGTATTTTAGGATTTGATTGGCAGTGTGACATCCTTACTGATTCGCCGCCATGCAAGCCATAGCCGCACGAAAATGGACAGTAATTTTTGATCGGATAGAGCTTGGAGTGAGCTGTACAGGAGTGAAGCTGAAAAAGATGATATTCCGATTTGATCCAGCGCCAAATAATCCTG
Source organism: Muricea muricata (assembly GCA_963855995.1). Classification (NCBI taxonomy): domain Eukaryota; kingdom Metazoa; phylum Cnidaria; class Anthozoa; order Malacalcyonacea; family Plexauridae; genus Muricea; species Muricea muricata. The sequence goes on along the minus strand of OY979718.1, from coordinate 26,605,116 downwards.
AATTACTCATGACCAGACCGGATGGAATAATATTTTGTTATGCATTCAAAGAATCGTCAGTTGTTCCAGGGAGAAACGTGTTTACGTGTGAGACTATTTTTTAGAAAAAAATCCCTCAAAAAGTTCATTTACAGATACTTTTCTATATATATGATAAAATTACAAGCAAAATCGACGGAAAAAATGTCACGAAGCAAATAAAAATAATCTCTCTTACATACGCCATATTTTTAAAAATATATCAAATACTATAATGTTATATCTTTGCAGCAGTGCAAAAGGCTTGAGTATATTTAGTGAATGCATGATAATTGAACTGAAGTTCTTGAAATTAAAAAGAGCATTTGTAAGTATCCACCATCCAACTACAATAGTGGCATTGTATATTTTGGTACGTACATTCGTAAAGAAGACGTCATCGCATCATACATTAAACAATTGTGCAACTATGCCAACAATTTTGACTGGAAAACAATCAATTAAAAACTACAAAATCAATGTTGTACGGTAATCCAGTACGTTCTGCAGAGTGAAAATCACTTCGCTTTGAAGGTGATACGAAAAGTAATCCGGTACGTGCCGGAGCAGTGTAAACAGAACAATCCGCATTGACGTGTATGTTTCAGAAACAGAATTGTATTTTGTACGACATTATAATGCTTCATATGTCTCGTTTGTCTTGCTTATTAACTCTACTAACCATTTCTGATAAATACATAAATAAGAGTGATTGTCGCTTTCGAAAGGACAATTAATGTTTTTATGAAAATATTCGTTAATTTGAACCGTACCGTGACAAAGTAATGTCCAGGTAAAGCTCTATAACTATTTTAAGCATAATATCAAGAAAGTATTGTTGTTTTTAATATATTCCAACATATTACAGCAGTTAATACCTGACAGTGAGGGCTCACTGTGGAGTGAACCGGTATATAGTGTGAACACCCACAAATTTTTCGATTGGAGTGAAAATTAATCCGGTATGAAAATTGAACCGGTATATAGTGTAAACGGGCCTGAAGCGCTTGATTCAGCCACAGAATAGAAATTAACAGAAAGGCCACTCGAGTCGGAACCTTTGAAGTTTGTGTCTCCACGCATGTCTCATTACGCATGTTCATTATGCTGGTTCTGGCCAGTCAATTGCCTTTTCTGGCCAATAGGAACGCTGAACTGGCCGTTCCGCCATTATTCTGGCCAGATAAGTGCATAAAAATAGGGGGACATGTTGCACTGCTGAGTGGCGCTACTGTTTATACCCTATACTGTGATTCAGCTATGAAAAACACATTTTCGCTTGTGGTACAAAACAACACCCCGTTTTTGGGCAGTTTTTCTTCAAATGTCGCTATGTCAAGCCACATGGATATGACATAACTGTATTCAATTATCATTATCATCATTCTTAAGCCTTGGCCTCATTATAAGCACAAAAAAGCACGAAGAACATAACAAAGGATAACTTTTCCCCAGAAGTTTACGAAGGCAAAGCAGAAACAATTTTTTGTGAGTTTTGTTTCAATTTACGCATACTAATTTGACGAGGGTTAGAGCTGTCAAATTAGTACAATTTGCTGTTTATGGTTCATGTGAATTTGATGGGGTTAAGTTTTTTACGCACACTGCATAATATCTTGATCCGCAATGAAATATCGATTAGGAATAATCATTCGGAATAATCACTTGGATTTAGATTTCAATCTGGATTAAAACTAGAGTTAATAGCCAAAAAATATGCATGGTATGGAAGCTATAGCAAACGTCATTGTTCTATGTTTTTGGTCTTGTTTATGGAGATTTTGCAACTTCACAAATTGTTTTTTTAAACACTCAAAATTGGATTGTCGGATTGTCTGTACTTTTCAACATTGGTTTGCTTGAAATGAAACCTTTGAAGTCTTCAAGCCATGTTTGTTTTCCATAAATTATGATAGCGGCACTACAGTTATATTGTCTTCGCTACCAAGCTTCCTTTCTTTGATACAAAAAGAACTTATCACAACAAGTCATCGAGGCTTAGTCGTGAGGACAATAATAGCCTCTAACTCTCATAAGTGCTATTAGAAGTGCCGTTCCGAATATAAAATTCATAATAGACCACATCGGGCGATTTCATATTGTTGCTATTAGTTTATACTTCGCATGTAATTTATTACAGAGACTTTACGTAATCACCGATTGTTTTGAAAATCCTAATCAGGTTAAAGGAAATACTAATATACATTCAAATTAGTTTGAACAACAGTATAGCAGAGGACAGTAGGGCCACTCGGCAGTGTAACATGTAATAATTATATTATGCGGTTTACTGGCTGCGACCAGCCAGTTCATCGTTCTTATTGGCCAGAAAATGCAATTGACTGGCTGCCATGATGGTAATGAATGCGTAATGGCCCTACTGTCTATTCCCTATACTGTAGTTTGAACATTCGTTCTTACCTGCCGACTCCCTGTTGAGGATTGCCCAGGGATTGGCACACATACCGATCTCCAACAGCCATGCACGTCATATGTGCCGCTATTTTGCAAAGGAAAATATGCAATAGCGAGTTGCTTTAACTGTTTACATACAAAATGTCAATGCTGCTTTAACAACAAATTATGTGTTCAATCTCAATCAACGGGGACCATGCGCGCCAAAATTTTTTGGACAATATTCCTTCTTCAGTGCAGTTACTGCTTGTCTAGTGTTCGCGAAAAGGTAAGCTGAACTCATTTTGAGTGATTAATTTGTTTTGAAATGCATGTACATGCGAACATGCCGCTACAATACTACTCCGAATATTACTCGATTCCTGGGTAAGGCATGTTTCAATACGTTTTAGATACATACATGTTTTTACCACGGTTATGTCATGTGTCGAGGCTCGTTCATTATTATGGCAATTAGCTAATACTAAATATGTTGATAATAGTCCATCAGTCTTGCCAGGCTGCCTGTTAGATTGTCGCATCGTGATCCAACTAATTTATTTCTTTGTGATGTTTATCATATATTCAGTGATTTATTATTGACAGCTATCGAATTTAGCAAAATATATTTTACTATTAACAGATATAGAATTTCAATAATTTAGCATGGTTAAGTTACGTAAAGAATGTTGAACATACAAAAGCTGTTGTGCAGAGTACACGACATCCTTTCAGTGGCAAGCTAAGTAACGAGTGCTAGCACATTTATATATGCGATACAGCGTAAGTCTCAGTTTTTCCTCGCTTTTGTCGATGGTATCTAGCTTTAGTTGCCGGAAAATGCCATATCCACCGGCACCAGGATGAACTGGCGTAGCTCATTACAAAATATGTAAACAATATTTGTCCAACTGAATGCATGGCCACGATTAAAGACACGAGGCTGTTTACATGAGCCAAAACAGCCTTTAATATTAGGAACTCGAGTCGGATTAAAAGGATTTTAGTACAGGAAATACGAAGACCTCGCTTAAAAGGATTTTAGTACAGGAAATACGAAGACGACATGTTAATGTAACGTTATTATCACAAGGTTTTAAAATCGCTTGATCTTTTGGAGCTCTCGCATAATTTCATGGACGACATCCTACAGTCAGGCAGCAAATGTCAACAACCTCCATCAGTCAACAATAATGCATGGCGGCACACCCAAAACCCAAACCCTTTAACTTAACTCAGATAAGATATAAAATTTCATTTCAGAGTTTAATATTAACAAACTAGTAGACAAAACAAAATTGACGTGTTCTTACACTCGTTTTCTTTTCACTAAATGCGACGTAGCGTACGAGTGGTTTCAATACATAGCTATACTACAGGCAAACGAGAAATTCATTATGTTGTGCCAAATTAATTGATTGTTTACATTTTGCACCCAGCATGAGCTGTGTTCTGTGGAATTTCCACTGTCTCGCACCATGACTTGTCTTTGGGAAATTCCATAGTAGATTATATGTCTTTAACATATCATAACAGATTGAACAATCCAATAACTAATAGCAATAGCTTATAATAATAATAATTATAATAATAATAATAATAATTAATAATAATCAATAATAATAACTAATAATAATTAATATTAATAATAATAATTAATGATAATAATAATAATAATAATAATTATTGCTTATAATAGCTTATAAGCAATAGCTTATAGCAATAGCTTTCAATCCAATAGCTAATAGCTTCGTTGATTCTAAACCATCGCTCTATGCTGATGACATTGAAGCACATTGTTCTCACTCTAATCTTTATCTGGCTCAGTCTATGATAAATCAAGACCTGCGGCGAGTAGACCAATGGTTGGCTGACAACAAGATGATACCAAACGTTAAGAAAACGAAATCCATGTTGATAGGGTCCCGCCAAGCATTAAAAAAGGCGAATAAAATTGAAATTTATCTGGATAATGAGAAGCTTGATGAAGTCAGCACATTCGATGACCTTGGTCTTCGTATTAGTAACACACTTTCCTGGGAATATCATGTGAACAGATTATGTCAACGTATGTATCCCAAGTTTGGTTAACTCAATCGACTCTCCTTGTTCCTACCTTCATCTGTTTTACTCCGAATTTACAAACAAACGGTACTTCCTATCCTGGACTATGGTTCAACTGTTTGGCACGAGTGTGGAATAACTCAAACTAAACGCGTAGAAAAGCTACAGAATCGTGCAATGAGGATCATTCTCCATCAAGGCAGACGGAAATGTACGCAAGACATGCGCAATGAGTTAAAGTTGCAAACACTGTGTAGTAGAAGACGTTTCTTAAGATTCATTTGTATCTTTAGATTAGTAAACAATATGGATTGTCCAATTCAATTAAAAGACACATTTAAATTTAGGTTTAATGTTCATTTTGTCACAAATGAAAGCGATAATAAATTAATTTTATTTGAACGACGTTTCGATGTCATCTTTACATCATTTTCAAGTTCATTTAAAGTTTGTTACGACTAGTGTATTCATATGGCGAGTTCATGATTGCGTAAGCAAATAATTACATGAAAAGGGCGCGTGCAACTAAAACGCGGCAAAAACAAAGGCTTCAGGTATTACAATTATACTCTACAATTATATTACATATATACACATATATATATATATATATATATATATATATATATATATATATATATATTAATTAGTAATTAAACACATACATAACATACAAACATGCTAAACTATTAAATGTTTTGTTTAAACAAATACTTTAGCCTGAATCGAGTCAGACTGTGTTGAGACTGGGCTTGTGTTGTTTAATGTACAGCATCTCATACAGTAAGCAATCATACTTTCCCTGACACTTCCTTAAAACTGAGAAACAGTTTACGACCCTTTCAGCATCCTCACCATGCTTTTCTTTCACATGTCTCCCTATCGCTGAATTACGGTGTTCGTCGATGCGTTGGTGTAGATGGCGGCTCGTGCATCCGATATAATCCGCGTCGCACAGATCACATTCAAATTTGTAGACAACGTTTTGTTTGTTGACTAACGGTGGTTTAACTTCGGAAACAGCGAGGTCCTTTCCAATTTTTCGACTTGTATAAACGGGTTGGATTTTAGTACCGATTACATTCGACAGGTTTGCTAGTTTTTTCTTGACATCATCGGCTGATTTCTGAAAGGCAAGGCAATCCGCAGAACTTTCTGTTTGCTGGATTCTGGATCTTGGTTGGTTGCTTTGTACTGTTGATCAATGAAGGTTGAAATAACTGAGTCAACCAGGCGCGGAGGGTATTTAAGTCGATCAAAGAGCGTCTTCAATCGTTCACACTCGTTGTTAAAATGGTGCCAGGAAGAGGAGAGACGATACGCCCTGTTAAGCATTGTTGTTATAAGCGATCGTTTATATCTCTTATCAACGTGGCTGTGATAATGGAGCAGGAGACCAGTGTTGGTTGGCTTGATGTATACTTTGGTTTCCAATCGACCATCTTTCTTCGTTATCTCCATACCCAGGAAGGGTATCTTACCCTCTTGCTCGACTTCCATAGTAAAATTTAAAGACGGATGACAATTGTTGAGGATTCATAGGAATGATTCTGCTGACTCAAGACTACCTTGTTTGGTTAATGTGTCATCAACGTACCGATTGTAGAAGGAAGGGAGGTTGTTTGACTTAGATAACTTCTCCTCCAGAGAACACATGAATGTATTAGCCATTAGTGGACCAAGGGGGGAACCCATTTCCACACCGTCAACTTGCTCGTAAAGTTTCCCATTGAATTGGAATAGCTGATGTTTCGTTGCCAAGGTTAACAATTTGATTAAATCGGTTTTCTTGATGTTTAATTTATTCTTCTCGTTGAACCAGTTGTTCTTGAAAGCTTTATCAGCAAGTAGTTGGATAGTTTCATCAACTGGTACATTCGTGAACAGGGAGGAGACATCATACGATACTAGTATCTCGTCAGCGGTGATATTGGTTTGGCGGATCTTTTCTGCAAACTTAAGTGGGTCGGAAATGGTGCTTTGGTTGACAGATAAAGGTTTTAATGCAATGTCCAACCATTGTGCAAGTTTGTAGTTATAGGTTCCAACAGCAGATAATATAGGTCTCATACTTAGTTTACTCTTGTGTGTCTTTGGTAATCCATAAAGGTGAGCAAGCCGCGATCCTTTTTCATAAACCCTCACAGCCTCGTTTTCTGGGAGAATTTCTCGTACTGTTTTTTCGAGCTCTTTTTCCTTCTGAAGCAAAGGATGGTAATGCTTTATTGGTCTTCCTCTCATCTTTGGTTGATCTGGGCTTACTAATTTGAATTTATCTTCATCGTCGATGGATGCTTCACTTAACAGACGAATATAGTCACCTTTATTCATTACAACGACCCCCGTTCCCTTATCTGGTTTTGTAATCACGATGTCATCACGTTGTTTTAACTGATTCAAGGCTCTTTGCAACGACTTTGGTGGAGATGGTCCTCTTCGCTCAATGTAATTTAACGCAATTGAACGTAAGGTTGCTGCTGTTATTTCCTTCTTGTCTTCAGGAAGTCCACTGACCTCAAGTGTCCGATATGCTCGTTCGAAAGATACTTGGATGTCTTTCGCTGATACCGGTCTTGGGATGGAAAACTTTAAGCCACGGCAAAGGATTAACTTTTGGAAAAAGGACAATTTGTAAGATGAAATGTTCTGAATATGCTCGTCCACGTCCATTTCCTTTGAAAGCATTCTTGCTACTTTCTTTGTGTGACCATTCATTATATCTTGGTAGACACGTTTGTTTAATCGGACAAGTGTTTGTAGAATACACATGTACCTAAGCGTGGTGCAGTTTCGACGAACTTCGTTGTACAGATCATTAATTTCTTTTCTTTGCACAATTATTTGATCTCTCTTTTGCTTTATCTCCTCGCTTATAATATTTTCTTCGTAACTCTTTGATGCTTGTTTCCACTTACTTGTTTTTTGATTCGCTACTTTAGCAAATGTCGGAGTCAACCCAAAATTTTGACATAACTTTAAGAACTCCACTGCACACTGACTGCTAATAAGTCTTTTGCTACACTGTTCAATTCTTCTGAGCAAATGTAACTGGTTATCGCGTTTGAGAATTTTGATTAGGAAAGCTTTCGACATACATTTTGTCACAAATGAAAGCGATAATAAATTAATTTTATTTGAACGACGTTTCGATGTCATCTTTACATCATTTTCAAGTTCATTTAAAGTTCGTTACGACTAGTGTGTTCATATGGCGAGTTCATGATTGCGTAAGCAAATAATTACATGAAAAGGGCGCGTGCAACTAAAACGCGGCAAAAACAAAGGCTTTAGGTATTACAATTATACTCTACAATTATATTACATATATACACATATATAAATATATATTAATTAGTAATTAAACACATACATAACATACAAACATGCTAAACTATTAAAAGACATAAAAAACAAAAAACAAAACAAAACAAAACAAAACATACAAAACATTTAATAGTTTAGCATGTTTGTATGTTATGTATGTGTTTAATTACTAATTAATATATATATATATATATGTGTATATATGTAATATAATTGTAGAGTATAATTGTAATACCTAAAGCCTTTGTTTTTGCCGCGTTTTAGTTGCACGCGCCCTTTTCATGTAATTATTTGCTTACGCAATCATGAACTCGCCATATGAACACACTAGTCGTAACGAACTTTAAATGAACTTGAAAATGATGTAAAGATGACATCGAAACGTCGTTCAAATAAATTAATTTATTATCGCTTTCATTTGTGACAAAATGTATGTCGAAAGCTGGTTTAATGTTCACCAAAGAAACTTGAGAGATAAAACATTACTTGACCTTCCAACAGTTAAATCTGCCATGGGATTTAAATGTTTAAATATGCTGCGGCTAAAAACTGGAACTCGTTGCCTTCCGAATTAAGGGACATTACATCACTCTCCCGTTTTAAACGTTCTGTTTATACTTATCTTGCAGCTATTGACAATGCATCCCACATATGTAGTATATAATTGTAAATTGTTCTGTAAATAGTATTTGTATAGTCTGTAATTCGTTTTAGCTCAGTAACATATATGACTGTATATTCCTGTTAAAATATTCATAAACACTGTTCTCCCGTTAATACCAGCAGTATTGCTGATGGGATAATTAACAGTATAAATAAAGTTATTATTATTATTATTATTATTATTATTATTATTATTATTATTATTATTATTAACAATGTTTAGCTGAACCTAACTAATTGATTGATTGACATCGGCTTGTTTGTTTGCGAAAATTGGGTGTAGCTAATTATGATGCTTCGCTCGTTGTCCTGGTTGTGTTGAAATGAAAGCAAAGCACCCAACGTTTGGACACTCTAACCAATCTCGAACCCAGAGCCTTCTTTTCTTCTGGCAAGGACGAGAGGCTCTGGATAGCGCCGATGAAAAAGTCAGAATAATTATGATTTCGGATTTTCAGTACCAGTGGCCTATTCGTAAAACGGCGTTTATTTGTAGCGATATCATAGAGCATAATAGATTTATAGAAGGCAAAGCAAATTATGACTTGAATAGAGAAATCAATATTTTTGATATCGGAGGTGAAACAACGGATGATGAGCAGCAGGTACGAGCTTATGGAGTAACTACAGAATACCCCGCCAATGAAATCAATTTCTACTAAAGCACTCGCCTACTATACGCAGTCAACTTTATATGCATACTTAGCCTACTTTACTGTGCAGCCTACACGGCCTACACAACGAGAAATGCCTACACAAAACCTACACGGCCTACAGACCTACACGCCCTACAGACCTACACGGCCTACATACCTACACGGCCTACAGACCTACACGGCCTACACACCTACAGACCTACACGGCCTACATACCCACATGGCCTACAGACCTACACGGCCTACAGACCTAAACGGCCTACACACCTACACGGCCTACATACCCACATGGCCTACAGACCTACACGGCCTAAATGGCCTATAGTACATACCTACACGGCCTAACACGGCCTACAGACCTATACGGTCATGGCTTTATATGATAACCTAAAGGTCGAAATGTCGAGAGAGCACTGGGATCGAGTTGCCCCTGTGTTTTGTCTATCCCCACACATATAATAACTATCAATATCGAGTCATTCTTGGGTTGTCACATTTCTCACTCACTGGGACTGTATCTACTTCACCAAATTTAGCTAAAGAGGGAGCGCGTAGCGCGACAATCATTGCTCGCGCTTTAGCTAAATTTGGTGAAGTAGATACAGTCCCAGTGAGTGAGAATAGTTTTAATATAGCAAAACAGTACGCTTATCGTCGCGTTATGAGCTCACTCAAACAAATTCTTTTCAACAAAAGATTTAGACACTAGTTGATTCCTCATGCTCTGTGTTATACTAGAATGACATGCCATGCTGTAATGGACGCCATATTCTTCAACGCTGATGAGATTTTCATCACTTGGTATGGCGTCTGGTTTGGATTTAACGAAAAAAGACGTTTCTTTTGGACTTCTTGGAACACGAAGTTTCACAACATTTCCATATCCTTCTTCGGCCAATTCAGAACAGGAGTTCTCAAACTCTGAGACTGTTGTCGCTCGCAGTCTACGACTGGTTGCTTGCTTGAAACCTCTCCATGTAAAAAGAGCCCCTGGAAACCTTAGCAAAGCCATCGTTCTTTCCAATATAGTTGGCTTTTTTTTCATTCTGATCTCTACTTGAGCACTGCATAAGCCCTCAATAAACTATAAAATATATAAAACATATACTGTTCGACTATAAGTGTGCAAAAAAGCAAAATGTTTAAACTATAAGCATCAACAAACGTCAAAATTTAACATAACGTGCGAATTTGTAACACTATAGTACACCCTGACCCTAAATCCAACCCTAATCCTAATCCTAAGCCCAACCCCAAAAACCTGACATGCATGAAATTCCCCTAAATGTTATCATACCTCAACCATAATATCTTTTTGTGCCAAACAATACTCCAGAAAACATAGACCTTTCTTAACAGTTTCCACACCGACTTCCCGAGCAGGCAGACCTAGAGGCCCAATAACCATGATGTACATGTTGCAAGGAAATGATCGACTGCCATTTGAAACGTAAGAATTCAATCCGCCAGTACAAATGATGTTGTACTTAATAAGCAAGGTACAAAATAACCGGTGCAAGAGCTTATGGATACAGCTTTCTTCTGAATAAAATTGTGGACATGTTTTGGGAAATGCTCTTCATAATCAAAGTGGACAGACATGACACGTCGATGTAGATCTGCCCATGTATTCTCGTGCTGCCGGGCCAGCTTTGTTTGTTTCGACACTGACATTTTTGAAGCAATAAACAAACAAATTTTGAGCGAAGTTGTTTTAACAGGTTCTTAACTAATGGTCCAACCACGTTTGTATTAATATAAAATAATTACTATTGTGCGTGAGGATATAATTGTACTCTGGCTATTACTTGCATACTGAAAAGGCACATTACACACCAACAAAAACATAGAAGTACATGATAAAATTATCCCGAAAACAATCTACAGGTTGTTTTAAAAAAGAGCCCTTTGAAATTGGAGTAGCCAAAATTATTGTAGTAACCTAAGCTCTAATTGCTTTGAAAGACCATCAATTCGTAAAAACACAATGTGGAAAACACTTGCATGAGGGATGTATAGCTGGCTTCTTAAAGGTATGAAGGATTTGAAATTGTGCAAATTAATTCAAAGCAGACAGTTGTAGAGACTTATACAATGCGTTGTAGAAAATTGTAGAATTTCAATTGCTTCGTACGTTTAAAAAGTTAGCTGAATTCCTCAAGTGTATACCACACTGTGTTTGTACGAATTGATGGTATTTCAAAGCAGTTAGAGCTGTCAGGTTATTACAATAGTTTTGACTCATTTCAATTTCAAAGGCGGCTCCTTGTTTTGATACACCCTGTACAGTACTTATACAGTACTGTAGACCATGCGTATGCCCACGGCGTCCTTTTCATAAGCGTTTTGTATTGTTTCTCGACCCATATTGTTTTAAACAATAGAAAACGCTTGGGTCATCGTGGGCACTTAAAAAGCGCCGTCAACGCAAATCGTAATAGCGTCTTAAAGAGTAACACACAACCTTCGACCATCCGTTTCCGTATTCATTAAGTGACAACCATGTGCAGAGTAAAAGTCAAACGAAATATGGGAATACAAGCTGGACCTGCAACAATGGGAAGCCAAAATATGGCAACTCAGTGTGAATTGTTGCAGAACAGCAACGAAAAAGGTAGCTATACAACGTGAAGTGTCAACCAATGGTAAGCCCTTACATATGACGAGCTTGTTCGAGGTTTTCTGCTAAGCAACACCGCGACAATCGAATGGTTGAAACATGTCGTATTATTAGCCAGTGAAACTCTGTGCCCGACATGTTTTACTCCAATGAGATGGACAACGTGCATGGACAGATCAGATGGTTTTAAGTACGATTGCCGTGGAGGGCAAGCGGTCAAACGTTATCGGGTAGAACAAAGTATCAGACATGGCAGTTGGTTTGAGAAAAGCAATTTAACGCTACAGGAAATAATGAAAATTACGTATTACGTATTACGTATTGGTGTGCAGATCTTTTCGAGAGCCAAGTAAAAACGCAATTACGAATTAATTCCAATACAACTGTCGACTGGTCGATGTTTTGCCGTGAAATTTGCGAGCTCAGCATAGTTCGAAGAAGTGAACCACTAGGAGGAAAAGGCATACGAGTGCAAATTGATGAAAGCAAGGTGGGCAAACGTAAATACCACCGCGGGCATTTTGTTGAGGGACAATGGGTCTTCGGGGCCATTGAAGAGGATTCCCGCAAATGTTTTATCACGGCCGTTGAGGACAGAACTGAAAAGACATTGGTTTCTTTAATTTGCAAGTGGATCAAACCTCAAAGCATTATCGTGTCCAACTGCTGGAAGGGTTACATTGATCTAAGTAAATATGGCTACGTTCACGAAACCGTGAATCATTCTCAAGAATTTGTGAATCACACAGGAGGTCACACAAATAAAATCGAGGGTCATTGGAGACATTTAAAAACTAGTTTGCCAACTCATGGTCGTAGAAAACATCATTATCCGTCATATTTTGCAGAATTTATGTGGCGATACATTCACAAAGGTGACCATTTATTTAGTGTTTTTTTAGAAGACATTAAACATACTTATAACTTTCAGGCGCACAAATGAGTGTTTCAAATATTGATATGTTATACTATAATGTAAAGTAAAACACTTCCCATTGCATTGTAAGAAATACAGCCTGCTGCTTTTCTAAAATTAAATATATTTTGCACCGAAACAGCACTGCTAACAATGTCTTTCAGACGAGCTGAGTCATTTAAAGGATCATCTCGTTAAGTATATCTTGCTGTAGGCTTGTAGGCTGTCAACATGACCATTTTTACTCGCGGGGTATTCTGTACTTGTACCGAGCTTATTATAGTGAAGTCGCTTAACCAAACGATCTGTACTGGCGTGTACAAACTTGAGCACCCCCCCCCCCCCTACAATTGATTAACTATGCCTCCTAATCAATTTAAGAACGGGTGCCTAAAATTTTCAAGTTAGGGGGGTGTTACCACAGTGAGGTGGTACGTTAACGGTTGGCAGTGTTTCTCTGCCAGTCAATGATATTTAATGTGAGAACATCAAACAGGAAATTTTATGTGCCCATTTATCTGTTGTCAAGTCCATGTCTTTGAACAATATCCCAACACCTTATTATTAAATACAATTATTGAGTAAAACATGAACAAACATCCCGAACCGTTATTTCAAAAACGGAACTTCCCCCCCCCCCCCGGGATGATAAATTTTGTGAATATCTTCATTACACCCCCAAAAACATTTCAATTTGACTTAGGAGTCGCGGGGAAAGAAATACTGACTTTGTCCGCTTTGTACAGATCTTGCCAATTTTTGCCGCTAAGCGACCGGACTATTACAGCACCTAGACAACCGATGTACCACACGTTCGCGAGGCGTGTTCTATAAGGTTACTTCGCCAGACATTGGTTAATTTTAAAAGAGCTCGTTTACACACACTATAAATTCAACTTTTGCCAAGAAAATTTCTCTCCCAAGCTTTGTCGTTCAAACAATACTAATTCAGCTTGTTATGATTATATATCCCATTATTTCTTAATTGCTTATTAGAAATTCGCACCACTGTCGATGATGCATTGGGGTACTGGAGCAGGAAACAGCATAAACCAATCATATCACATATCTCATCGGCGTTATGCAGAGCCTCTCGTCCAACATGTTCTCTTTCCTCCGATTTATAATAATTACAAATTACACAATCTTCTCCGATTTATAATGATTATAAATTGTAGAACTAAAAATTGCACCACAACAATTAGACACAGACAAACGCGATAAAACAAAATTTCATATTAGGGGTGGGAGGTCCATGCCGGAGGTGGGACTTATTAAAACTATTCTCACTCACTGGGGTTGTATCTACTTCACCAAATTTAGCTAAAGCGCGAGCACGAAGGGCGAGTAAGGTCCAAAAATTTTTTAACCAGTAATATTGCTTCGTTCTTAAGCTGGCCCTAAAATTTACAATTATTATTAATAATAATAATATTAATATATTTAATCAACAAGATATCATAAGAGATACATTCGATACTATAAACATAATAACAAATTACAAAATATTTAAGTTATTAAGCTAGCCCAACTTGATACAAAACATAGAACAATACAAGATAAGTATATATTACTGTAAATGGTCAAAACCTGCTAATATATCATAACAGAATTTAGCAACTAATTTCGTTATTGACCTGTCTTTCATTGATATGATATATAAAAACAGGTCTTGACCATTAAATAATGAAAATGAGCTAATAATTTGGTGTAGCTTCTGGATAAAACTATATCTAATCTCTTTAAGCAATGTGTTACTGCATTGCATTAAATAATGGTGCTCATTCCCAACTTCATTTAAGTTGCAAAGTTTACAAGTTCTTTTATCAAAAGGTATATTATAGCGGCCAGACTCAACCGGCAGTCTATGAGAAGAGATTCTGAATTTTGTAACAGCTTGACGATGTTTAATATTACTTGTATCACCCAAATATTTCTCAAAATTCAAATTCGTTTTAAACTTTTTAAATGTCCTAAGTTTTCCTTGATTTTCTTGCTGTTGAATCTGGTCTTTCCAAAAACGAACATATTGTTCTTCTAGATTACCTTTTAAACCATGGCAAAAAATTTTTAACTCTTTTTGAGATATATTAAAACTTTTATAGTCTTTCATTTTTTATACACCGCATAACTTTAGAAAATGCGTGATAAAAGACACTGGCTTTGTACACAGGTCTAAACAGACATCCCTCGCCTTACCAACTAAAGTATTGTCAAACATTGGGCTTTTAATCCTTAACCAGAATTTCGCTATCCTAGTACACATTTGGGTACTCAGAGGCATTCTTCCCAATTCGGTGTACACGGCCAAATTTGTGGATTTTAAGTGGACTCCCAAAATACGTTTGCAAAACTTTAAGTGTAACTTTTCGGCATCATATATTTTAAAGATTTTGTTTTTGAAAGCGTCAATCGAGTCTGTTTTACCGATTAAATACGGTCCCCAAATTTCACAATTGTATAGCAAGATAGGCAACACCATAGATGAAAATAATTTTGTAAGTGTTAACTTTTAAATAAACCATGATAAGCTCTCAGTGCTTCACTATGTAAAACTCTTAGAATTTGTTTATAACTACCAGAACAGTGGATATTGATACCTAAATATGTATAATCTTCTACTTGTTCTAAGACATTGTTATCGAAGAACCATTTCGATGTTAAAAATGTTCGCCTTTGGGTTGCCGTTCCTAGGACCATGATTTTTGATTTCTTGTAATTAATCTTGAGTTTCCATCTCTTAATTAGTGTACAATTTTAGTTTAGGCAGGCATTTTTGTAAGCCAGATTCAGATTCAGATAGAAGGACCAGATCATCCGCGTAAAGTAAACAGTTCAGGTTTGTTTCACCATGCAAGTTTGACAGGGGCGCATGAATTAGTAAATAAACTGGGTATATCATTAACAAAAATATTAAAAAGGGTAGGACTTAGGTTGCATCCCTGTTTAACTCCTATATGAGATTTAAAGAAAGGAGTAATTCCGTTGTGTAATTTTACAGAAGTAACAACGGAAGAGTACATACTTAACAAAATTCGCATGAAATTTTTGCTACAACCATTTCTTATAAGCTTGAAAAATAAGCCCTCTCTCCATACGCTATCGAACGCTTTTCTAAAATCAACAAAACAAGCAAAAATTGGCTTTCGTTTAACTTTGTAAGTTTCTATTAACGTTTTTAAAACCAAAAGGTGGTCTGGAGTCCTGCAGTCCTTTCTAAATCCTATCTGACATCGGCTTAAAATTTTATGCTGTTCCAAATAGTGGTTAAGTCTCTCATTCATTATTAACGTAAAGAATTTCCCTAAACAGCTGCTGATACAAATACCTCTATGATTATTTGGGTCATCCGTACTACCTGTTTTATATATGGGTACTATAAACCCTTTAGACCAAGAAGCAGGGAATACCCCTTTGGATAAAATTACATTAAACAATTTCACAAAATAGGATGGCAAAACAGTCACCGATAGTTTGATAATCTTATTAGACAATGGGTCCCTGCCACACGCTTTTCCATTTTTCAATTTTTTAGAAATTCTACGTATTTCATTAATCGAAATTGGCTCATCAAGGGTGTCATTTTTACCACTGGCCCTTAGATTGAAATCTTTAACGATTCGGGCTTCAGTATATACTAGATTCTTCAGTATAAAGACTTGCACCCTTATTTAAATTTTTGAAATATTCGAACCATTCTGAGGACGATATTTCTTCGGACACTTTTTTTTGTTTGGTTTGCCTTGATGGAATTAACCAATTTCTAATATTCCTTAGGGTTTGACATGTTCTTTTTAGCTTTCTTTTGCTTTTTAAATGGTAAAATCCTGTGGCAAGAGTCACTTAGAATTTCAGTAAATTCATCAACTAAATGGTCAACATTATAGGATGTTTCATCAGTGAAAAGAAAATTTAATTTGTTTTGTACTTCATCTGAATTAATAACGTCTCTTAGACAATTACTCATACTTGGATCCCATACAAAAGATTTAGGGTGATGTGTCAATTCAATATCATCCTCCGAACGGCCAGATATATTTACTCTCATCACAAATGATAAACAGCAATGATGGAAGAATCCATTAATATTACCAATTGAAAAATTATTAATACTAGACTGAAGGTCACGAGACCCAATAACATAATCGACAACACTAGCACCGTTGTAGGTATGACATGTAAATTGCCCCAATTAATTGAAGGACGATGTACAATTTACAATTATTATTGATTGTAGGGAAGAGAATATGCTGTCTCGTCCTTGCCAAAAGGAACGCAGACGCTGGGTACGAGAGTGACTCTAATCTAGCATCTGCATAAGGAGTGATCTGATGTATATTGCTGCTCCTTGCATGCTCCAAGAAATGACGTCATTTTTCTGCAATGTGGAAATATTCATTTCCCAACTAGCTCTACTGCCGCTTCCAATTTTAATAGAGCATGATGCCTGATGTTCACATTAACTCTAAAATTATTAGTCAATTTAGGCCTGTTCAAATTAATTATTATAATAGTCTTTCATCCTTAACGCGTAGTGGACAAATTGGCTAACAATATTTTTTGCGTTGTCATTCAATTTCCAACTTTGGATTATTTACAGGGTTGGATACCATTGTTTTGGTTTGCGGAAGAGTCGATAAGGGCAAAAGCTACGTACCAGGCATACGAATGATGAATAAACAATTATTGGATTAGGTTTTTGTGATGTGCGGAATTATCAACGTCGAGGTAAGAGTTTTTAGCCAAGCCGAAGGCGAGACAGATAACTCTTACCGAGACATTGATAATTCCGCATATCACAAAAACCGAATCCGATAATTGTTTTATTATACATTGTAAGCGGAGAAAATAAACATGGTAACGAAAGAATAGATTTCTCTTTCTAAAACCTTTTTAAAACTTGAGCAATTTCGCTTTTCTCTGTTGGTTCTGCAATCCTCTTTTCCAACAAATATTCATGAAACACTTGTTGAGCGACTTTATATGTTCTTTTTGCATGTGTTTTTGGAGTTTTTTTCCTCAAGCAATTGACGAATTTCGTCTTCGGCGAGATGCCATAACATGAAACACAAAATATCGAGAAAAATAATGTTGTTGCCATGCCAACCATTGATGCCAACGAATACCGTAGGCTCAACATGCAGTTATCTGCAGATTGCGTGATAGTCGCATTCATCTGCATGCAATTGACCAATCACAGCGCGTAAAGCAAGTGCAATGTATAATAATACCAGTTATTCACTGATGCCCATACTTCTAAATGCGCAGTTAATTTTGTTCTTTGTTATGCTTCTGCAAGCTAATATATATTAGTAACTCTCTTTCTAAAATCAATACCTTGTAACTTGTAGGTAGTGTAATTTATGTAAGAAAATGTACTACACATGCATACGTAGTGTCCATATCTAATCGTTTATGAGGAAATTGTTGAACAGGCTTTAACCTCGACCAGTGCTTGTTTATCTTGAATAAATGCTCCGAATATGTCTCAAACAAAAACTTTTTAAATCGAAAACGCCAGAAAGACATGGATTCTTTTAAACTAGAATTTGATTATTTATTTTCATTTTAGACTTTCCTCTGTCGGAAATGTAAACAGCTAGCGACATACTACACGCACAACATGTTTGTAATTAAGCAGGGACGTAGCCAGAACTTTCAAAGGGGGGGGGGGGGGAGCCCTGCAGATACTAATAATTATGATAGGTTTGACGCGCCTATCGCGTTAAATACTAGGGAGGTTTAGCAAAGAGACGTAACGTCAATGCGACGTAAAATGCCGTGATTGCCCATCTCCAGATTTGCTCACGGTATTTCCACATTGTTTTACCATCGTTTTTGGCGTTGTCATGATGTTGTGTCGTCTTTGCTAAACCTCTCTATTAAAGAAAGGGGGGAGCCGCGGCTCCCTCGGCTCCCCCCCTGGCTACGTCCATGTAATTAAGTATATTGATCTGAGTGTAAATTAATCATCTTAATACCCGTTTACAAATTTACACAGCACGATTTTTTTTCTGTTGGGATTTACCATTTTCATTACTCCTTTCGGCATTTTCAACAATCAATTGAGAACTGTAGAACACATCCGTGCTTAAGCGGATTAAAGCGTAAATTACAAAAAAAATCCGTTGCGTTGTCTCTGTAAGCTGAAAGTCATTCATTCTGTTCATACATGCATGCTATAGTGTTATACACAACAAAACAAGCAGACTGTTCACATACCAAACAATTTACAGCTTATTCTAAATGTACAAAAATTGTTACCGATCTCTTTTAAACCCAGGTACCGTGGAGCGTAATTTGGGGGGTGGGTGGGTGAAGCTTCGGAGGAGGGGAGGGGGTGCTTCGAGGGAGAGGGTGGTATCCAGGAAATAACTGGAATCTCGGAAACGCAATTTACTCTAATTTGGGCGCCATTTTAGTAGCAGTTTCCTGTAGCGGCGTTAAGAATTTCCACCCTTCCCCAGTCACCGCAATCCTGGAAATCTTAGCTGGAATATACATTCATTTGCTCATGTGTAGGAGTTCCTCAAAACGCTAAATCTTATTGTGAGCATTCTAATTGGTCAATATGGTCATTAAACAAAATTTGTGAACATTTTAACGAACTTTAATTTTCAGAATTTGAGGGATCACGGGAGGAATTGATCAGAGGAATGCTAAACTTGAGCAAATCAATAGGTCAAATATTTTCGGAACGCTTCTATTGTCGCGACTGTTAATATTACATTATAACTACTACTACATTCCACACTTCTTAATTAGACTTATTTATGTAATTACTATTCGGTAAACTCCGGGCCTTAAAAGAACCACCCACACTTCATTATCTTCTACGACACTGCTTGCACCAACAACACCAATTGCCAACATCATTTAGCAAATTCAGGTCTTTAGATCATGAGTTACGCATTTTCATCCAGTGGTAATTGTGCATGATGAAAAATATGCAGCGGTATTTCTGCATGAATGCTATTCTCATGAGTTTAAGAATTATACAGGTCTTTAACTTAGCCTTAAGTTAACTGGATTTCTAAGCAATGGTGCGATTTGCGCGATGTGGTCCAGGTGATCTTGTCCAGGTGCTCTTTTCTGGTCGAGGTCTTGATGTTCAGCAAAATTAATTTAAAATCAAATTTCGATTGTACCAATTTACGACACTCCGGATAAACTGGATGCAATGTTATCTCCACAATGGCACCGGCGGGCCATTTCCTTTGGTTCTATTTCATCTTTCTTACTAGTGACATCGTGTGCACCGCAAGGGTCAATCCTTTGACCCATTCTCATTCTCTACGTTAATGATCTACTTGAAGAATTTCAAAAGAATCTCAAGCGAACTTGACTGCAACAAATCATACGAACCAATGCGATAGTTTGTATCCACTCATCTCGCATTTAACTCTTCAAAGAAGGCATGGCTACAACAATATCACGCAAACCTGCTAAGTTCAATTAAACCATGACGAACCTGGAACCAAACATTGTAGCCGTGAGTGAGATCTTGGGGGTAAGGATTACATTTGACCTGATGTAGAAAAAGCAAGTGCAAACGCATCGTGCTAAAGCAAAGCTGTATGTGCATCAATCTCAGTTGAGGGCACAAATCGAATAATTTTCTGTTAAAACGAGCACTTTTAGGATATGCATTGCAAATCTGGCTTCCTCAAACAGTAGACAACATTACTGATTGTACATTCTTGGACTCAAACTACGCTCAAACTAACAAAGAAGACTTAACACAAACCTAATTCCGTTGACGTACTTGCTCGAATACTTGGCCATGTCACTATTAGTTGACTTACATAGCTAGACACAGACGTCGCAGCACAATTCAATTTGGTGAGAGTAACTAGATCTATTAGTGAAAAGCAGCTGAAATCGCGCAACATTAGAAGAGTAGACATGCAGAACAACACATCTTACAAGCGTGGAACGCTTTGCCTGAAGTATGTATAGTTCCCAAAAGATTTGTAGTGATATCAATTCTTTAGCTTCGTTCAGGACGCTACTCAGTTAAAGATTATTTCAAGTTATAATTGTAAAGCTGTTCATCTTCTTTATGGTACCGAGGATTCAAGAACGTGGAAGTCATTTGCATAACAAGTGTTGTCACATAGCGAGTGTCTTTAGTTTTTGTAACTTATTCTTTTATAAAATTAGTTATGTATTTAATTACTTGTACGCTGTATACGCTTGTAGGTGTTTCTCTACAATTGATTTGTCCGCCATGAGCGATTCAATGATTGTACTAGAACGCAGCTGCTAAAATCAGCTCCTATCTAACAAGATAAAAAGCATTTTGAAATGTTATCATGTCGACCCAAGCATAGAGTGTATTAGTAGTTATGTAATTTCCTTCCAGTAATTGGCTTGGTGGCATCAAGTAAAGTGCATGTTTTAGAATTAAAAGTAAAATTTAAAAAGTAAAAAATAAGCTTATCTCCTCTGGCATAGTCTTGAATTAAAGGCCGTACAGAAAAATAATTAATTAAGTCATTTTATTTTTTTGCACGTCGCTATATATTAATATGTTTTCCATCCACTGAATAGGTTATCACAGAGGTCATTGTATTGCAAGAAGGAGATGACGCAACCCTCAATTGTACTACAATAAGAAACATTGCAAAGGTGTTTATTTACTGGGAAAAAGACGGAGAAGAACTAACAAATTTTAATGATTCGGATGAATTTCCTATATATCATGCGAGTTGTAAATACGATGGAAATTATTCATGTTTTACACGCGACTCGAGTTTGGCAATCGCAGTTTTAAAAAAATTTGTGGTGAAAGTGTCAGGTACATTATTTTTAGCTACTGTAAACTACGAGGGTATCAGAGACCGTATAAGATTTATGTTTACTGCAAGCGGCTAACTTCAAGCAATTCGTTTGGATTAAAAACAAATATGCAGAGGATGATAACGTTTTACCTACAAGGTTAAAATAAATAGGCCGAAAATATGGCGTTCCAAAAATGTTGCCACTCAACTTTTAACACTACCTCACAACATTCAACATTGTGTGACAACATTCAACAATGCGTAGCAACTTTCAACATTTTGAGTTCAACTTTTACTCTCGCTAAAATCAACATCCAACTTTGAAAAGCGCAACAATGAGCATGGCACATCTCGTATGAACTAGTGAAAAGTCAACTTTCGATCTCCAAAAATTTTAATAGTGCGATTTGTAATGATGAAATTAAACTTGCAACAGAGCCACGTTGCTCAGTTGCAAAAACTTGTACTAGTTAAGATGATATGCAATATTTTTGGCTGCACACAGCTTGACGTGTTACTAGCAAGAAACGTACAAGACCTACTGGTGCCATTTAGCTGCAAACATCGATTGTCAATTAGAACGCCGATTACAAACGACGTGCTTGAGGAGAGCTGTTTGGGGTGCTAATGTACAGATACACTTGCTCTTCTTAATACTTATAATGTTTTGATAACAAAATTACAGATAATTCAGGATGTCCTAACCCTGGAGAATACGGAGAAGGTATATACTATCATCTGCAATTTTATCATCGGCATTGTTATTTCCAATATGGCCACACTCGGTATATGAGTAAGTTTTGCAGCGCGTTATAGTATGTGGATGAGCTACGAGAACCTGCTAGTTTCTATTATTAAGGGGCAGCATCATGAAAACCAAAAGTCACTATTTTGGGAATTAACCATCAAAACGCGTCCAGTTTCTTGATATCTTGTCTTGTTCTCGAGATATGCATTTAGCTACTACACCAAGAATATGTTTGAAAATTCGTAGTGAACTAAGGCAATTTTTACATGTATATGCATCCATGCTGCATTAATTGCAGATATTGCTCATTCCTTATGTCCCTGTCTCTTATCAATGGTTACCCAGTTAACTCTAAATGATTGGATGAATTCAACAATAATAATTCGATATCTGGTGACTGGTGTTGCTGTATCCACACCTGTCAAGCTAAAAAATATGCCTGGCCACAGCGGAAAGCAAACCTGCGATTTTTGGAAAGCTAGCCAAATGGCTTCCTGCCGTGATAGAATAATTTTTTTCAGTTTACCATGCAGGTGTGGACATAAATTTGGAGTAACATTGCAACCTTACATGGTTGCCGATAATAAATATTATTAGTCATTCGATTGATTGCTGAAAACAGTAAATAAATCATTTTTGGTTCGACATCGCTGCATACATTAGCCAAAATTTCATGATGTGATGTTCTTCCTTACTAATTTTTGGAAACAAAAATACTCACTGGAAGATAATTGTGTTTTCTTCAACAGATTTAATACAGAAAGCTGAAGTATGCAGTGTCCCTAGTATTAACGATTACCCATGTTGCAACAACCAGGTTCCTTCTCCAGGAGTGGTGCATTTAAGTCATCAAATTTCAAATAAGATTACGGACAGATGCGCCCTGGGTACTATGAATAATCTCAAACCTTGGCAAATTCACGTTAAATGGAACTTAACACAAAATGGTAATTGTATCTGAGCTTGTAACAAATTGCCCCTCCCCTTGTTCATCTTATTAGACAAAAATTAGCATCTTAAGAGTTTAGCTGGCGATGTTTAGTTATGTGTTGTATTGCATCGGAAATGACTCTTTCGGAACATAAAGGAAGATTTGGGAGGAAAGTGGTGGATTCAGAAGGTGTTTTTGCACAAACGTAAAAGTCTGTCTTCTCCAAAGTCGTTAGGAAAACCTTGAATCAATTAAAATAACTTGCCGTTATTACCACGAACCAAACCAAATAATGATGCGCGGGCTGTTATCATGATTTTACGTTGGCTTTACGTGCACTTTTGGGGTGATCATTGGTATTACCTAATTATGTGTTCAATAGCTTGCAGCTGTCATACCCGCCGATGCGTGCGTTCAACGAATGTGACCGGCCAACATCCAAGACATACATATTCCCTGCAATGCATGTAGCCCCGCTGAATTTGCTTATCGTCCCGAGATTGACTTGGGTATATGCAATGATGTATCTTACTATAAATTTTAAACTAATATTTTTATGTTCAATTTTGAAACAGGCGCGTGGATGTTGGGTTGGCAAGTGAGCCTCTATGGACTTGATAATTTCCTTAATGTCCGAAGCTGCGTTCAAATCAACAGCAGGGTAAGGTTACTCTCTTTCCATTTGTGTTTACATGCATGGACAGCTAGACTTATATTAATTCTGCGCAGAACAACGGAAACGCTCTTTTCGCGAACGGGATTTGCATTGTCTCGCATTTTCAATTTCTATAGATTGATCACTGCTCTACGTATTGAACTATTGAGCCAACGAGGACTTTCCTATTTAACCCATATTATTTCACTTGTAAGATCTTCTAAATAACAAATATGAACTGTTAAATCAATGAGCAAATAGCCAACGAGGACAAAAATGCAAAGTCTCACAGCGAAAAATTCAGGACAAATTCGGGGTTTCGACATGCGCAGTTCCTGTTGGTATGTCCAATTGGTGTTTCATCCATCGGTCGTAAAAGAAAACCAACTGCGGAATGCGAATTAAGGAGTAGCATGGTTACGACACGTATGAACGTTGTGGAAATCTTTTTTCCGCTAGAG
This sequence comes from Muricea muricata, assembly GCA_963855995.1. Classification (NCBI taxonomy): domain Eukaryota; kingdom Metazoa; phylum Cnidaria; class Anthozoa; order Malacalcyonacea; family Plexauridae; genus Muricea; species Muricea muricata. Next base: position 26,580,883 of record OY979718.1, on the reverse strand, counting down.
TGTAAATCCTACCTGCTCTTCCACCTATGGAGACTGTGGGAGGGTTGGCCAGGGATTAACATCATTTTGTCACTTATTTTCAAGTTAATGAAGGGGTAGAAAGAATAAGGGTTATATTGATTGATCCACGCCAATGACAAACAAATTAATTAACCGTTTGTACATTTTTTCACTTGGGATGCTCTGAGCATAAAGATAGTAAAGAAAATTTTATTCTTAAATTCAAATGTTAAACTAAAGCGGATCCATTAACCTATTAATGATTATACTATTCAAAATGGCAAAAAATTTTAGCGATATAAATAACTAATTTAATTTTTTGATAGTTCTGCTTTTGGGGGACACCCTGTATAGATTATGCGAATATGTATAGAGTATATTTTCCAAAACGCGTGCGCTTGAGATTCGAATTCCCATCTATTTAACAGTGCACATGTTCGACTATATGACACACAAATAATAAATTATGTAATGCTTAATAAATGATCCGATCGATTTATGATTTTATCTATTTATCAGAATAAATTGTTGAATTGGACATTTGATGGTTTACCATTTGGGGGTAAATACGAAATCAAAGTTCAGGTGCTACCGTCAGATAACAAAAACTATGTTGCAAAATACATTGTACTTCCTAGAAAGAAAGGTATTAAATGCAGTCTACGTTTATACTTGTTTAAGAATTACCGAAATATTTCGCTATTAGTAAAACCTATTAGTAGTGGTGGCGCATGGGAGTCAAATTTGAACCTCGGTTTTATGAAAATTGCATCGCACTCAAATGTAAAAAAGCCCCGCTGTTATTGTAAAGCTATTTGTGTTAGGCAAAAATTGCGGTTTTGCTAATGCAATGTCATTCTTTCAGCTCTTTGCAAGAATATTGGTCGAAAACGTCACTGGGAAATTTGTCAGGGTAAGTTACTGTCCAAATGTCTTTGAACTTTTAAAGGCAGAACCTGCTTGCATACCCCAAGAATTGATGCACTTCTCTTTAGGTTTTTTGATATTTCAATATACTATCATATTATAGACATTCTATTTTGTAGTTGTAAAATATAGCATGCAATATTTTTTTGTAGAGGGTGAATCAAAGAACTAAACCAGTTTTAAAGTATTTACAAATAAATACACTAGTTTAGCTAATAATGCTAATCTTCCACCGGCCTTCTGTATAACAATATGACTAAAAATAATTCATGCATCAATTTACCATTATGAAGAACATTATGAAGAACATATGAGTAAATTATGAATGAAATTATAAACTTTACGCTTAAATATAGATAACGACCCAGATGACTTAATATCTGGTGGTAACATGTTATAAATAACTGCTCCATTATATTGAAGACCATTTCTAGTAATGGACAGCTTAATGTTCGGTATACCCATAAGTTCATATCATTGGTGTCAAGCTATTTCCAGATGAATAAGCAAGTAACATAGCGTGTTTTCTCATTTCGGGAATCAACATTTCATTGGGGGAGGGGGCATAAAGACGGGCATTAATAAATAATTTCTCGTGTGTCATTAGTTTTTGCCAAAAATTGTAGGTGTTTAGCTTTTGAATGTCACTGTTTTGTGAAACAGTTTGAGGAAAAATCGACCAAATGCGAATCATAAAAAATTGAACACGCTGAAGATCATTCCTTTTTAATAGTATGCAAGGAGTTTGCAAGGAAAGGTATTTATTTGAAAAACCGTTCCTTTTGGGAAGTTTCGACTACTTTACTCGTATTTATGACGATGTCATGAGTGTAAATTTAAAGCTTTAAAAGGAAAATTAAACGTGAAGGGGAGCGATCGCAATATAAGTACAGTTGTATTACCAACAGGGCATTTAAATGCTACCGTGGTGTAGCAAAATTCCAACGTAAACATGCTGGCGAGTTGTGAATTGCACTTGAAACCATGCCATTACCTATGCTTATCATGCGCATGTATAAGATTAAAATTAGTGATTATCAACAATTTTCCCCATGCAGGTGCTCATGCATGGCTTCTTGCATAATTATTTAGTTGCTGTTGAGGACTTATATCAAAAAGAAAGGAGTTCAATCGTAAGGTGGCGTGTTTCAAACTTATGTAAAACACAACACACCTTTGAAGTATACTATCGCAGTGATGTGAATAATTGCAAAGACAGTGGCAGAATAATAGTAGAGGTACATTTCATTGAACTATGTATAGCTATAGAGTGGAAAAATTGCTCCAAAATGTATTATAATAACATAATGAATGGACATGTAACGAGTGAAACTTGTCATCTTTAATTTATTTGTTTCACAACTCGAGACATTTTCACGCTTTTTTAAATTTTCGACACTTTATGTTGAAGTAAATTAATAACGCCATGGAAATTGCATCGTTTTGGTTGCTTATACATTAAACGTACATGTTAAACGCTTTGAATTTAAACATTTTGAACAGACATTGTAATTGTAAAAGAATGTGTATATATTTGCCAAATATACACGAGAAAACGCATCTGTTAACATGTTGCAACAGACTTATCAAGAAACAGATATCAGAATGATTGTATGGCTTTCGTGATGACAAGTCTGTTGCAAGTTGTCAGAACGCCAAAACGTGTTATCCACAGCCATAGCTACAAGATTTTTCAGCGATTCAAGTTGTAACAAGTCTACAAATAGAAATTGAAACAGGCCTGATTTGAGCAAACCTGTTTCAAATTGATGATAATATTATTGAGTGCCGCTTGTTGCAACTTGTCAACAAGGTAAAAATGAGAACTTGCAACAAGTTGGTGCATGGCGTTTTAGCCGTTTCGTTACCATGGTCGCCGTAAAATATATATCGCACGTGTTTCCGCGACCCTATTAAATTGATCAGTCCGAATGCACCAACGTAACGTTTTTTTAACCAAATGCTTTTCTATTTTAGAACGCAACTCACATTGATCTGAACATCACAAAATGTCAGAGTTATTATGTTGAAGTAAGGTTTATGTACAGTATGTTTACAACTGTTCACAGTGTACTACTATCAAAGAGATTAACAAAGGGAAATCGACGTGCTTAGGATAATTTATTATTTTCATTGCTTGATTTGTTTCGCCTCGTTTTCGGCGCTGGTTATCAATTTAATTGTCGGTCACTAAAGCACTAATATAGTAAAACGGCATGTAATATGAATATGAAATAATATATACGCCATACCAACCTTCAATCACCGTGACAACCTCGTCCCCAGGGTCATCTTTGTGGGAGCGGTGAGGAAATAGATGACCCTGGTAAAGGCTGTCCTAATCTCCTTGTTCATTGGTTAACACATTCGACCAGTCAGGGTTTGTGACAATAAATGTGATTGGTTCAACGAAATGACAGCATAATATTACTTCCTGTTTTCTGCACATTTATTAGGTTGGTGTTTTTATATACAACTTGTGGCTGGTTTGAGTTGTTTTAATGCTGAGTATCACACCTTAAAAAACATTCTTTTAAATATTGTTTTTATGTGAGCGTAAATTTCTGTATACATTGGGAAAATTTGCACGCTAATGCTCTGTGCCAGTGGTAACTTGAGTCAGCGCCACATTATTCACTGACGGCGCATGCTCGAAAATCTCCAAGAATCTTGGAGATTTTTACAGCCTTTACCAGGGTCATCTAATTCCTCACCGCGCAGACAAAGATGACCCTGGAGACGAGGCTGTCACAGGGATTAAAAGGATTACATAAAAAAGATAATTTAGACATTTAAAGTTTCCTTTCAAAATGCAGAAAATCATACTAAGCAACCAAAAAATAGACAGAAGATTGGAAAAGAGGACTTAGACCTGCCCCCTACCACAATTTTTAATAAACCGCGTTCGATCTGAATATTTGAATATTTTATATAGGTGCGACCAGTTTTTTCCAACTCTAAAGAAGGAACATTTAGTAAATCAATTCTTTTTACTCCTCCTCAAACAGGTATGAGTATATATTGTGTTATATAACTAAATAATATAATATAATATAATTATTTTGCCAATTAAAATTCGGAAAAGCAATAGTGGGTAATAAAAATACTTTTTAAAAGTTTTATTTATATTTTCGTACCCAGTTACACCATGTCCACCACCAAAAAGCAATGTGGTCATCACTGTGGCGTGTAGCATAGCCAGTGGTTTGCTCATCGCTGGACTTATTGCAGTAATTCTTCTGAAAAGGAAAAAAGAAAACACATCGGGTACTGTACATTTTGTAATGGGGAGGGAGGATAACTATTGTACAGTCCTATAATATATACTTGCAAGCCTTTGTAAATCAATTACAACCTATAGATCGAAAGACGCTAAGTAAGTTTTATATTTACCGCTTAGAAATGGCTACCAATATATGAATGTCACCAGCGATGCTGGCGCAGGTCAGAAGGCTGGCTTAGTCCCAAAAGCTACACGCGGTCACGAACCTCTACCCAAGCTTTTTTGCTAGTTATCATAGGATTCATATAGCTATTATTTTTAGGATTTTTACAAAGTCTTCTTCAATATAGCTCTTGATGCGTTGCTGTTTTTCAAAATTTGTGTCTATTCTTTATGTTCAGGATGCACATTAGGAGGTGGGGCGAAGTTACATCGCCATTTTTTGAACTATAATTTGCACATTTCAAATTGGCGAGCGTTGGCACCATCATGAGCAGACCCAAATATTGAAGTCGAAGCCTGCGGGCATGCCCTGACGTTAAAAAAAATTTTCTTCCATGTTACTGTCATAATATCATTGTTAGTAATTATCTCAAAATTCATAACAAATATGTCTCCACAGTTTATTAACGAAAGGAAACGTTAGCAACGAATGAAAACCACAAGAAATGCATGCATGATCTTATAGTTACCACGTTGGTGTTGTCATGTATATGATAAATAATCACACCGAATGTTTGTGCAGTTAATGATTAACACTATACTATGGTAGTATTATATGATATTTGACAAAAAGCTGTAAATACTTGCCTCAGCGATCGTGTAATTTACTTTCGTTCAAAAATACTCTCCGTCTTGTGCGAGGGCCAATACAAACTTTTCCTTTATTTAATTTCATGGCATATGCCATGATTTATTTCATTTTCTTGATTTTATTTAGCTTCCTTGGTGCGAGATGAACAGGAAATCGTTTCAATTGTCGCAAGTAAGTCACTACTGATCATCAACTTATTGCCACTTACCTGCAACTTATTGTTATAATAAATACTTTACTTTTACAAAATGAATTAAAATTTAAAATGGCCAAATTTATAAAAGATAAAATTCCGCCTAGTGGAAATCATGCAGGCTTTATGCCGGTCCCATACAAGTGTCTATTAAATTTTTATAATTATTTGATCATAAGAAGTCTTTATTCATGTGCACGTCTGGAACGTTCATTACTATCATTTTGGAAAGATCTTTAGAACGTAACGACATACGTCTTTAAATATGTTTCCAAAACTACGAATGCAGTCGAGAAGTCATGTTGTCAATCGATTGAGCAATTAAAGTAATTAACTAAAATGTTTACAAAATGTACAATTTATTCATGTTCAAATCGGTGATTTATAAGTGATTTTGAGCCTTCAGGTCAAAATGCATACTATATTAGATTTCTAGCCATGATGTGGGATGTAAAAAACTTATCTTCGTAATTGTCGAGATTAGAAAATACATACACTCAGGTTATATACTTTTTGCATGCTTGCTCCGAAGAAGGCTACTATATAGTTAGCACCAGATAATTCACAATTTTTGTTCTCAGATATAATAATATTCAGCTCATATACCATTATGTGAATATATGCAGGATGGTTATAGTGGGGATTCTAAATAAATAAAATGCGATGCACAAAAAAAATCAGGACTAGGCTCATAATTAAAGTATATAGTTAGAAACATTATCAGATAGACATGTATAGATGATTTCTTCTTGATCAGATAAAACAAAGGTGTTCATTGTTCACGACGATCACTGCCATCTGTGCAGAAACGTAACTCATGCATTCGCTAACGTGCTGAACAGAACTGGATATATTGAATGTGCTCTTGACTTTTGCCGTATGGAAGAAATTACGAGCAGAGGGCTAGGCTGGTATGAACACAGCATAAAAGATTGTGACATAATTATAGTGGTTTGTACAAAAGATGGAAAGAAAATGTACAAAGAAAAACGGCAAGGTAAGGGTTTGTGTTGTCCTGTCATTTCTTATTTTTTCACTTCCCTGGCGCTCACAGAAAACTAGGAGTGAATTTCGGCTTGTTTCATTAAAACGTCTTCACGTACTATTTACAAAATAAGTGGCAGTGCTTTATCAGTGTATAAAGATGCACTCAAAAAGTTATTCAATTTGAAATTACATGCAAAAAAATCCTGAAATATTTGGAAAATTGCGATTGAAGTTTATGCAAATAAGGACGATCCTTATCAGTATACAGCTTTTTTTGATAAGGCTTGCTGGGAATGGCTGATAAATTAATGGAATTTATGTACACTGAGGGACATCTCAGCAAAACATATCCGTGTGTTTATTTGTAATAATTAATGCATATTGTGATATTTTTACCTAGACGGTCCGTATATCTTCATCTTGAACATGTTGTTGGGGCAAATGATACACCATCAGAACAGAAGTCTTCAAATTATTCCCATTTATTTTGATATTTCTTCTTACGAGGATGTCCCGTTCTTTCTCAGCGAATACAAATGTTATTCTTTACCTTCGCAACTGCAGGACCTGTGTTCAGCTCTCTGTCGAGACGAAAATGCTTCCAGTGGAGCAGCCGTGTGCAAGAGCTCTACAGAAATGACGCAGGACATTAGCATGTTGAAAGGTACTATTGAAATCATGAGGCGCAATCATGAAGGGTATCCCAGGTGCAAGCACAAAAAATATATGGTTGTGGTGTCGATGGCTACGTAGAAATTTGTTTTAGCATCGGAAACAAAAGTTTCAACACACTAATTTATCAACGTTATTTTATTCAAACGTCTAGCCAAGCCACAAGCTGCAAAAATTCACGTGATTGAACGTTTTCTATGGCTACATAATTTACAACGCACGATCAGAACGCAGGTGTTTGCGATTCTGAAGTTTAAAAGGTATTGGCAATAAGTTTAATGTAACAGTGTGATTGTGTTTAGTGTAACAGTGATCTCTTTTAGTTGCGAAGTTATTCGCAAAAATGTACAAAATATAAATTGCTGATTCAGCAAAATGTGTGACGTCACTAGTTTGGCAAGTATGTTTATTAAATACATAACCAAGCGTAGCTCGCCGATTATTCACTCTAAAACTTTTTCCACAAAGACACCAAATGACAAGACGCATCAAAAGACATTTCTGCCAAGGTAACCATGTCGTTCCCAGGCCCCTGGTACGGAATTTCTATAACTTGTTATATTTATCCAATATTTATCCCCGTAGGCATTTTTTCGAACAATGATCTTCCATTTGAACTTTAGGTATGCACAGGTATAGCGGACACACATCTGATATTTTGTTAATACAACCAGTTCCAGTTTACCACTGTTTTAAAAAAACCATGCGCGGGGCCTGACGACGACAGTGTTACCTTGGAAAAAACGTTAGAAATGTTTTTCGATGTGTTTTGCATTGTAGTGTCTGTGTGCAAAATTTTATTGAGTCTGCTGGGTCAAGGGGTGTGCACGTTCCTTCGATATGCTATAGTATCTGTGCTTTTACAGGTGTAGTAAAACTCGATCAAGTGTTCTGGAAGATGGATTATCATCAAGTCAGTTGTCTTTTGTAGTTCTGGCGGTAGACAGTAGTTCACCTGAACGCAGCATCAGACCATAGAATGTTTCCAAATAGTTGTCTTGATTCTTCTTTCTGTATATGGTGCCGGCTTTGTAAATTGGCAAAAAGGCATTGGATGAAGCTTCAGTTGAAGAGGCTACATAATCCAGAATCGTAGTTTTATTTTTATGACTTCAATAAAAAAATCAACATTTTCTTTACAAAGGACAGGCACGTCACTTGCCGAGGAAGCCTTAGAGTGTTTTGAATTTGTGTGTCTTGTAAGACCGTCTTTTGATTTGGAGACTTTGTCGCACAAAGTATATGGAAAGGACATTTTCCCATCAATTTCACTTAGCGCATAAGAAAATTCTGAATTTATTTCATCCGCTTCAATCTCTGTAATAGCCACAGATATCTCAAAGCTAAACAAAGCATTGTAACCGTGAGGCGACTTGGAGTAATGTGCAAAATCGCTCTCGGGTTTGCTTCATTTTCAGGCAGGAAAACACGTTCAGTGTCGCTAACACATGCCACATCGGTCTCAAATTCTTCACACAACTCACCTTCTTCTACAATTTCCCCCGTCGCAGTAAAAGAACTCCGAACGATCAGGACAAAGGCTCTTTTAATAGCATGCCAATTTTTTTTTTCTCGTGAAAAAACTTTTTGTCATGACATTATTTTAAATTTCTCGTGTTACCTAACAATATTCCTTCCATTTTGCGACGATTTCACTAACCAAACATTATGTGAATGTGGCGGATAAAAATAATTATAATAACGAAATGAAGGAAGAGAAGATCTCATAGAGCTACTTTATTTAAGGTTTTCAATTTCTACACAAAGTCAAATATATTTCACGGTTTTAGCGTCCTATCGATTTCCTACGAAACCGAGAATACAGTATTGATGCTGCTGTGAATGAGATAAAAGCATTGTTAGATGTGACCTGAAGTCATGTGAGGATACAGCTTTGTCTGGTAAATGTTACATAGGAAAGGTCATCAAGTCCCTCGCAATATTGTACAACCTCTTTTGATCCAGCTTGCCCCAGAAGGGTTAGGCCGCTATATGCGAAAACGCCATCGGGTAGAGATGAGTACTGTATACCGAAATGCAGGGCATAATGCTGCACAGCATGCAAACGGTTATGATAAAAATTCTCAAACTGGACATGGAAGAAATAGTGTGTAGACAAATATCTCACGAGAAAGAATTATGTCGAAATTGTATTCTGCATATATTCAACTAACATCGTGGGATTTCAGACGACGTTGTGATGTGCTTTTGTTTATAGCATGCCATGATACTGAGACAAAAACCATGAAATATCTTTGTATCCAAAACCTTCAATAAAGTAGCTCTGCGAGATCTTCTTCAACCTCTTCATTCATTTCGTTATTATTGTTATCCGCCATATTCACAGCAAGTGAGATAGGTTAGTGAAATCAGTCGTGAAATTAAAGAAATATTGTCACGAGAAAGAATTTTGTCGCGATAAATGTGTCATGACAAATGTTAAAAAAAGTTTTTTCGCGTGAAAAATTCACCATGCAAAATCAAATTACATATGCAGGGTGTTAGAACCTTCCAAATTGAGATGATAACTAGGAACTTTCCTTATCGGATCTGAGTTGGACGTTTTTTTCTATCAGATGAATGTGTGTATTTTTTGTCTGCTTTTATTCTCATCTATATTAGAAAGAAAATACCAAAACAACATGAATAGAGATCAACAATCATCAAATTTGTTTCATTGTATGCTGTAGAAGTTCATAATATAATCAACCTTGTTTATTTTAGTTATCAACGCTAAATATTCAATTACATCTTAGACTAGGCTAACTTCAATTTTGAAGCAAATTTATACTTGCGATCGCACTGTTAAAGAAATATCATGACAATAGTTTTGTAACCATAATGATTAGTGTTCCAAAAAATATAATTTCTTGCATGAAAAATATTTTGTCAAACTCAAAAGAAAAATTTTGATATTTGTAGGCCACCGTGTCACGTGAATTTTTTTCCTTTGATTCCCAACATAGACTACCTCCCCCTTTGACGCTTGCCGACTAGCCTAACCATCTCACATCTATTTACTCTGGTTTATCAGACACTGAAATTTCACTGATGCTCCGTCTCGGCTACGATGTATTTTGACCGGACTTCATTTATTTTCTTTGCTAGAGTTATGTTTTCTCCCTTGTTTTCTTCTGTTCTCAGAGATTGGTACATCCAAACTACATACTACACATTGTCAAATACATTCTCTTTATGGCGCTGATAACCTAATAGCAGTTTTTGCAGGAGTGTTTTCACTGACACTTTCGTTCATACTTTAAGATCAAAACTAGTAAACAAAAGCAATAGACGCCTTTCTCATGTTCGCGCCTTTTTTTTCGCTTCATGCGTGATATGCACGGCTGAGAGACGTGAACCAAGTGTGGGTGTGGTAGCATAGGCCATACCCCACAACAAATTAAAAGCGAGGTTTAGCAAACACGACGCGACGTCAAAGACGACGTGAGAATGGCGTCAAAATGGCGTGATATGACCATTTAAGGATGTTGCAACGCCATTTTGACGCCATTCTCACGTCGTCTTTGACGTCGCGTCGTGTTTGCTAAACCTCGCTAAAGAGACAAAAAGGGACCACACCATGACATCACCATATGCGTGTTGGTAGTTATAAACTAATGTGGAAAATACAGTTACACAGCAGTTTGAGGAGAATAATACAGATTCACACACAACTCTTGAACTTTAACTGGCCTATTTGCCTACATGTCCAGCTAATCCTTTGAATTGTAACGCACCTTACTTTGATAATGCCTACTCTTATTTTACAGTAATTAAATCTATACGATTTTACTTGCCAAGGGGAGAGCACAGGTGCTTAATAGCTTAAACAAGGTATTAATGCATAAAATTCTCATGGTCTTAATACTAGTATCTAAATGTTAAACAGGATATGAGATATTGGTATTAACCTAAAACATACTGTTATATAAATGCTACTAGTTCAGTCAGGCTGGGATAAGTGGTAATACAATACAATGATAAATTAAAAAAACAGCATTAAAAAAATACAAATGCTTATGATACTGTCAGTATTTTCTAATATAGTTTTGATGATAGAATTGCAAAAGAAGTAAAAATAGCGTTCGATTTTGTGAATTTGGGGAGTAGAAAAAGATATGTCCATATAAATTACACCTAGCGTAGATGGAACTCAACAAATTCATTCTAGGGGATATCTTATTCTTCATTTTTTAAATATTTATACAGCACAAAGTCAGAACAGGAACTATGTGATCATAGATTGCATCATGGAAAGAGCAATAATTTGTATAGGATAAAAAATCAGATTTGCAATACATTTGCAACCTTAACCCAGTCAGTGCCAAGATGCAAATGCCGCGAAGGCAACAAATTTGCCATAGTGCAAACTTGTGTGCAAATTTGAAAACACTGAAAACAAAAATGATTAAATTTGCATACAAATTTGTTGCCTTCGCGGCATTTGCATCTTGGCACTGGGTTGCAAATGCATTGCAAATCTGATTTTTCATTACATCAATGTGTGTCGTTGATCGTTTGCATGAATATATTTCACGCGTAATAATTTGACAGTTCGAGCTGTTGTATTATTGTTTTGAGGCAACGTGAATTTGACATGTGAAAAGTATTACATGATTGGTTAGTCATAATTCTATTAGTAGACCTACTAATTGGGGGCGGGAATTAAAAACTACTAGTTTTTCCGCAGGCGATTTTTTCCACCCTTCGCTCGCGCCCTAACCGCCTGGTACGCAGGCTAGTTAGAATTGGCTCACTGAAGTTGATCCAGTTTACTTATCAGATCAGTGGGTGTGGAAATCCCGTTCGAAGCATAGTTCGAAAGACTAAAAGTCGATTTTCTTAATTAAAAAAATGGCGCATCCAATCCTACGGATTTGTCAAGATAATGTGTCAGATTTTTTTATTCGGTTATTCGGTATTCCAATCCAAACATGGCTGAAATTCCAAGGTTTTCTGAGAACTGTTCCAATTGTGCTTTTTTGTTAAAACTTACATATAATATTATTGTCCACAATGTGGTACTGAGGTTTTAAAAGACATTGAGGACGCTTATTACAATGAAAGGTCAGTAATTACTGAGTATTTCAATAAAGGTTCCCTGACTAATCATGTAAAACTTTGTGACGCACAGCCTGTATTGCTCAAAAAGTCAAAATTGAAAACTTTTCACATCGTGGAAAACATTGTATCTCAGTGCTTTCTTTCCAAAAGTTTCTAAATTTCCTTCCATTTCACCAAAATGACTAAAATTTTATTTTGGTACATCACAAGTTGCAACAAACGAATGCAAAATATTATCATACATAGCAATCAATTTGCTAACTTATACCACAGGCGTGATTGACAGTAGCTATGTGCTGGGATGCCTGTGCTTATACAATTACATGGTTAAACTAACTAAAACTATAGCATAAAGTGATCAAGTAATCAAGTATACTTCCTGCCTTATTGGTGGAACAGTTCTTAGGCCTTAGGGGGAAAAGTCGACAGGGATGGGTAAGGAAAATGACCTTTATACGGAGATACCTCAAGGTCGACTTCCTTCAAAGGCCAAATGCACTGTCATTTGAATGTCGGTAAATTAGTGAATGCAAACCAACCTGAACACAGGGTAGGCGAAGACCTTGTGGTTAATTTTTATTTTGTGGTTCAGGCTCAATGTAAACTGGACTGGAATACCGAATAACACAAATTATTTTTTTATTTGTGCACGACTAGAGTTATTTTGTGATTTCCTGCAATTTGATTGGCTGCACGAGCGGGCGGCTTTTTACGATATCTTGAAACAACGAAAAAAACGGCAGAATTTATAACAAAATTTTACAAACAAAGCCGAGCAAAGCCGTACATGTAAAAGCCGGCGTACATATTATACACGGTACTCATCCAAAAGTAAAAAGCACACATTGAAATAAACAGTGAAACATACAAAAACCCAAAAATAATACTGTTTAGTAACACTTTGACAACTAACCTGCAGTTTAAAGTTGATTCCTGGACTTAAAATTTTATTATTAAATGTTGTCAAAAACTAAATCTGATTTTCGCTAATCGAAAATCAAACTTTCTGTGTCAAAACGCATATTTCAACCCTGTTTGTTTCGTAAAACGAACGATAAAATAAAAAATCGTATTAACTCACCTTTTTCATTGCCGTATTGAGTATAAAAACATCAGTAGCACAGAAAGTATAGTCTTCGTTTTAGCTGTTTGTCAGCCATGCTTGAATAAATATCATAGACATAGTAGGTCTAGATTGCTGACTCACTAATCGGAGGCGTGACCTGTATGATAAATCCAAGATGGCGCGGGAACCGGGCAAAAAACTATAAGACTCTACAGGGAAATCAATGTTTTTCGCGATTTCAAACGTCTCGTTGCTTGGAATCGCTTCGAATCAACATTTTTTGGAAACAACTAATTATTACGGAAGTTTTGAGCACTATTTGTGTAATTTCTGCTGAATTCCTCGTGAAAATCTCGCTCGTGAAATGTGTTGTGAATTGGTCACTTGGTCACGGTTCGAGACATTTGTGGTCCAAAATATGTATTTTTGACCGGCTTTGGCCTCTTGGGTGTTATTGTGACCTACAGCTATCCTAAATTAAACATTTACAAAACGATGGAGCAAGATATTCGCGTACAAATCGATTTTCGCTTGATTTGTGTGGTGTGTGATACCTGAACGTTAGTAATATTTACTACATAGATACGACTTCAAGCCAACGTACCGTTTTCGAACTTCAAAGACGGATAGGTTATCAAGTAAATATTGTCTGAATTATGTAATATGCATTACTAAAATATAATCGAAAACTGGTGCTACAGCTGCAAGTTTCGTTCGTGTGAATAGTGTGTGAAATGTGGGTAGAATTAACTGAACAGTCCACAGTTTAATGACCGAAATTTTTTTATTTGAATTTAAACTATATGTTTACTTTAAAATTAACATAATGGTAAACTTTGGCATACTTTTGCATACACTGTACATAGAATGCAACATGCACCTGCTTGCTAGCTTGTGCAACATTGGAGCAAAGTCTGCAAACATGTGAGTATGGTAAAGCAATATTCTAATGCCCATTTGCTATATTCCAATGAACAATTAGTCGTGATTATAAAATCATTAATAATTCATGAAGAAATCTGCACAAATCATCAGAAAATCTAGGCTAACCTGTCAACTGTGCTTAATATTGATAATGGTAAATTGATGATGATAAATTTATTTACTGAGTCTGAGGGTCATCAACTGAACTGAACCCAGACCACCTGATTAGACTCTAGAAGTTTTCTACATTTCTGCGCAAAATTCTCTGGTGAAAAGGATCTTTTGTGCGCAAAATAAAACTTTTCAGTGTGGGTAGTTTGCACACACTCAACACAAATTTAAGCCTAATTAAGCGTGAAAGACATTGTATGAAGTGAACACAAATACCGTTAGAATAATTTTCAAATTGGCAACGTCAAAAAATGTATCATCTTACTCCATAGATTCATCGACACACTGTGACACTGCATTACAGTATACATGATTGTAAATGAAAATCACACACCACACAAATCAAGCGAATAATCGATTTGTACGCGAACATCTTGCTCCATCGTTTTGTAAATGTTTGATTTAGGATAGCTGTAGGTCGCAATAACACCCAAGAGGCCAAAGCCGGTCAAAAATACATATTTTGGACAACAAATGTCTCGAACTGACCAAGTGACCAATTCACAACACATTTCACGAGCGAGATTTTCACGAGGAATTCAACAGAAATTATACAAATTGTGCTCAAAACTTCCGCAATAACTAGTTGTTTGGAAAAAATGTTGATTCGAGGCGATTCCAAGCAACGAGACGTTTTAAATCGCGAAAAACATGGATTTCCCTGTAGAGTCTTATAGTTTTTTGCCCGGTTCCCGCGCCATCTTGGATTTATCATACAGGTCACGCCTACGCAATAGTAATTATACTATGAGTCAGCAATCTAGACCTACTATATCTATGATAAATATTGAAGTAAAGTAACAAACTAGCTGATCTCAAAGCATGTTCGCAACACTGGATTTTCGTAAGGGTTTAATCATGCATTACGCAGAAAAAAATAAAAACGTTATTTACCGTTTAGGTCGGTCCGTACTGAAAAATATTTTGTCTCGGTCTCAAAAACGTCTCTTGGCCTTCGGCCTCGGCCCGTTTTTGAGACCTCGACAAAATATTTTTCCTGTACGGACCTCCCATCCGGTAAATAACATATATGTATCGTATGTTTGATTTGAGAATCTGACACATTATCTTATAATGGCTGAGTTACCACTGTTAATCCGGCCTTTAAAACAATATACGAAAGGTGTGAAAACAAGCCTGTTAAAACAATGTGCAATACTGAAATTTGTTATTTTATATATAAAGTATCTCCTTCCAGTTTCGTTAAATATGAGTATATGCAATTTCAAAACAAATACGAACGATAATACGGAAATTAACGCTTGTTTAAAGGGGGGGGGGGGGGGGGCGTATATTTAAACGCGAAATTTTGTTATTTAAATATACGCCACCCAATGCATAGGGGGGGCTTTAACTTAAATTGATCCAATCCCTGTTGGCTTAATAAATCTCGGTTGGCTAACAAGGGCGAATAATGTTAGCCAATCAGCGCGTTTGTTGACATTTTGCGTAATTGACCAATCAGAATGCATGAAATTCACAATGTGTAAACAAAAGGAGTGGGAAAATAGCACCTTGTTCTATGGCCTCCGTGCCATTCGTTATTGCACTTCTCACTTCAAAAACAACAAATTGTGAGAAAGCGTGATTTTTTTTACAATTTCCTCGGGGGAATTTTTTAAATTTGATCTAGAACGCGAAAGATCAACGTTTCAATAACCGTGTTTTTATGCGCGCAAGAAAGATACCAATCAGCTCTATCGATACTATATGTAGACGTAGCTTTGTGTTACCTTACTTCCTTTATGCACACTTTATGCTGGAGATGTGTCACCAGGTTTTGCAGGTTATGACTGGCCATCATCGTGATCACGGCTCGACTCCAGCGTTCGCCAATGGCGAATTCTTTGTAACAAAGTGTCAATGTTTATTGTTTCGCTTTGATCGTCGACCAGTTGGTCGTACTCGTCGTCGTCATCATCGTCACTTAATTCCTCGTTCTCGTCGCTTTCCTCAGCAGCAGAAGGCACGGACACATTTGAAACAGACTTGTTTGCTGTTTGACCAAGCTCTTTAACTTTTGACAATAACGCTGTGTTACAGATCGGGCAATCTCCGATATTTGGGAGGATGCATGCGATGTGGAACGAATGCCCACATCACTGAGCTATACTATATGGCCCACATCCATGAAAAACCGTTCACATGGAGCTCTGTTTGTTGCAGTTGAGCAAATCGCATTTCCTAAAAGTTTTAAAGTAAGTTTTATATTTTATAATTCATATTATTATAATTTGTCACGACTTAAAATATTAAATGAGCTCTATTAAATATGTGAGAACTTCATTAACATGTGCTAATTAAAGGTTGTCCCAACTCTACCCTCTATTCATCACATGTGCCTTTTTTAATAACAGAGTGTGTTGTGTTTTTCAAAGCATGTGCATGTCCTAAGTAAACCAAGATCTCTTTGAATAGTGAAGTATTAAAGGCTTGGGGTTTTTTTAATTGAGGTATGTAAGAATATTATTCCATTTACCTGGCTGGGTTTGGTTGGTTTTCCACAGACAAGAATCCTAGAGGTAGGACTTGATTGGTAACAATTTTTTGACCAAACAGGTTAGGAAGTTTCCACTTGCTTGTGTGTTTAGGTTGACGGGGTGCCCGAGGTTGTTGAAAAGCTTTGTTGGGGTTTGTATAGAGGGTCTCAAACTTGTTGGTTAGAAATTTGGCTGCTTTGGTTTTCAACTTATCTATTCTTTTTGTACTGAAATTAAACTTTCTAGGTGGTACAAATACAGATTGGAAGGCATTTAGATCATGTTTGCAGACATCAATTTCTTTGGCCTTGAGTGCAATGTGATCTGCAGTGTCTGCTTCTTTTGTTCTTCGTCGTAACAGCGAATGAAAATTCTCCACTGGATATTCGTCAAAAGCCAACAAGTGTTGATGTAGGGTGTTGAACATGGATGGGATATTTTCTTGCCAGTGGAGGAGTGCAGAAAGTGGCACCAGTAGTGCTTTGTCGTAGTGGCGTCGGCGGAACACAACAAACATAACCCAACAGTGGATTAATGATTCATAAAACAGTTCATACTTGTTGCACTTGAAGACTATGGAATAAATACTCAACACCAATGGAATGTAATTGTCAAGGGGATTGACCAGTGTGAGGAACTCAATATCTTTGCACTTGTAAAAGACAGAGAAAATTGTCATATACACATTGTCAAATACATTCTCTTTATGGCGCTGATAACCTAATAGCAGTTTTTGCAGGAGTGTTTTCACTGACACTTTCGTTCATACTTTAAGATCAAAACTAGTAAACAAAAGCAATAGACGCCTTTCTCATGTTCGCGCCTTTTTTTTCGCTTCATGCGTGATATGCACGGCTGAGAGACGTGAACCAAGTGTGGGTGTGGTAGCATAGGCCATACCCCACAACAAATTAAAAGCGAGGTTTAGCAAACACGACGCGACGTCAAAGACGACGTGAGAATGGCGTCAAAATGGCGTGATATGACCATTTAAGGATGTTGCAACGCCATTTTGACGCCATTCTCACGTCGTCTTTGACGTCGCGTCGTGTTTGCTAAACCTCGCTAAAGAGACAAAAAGGGACCACACCATGACATCACCATATGCGTGTTGGTAGTTATAAACTAATGTGGAAAATACAGTTACACAGCAGTTTGAGGAGAATAATACAGATTCACACACAACTCTTGAACTTTAACTGGCCTATTTGCCTACATGTCCAGCTAATCCTTTGAATTGTAACGCACCTTACTTTGATAATGCCTACTCTTATTTTACAGTAATTAAATCTATACGATTTTACTTGCCAAGGGGAGAGCACAGGTGCTTAATAGCTTAAACAAGGTATTAATGCATAAAATTCTCATGGTCTTAATACTAGTATCTAAATGTTAAACAGGATATGAGATATTGGTATTAACCTAAAACATACTGTTATATAAATGCTACTAGTTCAGTCAGGCTGGGATAAGTGGTAATACAATACAATGATAAATTAAAAAAACAGCATTAAAAAAATACAAATGCTTATGATACTGTCAGTATTTTCTAATATAGTTTTGATGATAGAATTGCAAAAGAAGTAAAAATAGCGTTCGATTTTGTGAATTTGGGGAGTAGAAAAAGATATGTCCATATAAATTACACCTAGCGTAGATGGAACTCAACAAATTCATTCTAGGGGATATCTTATTCTTCATTTTTTAAATATTTATACAGCACAAAGTCAGAACAGGAACTATGTGATCATAGATTGCATCATGGAAAGAGCAATAATTTGTATAGGATAAAAAATCAGATTTGCAATACATTTGCAACCTTAACCCAGTCAGTGCCAAGATGCAAATGCCGCGAAGGCAACAAATTTGCCATAGTGCAAACTTGTGTGCAAATTTGAAAACACTGAAAACAAAAATGATTAAATTTGCATACAAATTTGTTGCCTTCGCGGCATTTGCATCTTGGCACTGGGTTGCAAATGCATTGCAAATCTGATTTTTCATTACATCAATGTGTGTCGTTGATCGTTTGCATGAATATATTTCACGCGTAATAATTTGACAGTTCGAGCTGTTGTATTATTGTTTTGAGGCAACGTGAATTTGACATGTGAAAAGTATTACATGATTGGTTAGTCATAATTCTATTAGTAGACCTACTAATTGGGGGCGGGAATTAAAAACTACTAGTTTTTCCGCAGGCGATTTTTTCCACCCTTCGCTCGCGCCCTAACCGCCTGGTACGCAGGCTAGTTAGAATTGGCTCACTGAAGTTGATCCAGTTTACTTATCAGATCAGTGGGTGTGGAAATCCCGTTCGAAGCATAGTTCGAAAGACTAAAAGTCGATTTTCTTAATTAAAAAAATGGCGCATCCAATCCTACGGATTTGTCAAGATAATGTGTCAGATTTTTTTATTCGGTTATTCGGTATTCCAATCCAAACATGGCTGAAATTCCAAGGTTTTCTGAGAACTGTTCCAATTGTGCTTTTTTGTTAAAACTTACATATAATATTATTGTCCACAATGTGGTACTGAGGTTTTAAAAGACATTGAGGACGCTTATTACAATGAAAGGTCAGTAATTACTGAGTATTTCAATAAAGGTTCCCTGACTAATCATGTAAAACTTTGTGACGCACAGCCTGTATTGCTCAAAAAGTCAAAATTGAAAACTTTTCACATCGTGGAAAACATTGTATCTCAGTGCTTTCTTTCCAAAAGTTTCTAAATTTCCTTCCATTTCACCAAAATGACTAAAATTTTATTTTGGTACATCACAAGTTGCAACAAACGAATGCAAAATATTATCATACATAGCAATCAATTTGCTAACTTATACCACAGGCGTGATTGACAGTAGCTATGTGCTGGGATGCCTGTGCTTATACAATTACATGGTTAAACTAACTAAAACTATAGCATAAAGTGATCAAGTAATCAAGTATACTTCCTGCCTTATTGGTGGAACAGTTCTTAGGCCTTAGGGGGAAAAGTCGACAGGGATGGGTAAGGAAAATGACCTTTATACGGAGATACCTCAAGGTCGACTTCCTTCAAAGGCCAAATGCACTGTCATTTGAATGTCGGTAAATTAGTGAATGCAAACCAACCTGAACACAGGGTAGGCGAAGACCTTGTGGTTAATTTTTATTTTGTGGTTCAGGCTCAATGTAAACTGGACTGGAATACCGAATAACACAAATTATTTTTTTATTTGTGCACGACTAGAGTTATTTTGTGATTTCCTGCAATTTGATTGGCTGCACGAGCGGGCGGCTTTTTACGATATCTTGAAACAACGAAAAAAACGGCAGAATTTATAACAAAATTTTACAAACAAAGCCGAGCAAAGCCGTACATGTAAAAGCCGGCGTACATATTATACACGGTACTCATCCAAAAGTAAAAAGCACACATTGAAATAAACAGTGAAACATACAAAAACCCAAAAATAATACTGTTTAGTAACACTTTGACAACTAACCTGCAGTTTAAAGTTGATTCCTGGACTTAAAATTTTATTATTAAATGTTGTCAAAAACTAAATCTGATTTTCGCTAATCGAAAATCAAACTTTCTGTGTCAAAACGCATATTTCAACCCTGTTTGTTTCGTAAAACGAACGATAAAATAAAAAATCGTATTAACTCACCTTTTTCATTGCCGTATTGAGTATAAAAACATCAGTAGCACAGAAAGTATAGTCTTCGTTTTAGCTGTTTGTCAGCCATGCTTGAATAAATATTGAAGTAAAGTAACAAACTAGCTGATCTCAAAGCATGTTCGCAACACTGGATTTTCGTAAGGGTTTAATCATGCATTACGCAGAAAAAAATAAAAACGTTATTTACCGTTTAGGTCGGTCCGTACTGAAAAATATTTTGTCTCGGTCTCAAAAACGTCTCTTGGCCTTCGGCCTCGGCCCGTTTTTGAGACCTCGACAAAATATTTTTCCTGTACGGACCTCCCATCCGGTAAATAACATATATGTATCGTATGTTTGATTTGAGAATCTGACACATTATCTTATAATGGCTGAGTTACCACTGTTAATCCGGCCTTTAAAACAATATACGAAAGGTGTGAAAACAAGCCTGTTAAAACAATGTGCAATACTGAAATTTGTTATTTTATATATAAAGTATCTCCTTCCAGTTTCGTTAAATATGAGTATATGCAATTTCAAAACAAATACGAACGATAATACGGAAATTAACGCTTGTTTAAAGGGGGGGGGGGCGTATATTTAAACGCGAAATTTTGTTATTTAAATATACGCCACCCAATGCATAGGGGGGGCTTTAACTTAAATTGATCCAATCCCTGTTGGCTTAATAAATCTCGGTTGGCTAACAAGGGCGAATAATGTTAGCCAATCAGCGCGTTTGTTGACATTTTGCGTAATTGACCAATCAGAATGCATGAAATTCACAATGTGTAAACAAAAGGAGTGGGAAAATAGCACCTTGTTCTATGGCCTCCGTGCCATTCGTTATTGCACTTCTCACTTCAAAAACAACAAATTGTGAGAAAGCGTGATTTTTTTTACAATTTCCTCGGGGGAATTTTTTAAATTTGATCTAGAACGCGAAAGATCAACGTTTCAATAACCGTGTTTTTATGCGCGCAAGAAAGATACCAATCAGCTCTATCGATACTATATGTAGACGTAGCTTTGTGTTACCTTACTTCCTTTATGCACACTTTATGCTGGAGATGTGTCACCAGGTTTTGCAGGTTATGACTGGCCATCATCGTGATCACGGCTCGACTCCAGCGTTCGCCAATGGCGAATTCTTTGTAACAAAGTGTCAATGTTTATTGTTTCGCTTTGATCGTCGACCAGTTGGTCGTACTCGTCGTCGTCATCATCGTCACTTAATTCCTCGTTCTCGTCGCTTTCCTCAGCAGCAGAAGGCACGGACACATTTGAAACAGACTTGTTTGCTGTTTGACCAAGCTCTTTAACTTTTGACAATAACGCTGTGTTACAGATCGGGCAATCTCCGATATTTGGGAGGATGCATGCGATGTGGAACGAATGCCCACATCACTGAGCTATACTATATGGCCCACATCCATGAAAAACCGTTCACATGGAGCTCTGTTTGTTGCAGTTGAGCAAATCGCATTTCCTAAAAGTTTTAAAGTAAGTTTTATATTTTATAATTCATATTATTATAATTTGTCACGACTTAAAATATTAAATGAGCTCTATTAAATATGTGAGAACTTCATTAACATGTGCTAATTAAAGGTTGTCCCAACTCTACCCTCTATTCATCACATGTGCCTTTTTTAATAACAGAGTGTGTTGTGTTTTTCAAAGCATGTGCATGTCCTAAGTAAACCAAGATCTCTTTGAATAGTGAAGTATTAAAGGCTTGGGGTTTTTTTAATTGAGGTATGTAAGAATATTATTCCATTTACCTGGCTGGGTTTGGTTGGTTTTCCACAGACAAGAATCCTAGAGGTAGGACTTGATTGGTAACAATTTTTTGACCAAACAGGTTAGGAAGTTTCCACTTGCTTGTGTGTTTAGGTTGACGGGGTGCCCGAGGTTGTTGAAAAGCTTTGTTGGGGTTTGTATAGAGGGTCTCAAACTTGTTGGTTAGAAATTTGGCTGCTTTGGTTTTCAACTTATCTATTCTTTTTGTACTGAAATTAAACTTTCTAGGTGGTACAAATACAGATTGGAAGGCATTTAGATCATGTTTGCAGACATCAATTTCTTTGGCCTTGAGTGCAATGTGATCTGCAGTGTCTGCTTCTTTTGTTCTTCGTCGTAACAGCGAATGAAAATTCTCCACTGGATATTCGTCAAAAGCCAACAAGTGTTGATGTAGGGTGTTGAACATGGATGGGATATTTTCTTGCCAGTGGAGGAGTGCAGAAAGTGGCACCAGTAGTGCTTTGTCGTAGTGGCGTCGGCGGAACACAACAAACATAACCCAACAGTGGATTAATGATTCATAAAACAGTTCATACTTGTTGCACTTGAAGACTATGGAATAAATACTCAACACCAATGGAATGTAATTGTCAAGGGGATTGACCAGTGTGAGGAACTCAATATCTTTGCACTTGTAAAAGACAGAGAAAATTGTCATATACACATTGTCAAATACATTCTCTTTATGGCGCTGATAACCTAATAGCAGTTTTTGCAGGAGTGTTTTCACTGACACTTTCGTTCATACTTTAAGATCAAAACTAGTAAACAAAAGCAATAGACGCCTTTCTCATGTTCGCGCCTTTTTTTTCGCTTCATGCGTGATATGCACGGCTGAGAGACGTGAACCAAGTGTGGGTGTGGTAGCATAGGCCATACCCCACAACAAATTAAAAGCGAGGTTTAGCAAACACGACGCGACGTCAAAGACGACGTGAGAATGGCGTCAAAATGGCGTGATATGACCATTTAAGGATGTTGCAACGCCATTTTGACGCCATTCTCACGTCGTCTTTGACGTCGCGTCGTGTTTGCTAAACCTCGCTAAAGAGACAAAAAGGGACCACACCATGACATCACCATATGCGTGTTGGTAGTTATAAACTAATGTGGAAAATACAGTTACACAGCAGTTTGAGGAGAATAATACAGATTCACACACAACTCTTGAACTTTAACTGGCCTATTTGCCTACATGTCCAGCTAATCCTTTGAATTGTAACGCACCTTACTTTGATAATGCCTACTCTTATTTTACAGTAATTAAATCTATACGATTTTACTTGCCAAGGGGAGAGCACAGGTGCTTAATAGCTTAAACAAGGTATTAATGCATAAAATTCTCATGGTCTTAATACTAGTATCTAAATGTTAAACAGGATATGAGATATTGGTATTAACCTAAAACATACTGTTATATAAATGCTACTAGTTCAGTCAGGCTGGGATAAGTGGTAATACAATACAATGATAAATTAAAAAAACAGCATTAAAAAAATACAAATGCTTATGATACTGTCAGTATTTTCTAATATAGTTTTGATGATAGAATTGCAAAAGAAGTAAAAATAGCGTTCGATTTTGTGAATTTGGGGAGTAGAAAAAGATATGTCCATATAAATTACACCTAGCGTAGATGGAACTCAACAAATTCATTCTAGGGGATATCTTATTCTTCATTTTTTAAATATTTATACAGCACAAAGTCAGAACAGGAACTATGTGATCATAGATTGCATCATGGAAAGAGCAATAATTTGTATAGGATAAAAAATCAGATTTGCAATACATTTGCAACCTTAACCCAGTCAGTGCCAAGATGCAAATGCCGCGAAGGCAACAAATTTGCCATAGTGCAAACTTGTGTGCAAATTTGAAAACACTGAAAACAAAAATGATTAAATTTGCATACAAATTTGTTGCCTTCGCGGCATTTGCATCTTGGCACTGGGTTGCAAATGCATTGCAAATCTGATTTTTCATTACATCAATGTGTGTCGTTGATCGTTTGCATGAATATATTTCACGCGTAATAATTTGACAGTTCGAGCTGTTGTATTATTGTTTTGAGGCAACGTGAATTTGACATGTGAAAAGTATTACATGATTGGTTAGTCATAATTCTATTAGTAGACCTACTAATTGGGGGCGGGAATTAAAAACTACTAGTTTTTCCGCAGGCGATTTTTTCCACCCTTCGCTCGCGCCCTAACCGCCTGGTACGCAGGCTAGTTAGAATTGGCTCACTGAAGTTGATCCAGTTTACTTATCAGATCAGTGGGTGTGGAAATCCCGTTCGAAGCATAGTTCGAAAGACTAAAAGTCGATTTTCTTAATTAAAAAAATGGCGCATCCAATCCTACGGATTTGTCAAGATAATGTGTCAGATTTTTTTATTCGGTTATTCGGTATTCCAATCCAAACATGGCTGAAATTCCAAGGTTTTCTGAGAACTGTTCCAATTGTGCTTTTTTGTTAAAACTTACATATAATATTATTGTCCACAATGTGGTACTGAGGTTTTAAAAGACATTGAGGACGCTTATTACAATGAAAGGTCAGTAATTACTGAGTATTTCAATAAAGGTTCCCTGACTAATCATGTAAAACTTTGTGACGCACAGCCTGTATTGCTCAAAAAGTCAAAATTGAAAACTTTTCACATCGTGGAAAACATTGTATCTCAGTGCTTTCTTTCCAAAAGTTTCTAAATTTCCTTCCATTTCACCAAAATGACTAAAATTTTATTTTGGTACATCACAAGTTGCAACAAACGAATGCAAAATATTATCATACATAGCAATCAATTTGCTAACTTATACCACAGGCGTGATTGACAGTAGCTATGTGCTGGGATGCCTGTGCTTATACAATTACATGGTTAAACTAACTAAAACTATAGCATAAAGTGATCAAGTAATCAAGTATACTTCCTGCCTTATTGGTGGAACAGTTCTTAGGCCTTAGGGGGAAAAGTCGACAGGGATGGGTAAGGAAAATGACCTTTATACGGAGATACCTCAAGGTCGACTTCCTTCAAAGGCCAAATGCACTGTCATTTGAATGTCGGTAAATTAGTGAATGCAAACCAACCTGAACACAGGGTAGGCGAAGACCTTGTGGTTAATTTTTATTTTGTGGTTCAGGCTCAATGTAAACTGGACTGGAATACCGAATAACACAAATTATTTTTTTATTTGTGCACGACTAGAGTTATTTTGTGATTTCCTGCAATTTGATTGGCTGCACGAGCGGGCGGCTTTTTACGATATCTTGAAACAACGAAAAAAACGGCAGAATTTATAACAAAATTTTACAAACAAAGCCGAGCAAAGCCGTACATGTAAAAGCCGGCGTACATATTATACACGGTACTCATCCAAAAGTAAAAAGCACACATTGAAATAAACAGTGAAACATACAAAAACCCAAAAATAATACTGTTTAGTAACACTTTGACAACTAACCTGCAGTTTAAAGTTGATTCCTGGACTTAAAATTTTATTATTAAATGTTGTCAAAAACTAAATCTGATTTTCGCTAATCGAAAATCAAACTTTCTGTGTCAAAACGCATATTTCAACCCTGTTTGTTTCGTAAAACGAACGATAAAATAAAAAATCGTATTAACTCACCTTTTTCATTGCCGTATTGAGTATAAAAACATCAGTAGCACAGAAAGTATAGTCTTCGTTTTAGCTGTTTGTCAGCCATGCTTGAATAAATATCATAGACATAGTAGGTCTAGATTGCTGACTCACTAATCGGAGGCGTGACCTGTATGATAAATCCAAGATGGCGCGGGAACCGGGCAAAAAACTATAAGACTCTACAGGGAAATCAATGTTTTTCGCGATTTCAAACGTCTCGTTGCTTGGAATCGCTTCGAATCAACATTTTTTGGAAACAACTAATTATTACGGAAGTTTTGAGCACTATTTGTGTAATTTCTGCTGAATTCCTCGTGAAAATCTCGCTCGTGAAATGTGTTGTGAATTGGTCACTTGGTCACGGTTCGAGACATTTGTGGTCCAAAATATGTATTTTTGACCGGCTTTGGCCTCTTGGGTGTTATTGTGACCTACAGCTATCCTAAATTAAACATTTACAAAACGATGGAGCAAGATATTCGCGTACAAATCGATTTTCGCTTGATTTGTGTGGTGTGTGATACCTGAACGTTAGTAATATTTACTACATAGATACGACTTCAAGCCAACGTACCGTTTTCGAACTTCAAAGACGGATAGGTTATCAAGTAAATATTGTCTGAATTATGTAATATGCATTACTAAAATATAATCGAAAACTGGTGCTACAGCTGCAAGTTTCGTTCGTGTGAATAGTGTGTGAAATGTGGGTAGAATTAACTGAACAGTCCACAGTTTAATGACCGAAATTTTTTTATTTGAATTTAAACTATATGTTTACTTTAAAATTAACATAATGGTAAACTTTGGCATACTTTTGCATACACTGTACATAGAATGCAACATGCACCTGCTTGCTAGCTTGTGCAACATTGGAGCAAAGTCTGCAAACATGTGAGTATGGTAAAGCAATATTCTAATGCCCATTTGCTATATTCCAATGAACAATTAGTCGTGATTATAAAATCATTAATAATTCATGAAGAAATCTGCACAAATCATCAGAAAATCTAGGCTAACCTGTCAACTGTGCTTAATATTGATAATGGTAAATTGATGATGATAAATTTATTTACTGAGTCTGAGGGTCATCAACTGAACTGAACCCAGACCACCTGATTAGACTCTAGAAGTTTTCTACATTTCTGCGCAAAATTCTCTGGTGAAAAGGATCTTTTGTGCGCAAAATAAAACTTTTCAGTGTGGGTAGTTTGCACACACTCAACACAAATTTAAGCCTAATTAAGCGTGAAAGACATTGTATGAAGTGAACACAAATACCGTTAGAATAATTTTCAAATTGGCAACGTCAAAAAATGTATCATCTTACTCCATAGATTCATCGACACACTGTGACACTGCATTACAGTATACATGATTGTAAATGAAAATCACACACCACACAAATCAAGCGAATAATCGATTTGTACGCGAACATCTTGCTCCATCGTTTTGTAAATGTTTGATTTAGGATAGCTGTAGGTCGCAATAACACCCAAGAGGCCAAAGCCGGTCAAAAATACATATTTTGGACAACAAATGTCTCGAACTGACCAAGTGACCAATTCACAACACATTTCACGAGCGAGATTTTCACGAGGAATTCAACAGAAATTATACAAATTGTGCTCAAAACTTCCGCAATAACTAGTTGTTTGGAAAAAATGTTGATTCGAGGCGATTCCAAGCAACGAGACGTTTTAAATCGCGAAAAACATGGATTTCCCTGTAGAGTCTTATAGTTTTTTGCCCGGTTCCCGCGCCATCTTGGATTTATCATACAGGTCACGCCTACGCAATAGTAATTATACTATGAGTCAGCAATCTAGACCTACTATATCTATGATAAATATTGAAGTAAAGTAACAAACTAGCTGATCTCAAAGCATGTTCGCAACACTGGATTTTCGTAAGGGTTTAATCATGCATTACGCAGAAAAAAATAAAAACGTTATTTACCGTTTAGGTCGGTCCGTACTGAAAAATATTTTGTCTCGGTCTCAAAAACGTCTCTTGGCCTTCGGCCTCGGCCCGTTTTTGAGACCTCGACAAAATATTTTTCCTGTACGGACCTCCCATCCGGTAAATAACATATATGTATCGTATGTTTGATTTGAGAATCTGACACATTATCTTATAATGGCTGAGTTACCACTGTTAATCCGGCCTTTAAAACAATATACGAAAGGTGTGAAAACAAGCCTGTTAAAACAATGTGCAATACTGAAATTTGTTATTTTATATATAAAGTATCTCCTTCCAGTTTCGTTAAATATGAGTATATGCAATTTCAAAACAAATACGAACGATAATACGGAAATTAACGCTTGTTTAAAGGGGGGGGGGGGGGGGGCGTATATTTAAACGCGAAATTTTGTTATTTAAATATACGCCACCCAATGCATAGGGGGGGCTTTAACTTAAATTGATCCAATCCCTGTTGGCTTAATAAATCTCGGTTGGCTAACAAGGGCGAATAATGTTAGCCAATCAGCGCGTTTGTTGACATTTTGCGTAATTGACCAATCAGAATGCATGAAATTCACAATGTGTAAACAAAAGGAGTGGGAAAATAGCACCTTGTTCTATGGCCTCCGTGCCATTCGTTATTGCACTTCTCACTTCAAAAACAACAAATTGTGAGAAAGCGTGATTTTTTTTACAATTTCCTCGGGGGAATTTTTTAAATTTGATCTAGAACGCGAAAGATCAACGTTTCAATAACCGTGTTTTTATGCGCGCAAGAAAGATACCAATCAGCTCTATCGATACTATATGTAGACGTAGCTTTGTGTTACCTTACTTCCTTTATGCACACTTTATGCTGGAGATGTGTCACCAGGTTTTGCAGGTTATGACTGGCCATCATCGTGATCACGGCTCGACTCCAGCGTTCGCCAATGGCGAATTCTTTGTAACAAAGTGTCAATGTTTATTGTTTCGCTTTGATCGTCGACCAGTTGGTCGTACTCGTCGTCGTCATCATCGTCACTTAATTCCTCGTTCTCGTCGCTTTCCTCAGCAGCAGAAGGCACGGACACATTTGAAACAGACTTGTTTGCTGTTTGACCAAGCTCTTTAACTTTTGACAATAACGCTGTGTTACAGATCGGGCAATCTCCGATATTTGGGAGGATGCATGCGATGTGGAACGAATGCCCACATCACTGAGCTATACTATATGGCCCACATCCATGAAAAACCGTTCACATGGAGCTCTGTTTGTTGCAGTTGAGCAAATCGCATTTCCTAAAAGTTTTAAAGTAAGTTTTATATTTTATAATTCATATTATTATAATTTGTCACGACTTAAAATATTAAATGAGCTCTATTAAATATGTGAGAACTTCATTAACATGTGCTAATTAAAGGTTGTCCCAACTCTACCCTCTATTCATCACATGTGCCTTTTTTAATAACAGAGTGTGTTGTGTTTTTCAAAGCATGTGCATGTCCTAAGTAAACCAAGATCTCTTTGAATAGTGAAGTATTAAAGGCTTGGGGTTTTTTTAATTGAGGTATGTAAGAATATTATTCCATTTACCTGGCTGGGTTTGGTTGGTTTTCCACAGACAAGAATCCTAGAGGTAGGACTTGATTGGTAACAATTTTTTGACCAAACAGGTTAGGAAGTTTCCACTTGCTTGTGTGTTTAGGTTGACGGGGTGCCCGAGGTTGTTGAAAAGCTTTGTTGGGGTTTGTATAGAGGGTCTCAAACTTGTTGGTTAGAAATTTGGCTGCTTTGGTTTTCAACTTATCTATTCTTTTTGTACTGAAATTAAACTTTCTAGGTGGTACAAATACAGATTGGAAGGCATTTAGATCATGTTTGCAGACATCAATTTCTTTGGCCTTGAGTGCAATGTGATCTGCAGTGTCTGCTTCTTTTGTTCTTCGTCGTAACAGCGAATGAAAATTCTCCACTGGATATTCGTCAAAAGCCAACAAGTGTTGATGTAGGGTGTTGAACATGGATGGGATATTTTCTTGCCAGTGGAGGAGTGCAGAAAGTGGCACCAGTAGTGCTTTGTCGTAGTGGCGTCGGCGGAACACAACAAACATAACCCAACAGTGGATTAATGATTCATAAAACAGTTCATACTTGTTGCACTTGAAGACTATGGAATAAATACTCAACACCAATGGAATGTAATTGTCAAGGGGATTGACCAGTGTGAGGAACTCAATATCTTTGCACTTGTAAAAGACAGAGAAAATTGTCATATACACATTGTCAAATACATTCTCTTTATGGCGCTGATAACCTAATAGCAGTTTTTGCAGGAGTGTTTTCACTGACACTTTCGTTCATACTTTAAGATCAAAACTAGTAAACAAAAGCAATAGACGCCTTTCTCATGTTCGCGCCTTTTTTTTCGCTTCATGCGTGATATGCACGGCTGAGAGACGTGAACCAAGTGTGGGTGTGGTAGCATAGGCCATACCCCACAACAAATTAAAAGCGAGGTTTAGCAAACACGACGCGACGTCAAAGACGACGTGAGAATGGCGTCAAAATGGCGTGATATGACCATTTAAGGATGTTGCAACGCCATTTTGACGCCATTCTCACGTCGTCTTTGACGTCGCGTCGTGTTTGCTAAACCTCGCTAAAGAGACAAAAAGGGACCACACCATGACATCACCATATGCGTGTTGGTAGTTATAAACTAATGTGGAAAATACAGTTACACAGCAGTTTGAGGAGAATAATACAGATTCACACACAACTCTTGAACTTTAACTGGCCTATTTGCCTACATGTCCAGCTAATCCTTTGAATTGTAACGCACCTTACTTTGATAATGCCTACTCTTATTTTACAGTAATTAAATCTATACGATTTTACTTGCCAAGGGGAGAGCACAGGTGCTTAATAGCTTAAACAAGGTATTAATGCATAAAATTCTCATGGTCTTAATACTAGTATCTAAATGTTAAACAGGATATGAGATATTGGTATTAACCTAAAACATACTGTTATATAAATGCTACTAGTTCAGTCAGGCTGGGATAAGTGGTAATACAATACAATGATAAATTAAAAAAACAGCATTAAAAAAATACAAATGCTTATGATACTGTCAGTATTTTCTAATATAGTTTTGATGATAGAATTGCAAAAGAAGTAAAAATAGCGTTCGATTTTGTGAATTTGGGGAGTAGAAAAAGATATGTCCATATAAATTACACCTAGCGTAGATGGAACTCAACAAATTCATTCTAGGGGATATCTTATTCTTCATTTTTTAAATATTTATACAGCACAAAGTCAGAACAGGAACTATGTGATCATAGATTGCATCATGGAAAGAGCAATAATTTGTATAGGATAAAAAATCAGATTTGCAATACATTTGCAACCTTAACCCAGTCAGTGCCAAGATGCAAATGCCGCGAAGGCAACAAATTTGCCATAGTGCAAACTTGTGTGCAAATTTGAAAACACTGAAAACAAAAATGATTAAATTTGCATACAAATTTGTTGCCTTCGCGGCATTTGCATCTTGGCACTGGGTT
The DNA here is from genome assembly GCA_963855995.1 of Muricea muricata. Taxonomy (NCBI): domain Eukaryota; kingdom Metazoa; phylum Cnidaria; class Anthozoa; order Malacalcyonacea; family Plexauridae; genus Muricea; species Muricea muricata. The sequence goes on along the minus strand of OY979718.1, from coordinate 26,549,736 downwards.
GCAAATGCATTGCAAATCTGATTTTTCATTACATCAATGTGTGTCGTTGATCGTTTGCATGAATATATTTCACGCGTAATAATTTGACAGTTCGAGCTGTTGTATTATTGTTTTGAGGCAACGTGAATTTGACATGTGAAAAGTATTACATGATTGGTTAGTCATAATTCTATTAGTAGACCTACTAATTGGGGGCGGGAATTAAAAACTACTAGTTTTTCCGCAGGCGATTTTTTCCACCCTTCGCTCGCGCCCTAACCGCCTGGTACGCAGGCTAGTTAGAATTGGCTCACTGAAGTTGATCCAGTTTACTTATCAGATCAGTGGGTGTGGAAATCCCGTTCGAAGCATAGTTCGAAAGACTAAAAGTCGATTTTCTTAATTAAAAAAATGGCGCATCCAATCCTACGGATTTGTCAAGATAATGTGTCAGATTTTTTTATTCGGTTATTCGGTATTCCAATCCAAACATGGCTGAAATTCCAAGGTTTTCTGAGAACTGTTCCAATTGTGCTTTTTTGTTAAAACTTACATATAATATTATTGTCCACAATGTGGTACTGAGGTTTTAAAAGACATTGAGGACGCTTATTACAATGAAAGGTCAGTAATTACTGAGTATTTCAATAAAGGTTCCCTGACTAATCATGTAAAACTTTGTGACGCACAGCCTGTATTGCTCAAAAAGTCAAAATTGAAAACTTTTCACATCGTGGAAAACATTGTATCTCAGTGCTTTCTTTCCAAAAGTTTCTAAATTTCCTTCCATTTCACCAAAATGACTAAAATTTTATTTTGGTACATCACAAGTTGCAACAAACGAATGCAAAATATTATCATACATAGCAATCAATTTGCTAACTTATACCACAGGCGTGATTGACAGTAGCTATGTGCTGGGATGCCTGTGCTTATACAATTACATGGTTAAACTAACTAAAACTATAGCATAAAGTGATCAAGTAATCAAGTATACTTCCTGCCTTATTGGTGGAACAGTTCTTAGGCCTTAGGGGGAAAAGTCGACAGGGATGGGTAAGGAAAATGACCTTTATACGGAGATACCTCAAGGTCGACTTCCTTCAAAGGCCAAATGCACTGTCATTTGAATGTCGGTAAATTAGTGAATGCAAACCAACCTGAACACAGGGTAGGCGAAGACCTTGTGGTTAATTTTTATTTTGTGGTTCAGGCTCAATGTAAACTGGACTGGAATACCGAATAACACAAATTATTTTTTTATTTGTGCACGACTAGAGTTATTTTGTGATTTCCTGCAATTTGATTGGCTGCACGAGCGGGCGGCTTTTTACGATATCTTGAAACAACGAAAAAAACGGCAGAATTTATAACAAAATTTTACAAACAAAGCCGAGCAAAGCCGTACATGTAAAAGCCGGCGTACATATTATACACGGTACTCATCCAAAAGTAAAAAGCACACATTGAAATAAACAGTGAAACATACAAAAACCCAAAAATAATACTGTTTAGTAACACTTTGACAACTAACCTGCAGTTTAAAGTTGATTCCTGGACTTAAAATTTTATTATTAAATGTTGTCAAAAACTAAATCTGATTTTCGCTAATCGAAAATCAAACTTTCTGTGTCAAAACGCATATTTCAACCCTGTTTGTTTCGTAAAACGAACGATAAAATAAAAAATCGTATTAACTCACCTTTTTCATTGCCGTATTGAGTATAAAAACATCAGTAGCACAGAAAGTATAGTCTTCGTTTTAGCTGTTTGTCAGCCATGCTTGAATAAATATTGAAGTAAAGTAACAAACTAGCTGATCTCAAAGCATGTTCGCAACACTGGATTTTCGTAAGGGTTTAATCATGCATTACGCAGAAAAAAATAAAAACGTTATTTACCGTTTAGGTCGGTCCGTACTGAAAAATATTTTGTCTCGGTCTCAAAAACGTCTCTTGGCCTTCGGCCTCGGCCCGTTTTTGAGACCTCGACAAAATATTTTTCCTGTACGGACCTCCCATCCGGTAAATAACATATATGTATCGTATGTTTGATTTGAGAATCTGACACATTATCTTATAATGGCTGAGTTACCACTGTTAATCCGGCCTTTAAAACAATATACGAAAGGTGTGAAAACAAGCCTGTTAAAACAATGTGCAATACTGAAATTTGTTATTTTATATATAAAGTATCTCCTTCCAGTTTCGTTAAATATGAGTATATGCAATTTCAAAACAAATACGAACGATAATACGGAAATTAACGCTTGTTTAAAGGGGGGGGGGGCGTATATTTAAACGCGAAATTTTGTTATTTAAATATACGCCACCCAATGCATAGGGGGGGCTTTAACTTAAATTGATCCAATCCCTGTTGGCTTAATAAATCTCGGTTGGCTAACAAGGGCGAATAATGTTAGCCAATCAGCGCGTTTGTTGACATTTTGCGTAATTGACCAATCAGAATGCATGAAATTCACAATGTGTAAACAAAAGGAGTGGGAAAATAGCACCTTGTTCTATGGCCTCCGTGCCATTCGTTATTGCACTTCTCACTTCAAAAACAACAAATTGTGAGAAAGCGTGATTTTTTTTACAATTTCCTCGGGGGAATTTTTTAAATTTGATCTAGAACGCGAAAGATCAACGTTTCAATAACCGTGTTTTTATGCGCGCAAGAAAGATACCAATCAGCTCTATCGATACTATATGTAGACGTAGCTTTGTGTTACCTTACTTCCTTTATGCACACTTTATGCTGGAGATGTGTCACCAGGTTTTGCAGGTTATGACTGGCCATCATCGTGATCACGGCTCGACTCCAGCGTTCGCCAATGGCGAATTCTTTGTAACAAAGTGTCAATGTTTATTGTTTCGCTTTGATCGTCGACCAGTTGGTCGTACTCGTCGTCGTCATCATCGTCACTTAATTCCTCGTTCTCGTCGCTTTCCTCAGCAGCAGAAGGCACGGACACATTTGAAACAGACTTGTTTGCTGTTTGACCAAGCTCTTTAACTTTTGACAATAACGCTGTGTTACAGATCGGGCAATCTCCGATATTTGGGAGGATGCATGCGATGTGGAACGAATGCCCACATCACTGAGCTATACTATATGGCCCACATCCATGAAAAACCGTTCACATGGAGCTCTGTTTGTTGCAGTTGAGCAAATCGCATTTCCTAAAAGTTTTAAAGTAAGTTTTATATTTTATAATTCATATTATTATAATTTGTCACGACTTAAAATATTAAATGAGCTCTATTAAATATGTGAGAACTTCATTAACATGTGCTAATTAAAGGTTGTCCCAACTCTACCCTCTATTCATCACATGTGCCTTTTTTAATAACAGAGTGTGTTGTGTTTTTCAAAGCATGTGCATGTCCTAAGTAAACCAAGATCTCTTTGAATAGTGAAGTATTAAAGGCTTGGGGTTTTTTTAATTGAGGTATGTAAGAATATTATTCCATTTACCTGGCTGGGTTTGGTTGGTTTTCCACAGACAAGAATCCTAGAGGTAGGACTTGATTGGTAACAATTTTTTGACCAAACAGGTTAGGAAGTTTCCACTTGCTTGTGTGTTTAGGTTGACGGGGTGCCCGAGGTTGTTGAAAAGCTTTGTTGGGGTTTGTATAGAGGGTCTCAAACTTGTTGGTTAGAAATTTGGCTGCTTTGGTTTTCAACTTATCTATTCTTTTTGTACTGAAATTAAACTTTCTAGGTGGTACAAATACAGATTGGAAGGCATTTAGATCATGTTTGCAGACATCAATTTCTTTGGCCTTGAGTGCAATGTGATCTGCAGTGTCTGCTTCTTTTGTTCTTCGTCGTAACAGCGAATGAAAATTCTCCACTGGATATTCGTCAAAAGCCAACAAGTGTTGATGTAGGGTGTTGAACATGGATGGGATATTTTCTTGCCAGTGGAGGAGTGCAGAAAGTGGCACCAGTAGTGCTTTGTCGTAGTGGCGTCGGCGGAACACAACAAACATAACCCAACAGTGGATTAATGATTCATAAAACAGTTCATACTTGTTGCACTTGAAGACTATGGAATAAATACTCAACACCAATGGAATGTAATTGTCAAGGGGATTGACCAGTGTGAGGAACTCAATATCTTTGCACTTGTAAAAGACAGAGAAAATTGTCATATACACATTGTCAAATACATTCTCTTTATGGCGCTGATAACCTAATAGCAGTTTTTGCAGGAGTGTTTTCACTGACACTTTCGTTCATACTTTAAGATCAAAACTAGTAAACAAAAGCAATAGACGCCTTTCTCATGTTCGCGCCTTTTTTTTCGCTTCATGCGTGATATGCACGGCTGAGAGACGTGAACCAAGTGTGGGTGTGGTAGCATAGGCCATACCCCACAACAAATTAAAAGCGAGGTTTAGCAAACACGACGCGACGTCAAAGACGACGTGAGAATGGCGTCAAAATGGCGTGATATGACCATTTAAGGATGTTGCAACGCCATTTTGACGCCATTCTCACGTCGTCTTTGACGTCGCGTCGTGTTTGCTAAACCTCGCTAAAGAGACAAAAAGGGACCACACCATGACATCACCATATGCGTGTTGGTAGTTATAAACTAATGTGGAAAATACAGTTACACAGCAGTTTGAGGAGAATAATACAGATTCACACACAACTCTTGAACTTTAACTGGCCTATTTGCCTACATGTCCAGCTAATCCTTTGAATTGTAACGCACCTTACTTTGATAATGCCTACTCTTATTTTACAGTAATTAAATCTATACGATTTTACTTGCCAAGGGGAGAGCACAGGTGCTTAATAGCTTAAACAAGGTATTAATGCATAAAATTCTCATGGTCTTAATACTAGTATCTAAATGTTAAACAGGATATGAGATATTGGTATTAACCTAAAACATACTGTTATATAAATGCTACTAGTTCAGTCAGGCTGGGATAAGTGGTAATACAATACAATGATAAATTAAAAAAACAGCATTAAAAAAATACAAATGCTTATGATACTGTCAGTATTTTCTAATATAGTTTTGATGATAGAATTGCAAAAGAAGTAAAAATAGCGTTCGATTTTGTGAATTTGGGGAGTAGAAAAAGATATGTCCATATAAATTACACCTAGCGTAGATGGAACTCAACAAATTCATTCTAGGGGATATCTTATTCTTCATTTTTTAAATATTTATACAGCACAAAGTCAGAACAGGAACTATGTGATCATAGATTGCATCATGGAAAGAGCAATAATTTGTATAGGATAAAAAATCAGATTTGCAATACATTTGCAACCTTAACCCAGTCAGTGCCAAGATGCAAATGCCGCGAAGGCAACAAATTTGCCATAGTGCAAACTTGTGTGCAAATTTGAAAACACTGAAAACAAAAATGATTAAATTTGCATACAAATTTGTTGCCTTCGCGGCATTTGCATCTTGGCACTGGGTTGCAAATGCATTGCAAATCTGATTTTTCATTACATCAATGTGTGTCGTTGATCGTTTGCATGAATATATTTCACGCGTAATAATTTGACAGTTCGAGCTGTTGTATTATTGTTTTGAGGCAACGTGAATTTGACATGTGAAAAGTATTACATGATTGGTTAGTCATAATTCTATTAGTAGACCTACTAATTGGGGGCGGGAATTAAAAACTACTAGTTTTTCCGCAGGCGATTTTTTCCACCCTTCGCTCGCGCCCTAACCGCCTGGTACGCAGGCTAGTTAGAATTGGCTCACTGAAGTTGATCCAGTTTACTTATCAGATCAGTGGGTGTGGAAATCCCGTTCGAAGCATAGTTCGAAAGACTAAAAGTCGATTTTCTTAATTAAAAAAATGGCGCATCCAATCCTACGGATTTGTCAAGATAATGTGTCAGATTTTTTTATTCGGTTATTCGGTATTCCAATCCAAACATGGCTGAAATTCCAAGGTTTTCTGAGAACTGTTCCAATTGTGCTTTTTTGTTAAAACTTACATATAATATTATTGTCCACAATGTGGTACTGAGGTTTTAAAAGACATTGAGGACGCTTATTACAATGAAAGGTCAGTAATTACTGAGTATTTCAATAAAGGTTCCCTGACTAATCATGTAAAACTTTGTGACGCACAGCCTGTATTGCTCAAAAAGTCAAAATTGAAAACTTTTCACATCGTGGAAAACATTGTATCTCAGTGCTTTCTTTCCAAAAGTTTCTAAATTTCCTTCCATTTCACCAAAATGACTAAAATTTTATTTTGGTACATCACAAGTTGCAACAAACGAATGCAAAATATTATCATACATAGCAATCAATTTGCTAACTTATACCACAGGCGTGATTGACAGTAGCTATGTGCTGGGATGCCTGTGCTTATACAATTACATGGTTAAACTAACTAAAACTATAGCATAAAGTGATCAAGTAATCAAGTATACTTCCTGCCTTATTGGTGGAACAGTTCTTAGGCCTTAGGGGGAAAAGTCGACAGGGATGGGTAAGGAAAATGACCTTTATACGGAGATACCTCAAGGTCGACTTCCTTCAAAGGCCAAATGCACTGTCATTTGAATGTCGGTAAATTAGTGAATGCAAACCAACCTGAACACAGGGTAGGCGAAGACCTTGTGGTTAATTTTTATTTTGTGGTTCAGGCTCAATGTAAACTGGACTGGAATACCGAATAACACAAATTATTTTTTTATTTGTGCACGACTAGAGTTATTTTGTGATTTCCTGCAATTTGATTGGCTGCACGAGCGGGCGGCTTTTTACGATATCTTGAAACAACGAAAAAAACGGCAGAATTTATAACAAAATTTTACAAACAAAGCCGAGCAAAGCCGTACATGTAAAAGCCGGCGTACATATTATACACGGTACTCATCCAAAAGTAAAAAGCACACATTGAAATAAACAGTGAAACATACAAAAACCCAAAAATAATACTGTTTAGTAACACTTTGACAACTAACCTGCAGTTTAAAGTTGATTCCTGGACTTAAAATTTTATTATTAAATGTTGTCAAAAACTAAATCTGATTTTCGCTAATCGAAAATCAAACTTTCTGTGTCAAAACGCATATTTCAACCCTGTTTGTTTCGTAAAACGAACGATAAAATAAAAAATCGTATTAACTCACCTTTTTCATTGCCGTATTGAGTATAAAAACATCAGTAGCACAGAAAGTATAGTCTTCGTTTTAGCTGTTTGTCAGCCATGCTTGAATAAATATTGAAGTAAAGTAACAAACTAGCTGATCTCAAAGCATGTTCGCAACACTGGATTTTCGTAAGGGTTTAATCATGCATTACGCAGAAAAAAATAAAAACGTTATTTACCGTTTAGGTCGGTCCGTACTGAAAAATATTTTGTCTCGGTCTCAAAAACGTCTCTTGGCCTTCGGCCTCGGCCCGTTTTTGAGACCTCGACAAAATATTTTTCCTGTACGGACCTCCCATCCGGTAAATAACATATATGTATCGTATGTTTGATTTGAGAATCTGACACATTATCTTATAATGGCTGAGTTACCACTGTTAATCCGGCCTTTAAAACAATATACGAAAGGTGTGAAAACAAGCCTGTTAAAACAATGTGCAATACTGAAATTTGTTATTTTATATATAAAGTATCTCCTTCCAGTTTCGTTAAATATGAGTATATGCAATTTCAAAACAAATACGAACGATAATACGGAAATTAACGCTTGTTTAAAGGGGGGGGGGCGTATATTTAAACGCGAAATTTTGTTATTTAAATATACGCCACCCAATGCATAGGGGGGGCTTTAACTTAAATTGATCCAATCCCTGTTGGCTTAATAAATCTCGGTTGGCTAACAAGGGCGAATAATGTTAGCCAATCAGCGCGTTTGTTGACATTTTGCGTAATTGACCAATCAGAATGCATGAAATTCACAATGTGTAAACAAAAGGAGTGGGAAAATAGCACCTTGTTCTATGGCCTCCGTGCCATTCGTTATTGCACTTCTCACTTCAAAAACAACAAATTGTGAGAAAGCGTGATTTTTTTTACAATTTCCTCGGGGGAATTTTTTAAATTTGATCTAGAACGCGAAAGATCAACGTTTCAATAACCGTGTTTTTATGCGCGCAAGAAAGATACCAATCAGCTCTATCGATACTATATGTAGACGTAGCTTTGTGTTACCTTACTTCCTTTATGCACACTTTATGCTGGAGATGTGTCACCAGGTTTTGCAGGTTATGACTGGCCATCATCGTGATCACGGCTCGACTCCAGCGTTCGCCAATGGCGAATTCTTTGTAACAAAGTGTCAATGTTTATTGTTTCGCTTTGATCGTCGACCAGTTGGTCGTACTCGTCGTCGTCATCATCGTCACTTAATTCCTCGTTCTCGTCGCTTTCCTCAGCAGCAGAAGGCACGGACACATTTGAAACAGACTTGTTTGCTGTTTGACCAAGCTCTTTAACTTTTGACAATAACGCTGTGTTACAGATCGGGCAATCTCCGATATTTGGGAGGATGCATGCGATGTGGAACGAATGCCCACATCACTGAGCTATACTATATGGCCCACATCCATGAAAAACCGTTCACATGGAGCTCTGTTTGTTGCAGTTGAGCAAATCGCATTTCCTAAAAGTTTTAAAGTAAGTTTTATATTTTATAATTCATATTATTATAATTTGTCACGACTTAAAATATTAAATGAGCTCTATTAAATATGTGAGAACTTCATTAACATGTGCTAATTAAAGGTTGTCCCAACTCTACCCTCTATTCATCACATGTGCCTTTTTTAATAACAGAGTGTGTTGTGTTTTTCAAAGCATGTGCATGTCCTAAGTAAACCAAGATCTCTTTGAATAGTGAAGTATTAAAGGCTTGGGGTTTTTTTAATTGAGGTATGTAAGAATATTATTCCATTTACCTGGCTGGGTTTGGTTGGTTTTCCACAGACAAGAATCCTAGAGGTAGGACTTGATTGGTAACAATTTTTTGACCAAACAGGTTAGGAAGTTTCCACTTGCTTGTGTGTTTAGGTTGACGGGGTGCCCGAGGTTGTTGAAAAGCTTTGTTGGGGTTTGTATAGAGGGTCTCAAACTTGTTGGTTAGAAATTTGGCTGCTTTGGTTTTCAACTTATCTATTCTTTTTGTACTGAAATTAAACTTTCTAGGTGGTACAAATACAGATTGGAAGGCATTTAGATCATGTTTGCAGACATCAATTTCTTTGGCCTTGAGTGCAATGTGATCTGCAGTGTCTGCTTCTTTTGTTCTTCGTCGTAACAGCGAATGAAAATTCTCCACTGGATATTCGTCAAAAGCCAACAAGTGTTGATGTAGGGTGTTGAACATGGATGGGATATTTTCTTGCCAGTGGAGGAGTGCAGAAAGTGGCACCAGTAGTGCTTTGTCGTAGTGGCGTCGGCGGAACACAACAAACATAACCCAACAGTGGATTAATGATTCATAAAACAGTTCATACTTGTTGCACTTGAAGACTATGGAATAAATACTCAACACCAATGGAATGTAATTGTCAAGGGGATTGACCAGTGTGAGGAACTCAATATCTTTGCACTTGTAAAAGACAGAGAAAATTGTCATATACACATTGTCAAATACATTCTCTTTATGGCGCTGATAACCTAATAGCAGTTTTTGCAGGAGTGTTTTCACTGACACTTTCGTTCATACTTTAAGATCAAAACTAGTAAACAAAAGCAATAGACGCCTTTCTCATGTTCGCGCCTTTTTTTTCGCTTCATGCGTGATATGCACGGCTGAGAGACGTGAACCAAGTGTGGGTGTGGTAGCATAGGCCATACCCCACAACAAATTAAAAGCGAGGTTTAGCAAACACGACGCGACGTCAAAGACGACGTGAGAATGGCGTCAAAATGGCGTGATATGACCATTTAAGGATGTTGCAACGCCATTTTGACGCCATTCTCACGTCGTCTTTGACGTCGCGTCGTGTTTGCTAAACCTCGCTAAAGAGACAAAAAGGGACCACACCATGACATCACCATATGCGTGTTGGTAGTTATAAACTAATGTGGAAAATACAGTTACACAGCAGTTTGAGGAGAATAATACAGATTCACACACAACTCTTGAACTTTAACTGGCCTATTTGCCTACATGTCCAGCTAATCCTTTGAATTGTAACGCACCTTACTTTGATAATGCCTACTCTTATTTTACAGTAATTAAATCTATACGATTTTACTTGCCAAGGGGAGAGCACAGGTGCTTAATAGCTTAAACAAGGTATTAATGCATAAAATTCTCATGGTCTTAATACTAGTATCTAAATGTTAAACAGGATATGAGATATTGGTATTAACCTAAAACATACTGTTATATAAATGCTACTAGTTCAGTCAGGCTGGGATAAGTGGTAATACAATACAATGATAAATTAAAAAAACAGCATTAAAAAAATACAAATGCTTATGATACTGTCAGTATTTTCTAATATAGTTTTGATGATAGAATTGCAAAAGAAGTAAAAATAGCGTTCGATTTTGTGAATTTGGGGAGTAGAAAAAGATATGTCCATATAAATTACACCTAGCGTAGATGGAACTCAACAAATTCATTCTAGGGGATATCTTATTCTTCATTTTTTAAATATTTATACAGCACAAAGTCAGAACAGGAACTATGTGATCATAGATTGCATCATGGAAAGAGCAATAATTTGTATAGGATAAAAAATCAGATTTGCAATACATTTGCAACCTTAACCCAGTCAGTGCCAAGATGCAAATGCCGCGAAGGCAACAAATTTGCCATAGTGCAAACTTGTGTGCAAATTTGAAAACACTGAAAACAAAAATGATTAAATTTGCATACAAATTTGTTGCCTTCGCGGCATTTGCATCTTGGCACTGGGTTGCAAATGCATTGCAAATCTGATTTTTCATTACATCAATGTGTGTCGTTGATCGTTTGCATGAATATATTTCACGCGTAATAATTTGACAGTTCGAGCTGTTGTATTATTGTTTTGAGGCAACGTGAATTTGACATGTGAAAAGTATTACATGATTGGTTAGTCATAATTCTATTAGTAGACCTACTAATTGGGGGCGGGAATTAAAAACTACTAGTTTTTCCGCAGGCGATTTTTTCCACCCTTCGCTCGCGCCCTAACCGCCTGGTACGCAGGCTAGTTAGAATTGGCTCACTGAAGTTGATCCAGTTTACTTATCAGATCAGTGGGTGTGGAAATCCCGTTCGAAGCATAGTTCGAAAGACTAAAAGTCGATTTTCTTAATTAAAAAAATGGCGCATCCAATCCTACGGATTTGTCAAGATAATGTGTCAGATTTTTTTATTCGGTTATTCGGTATTCCAATCCAAACATGGCTGAAATTCCAAGGTTTTCTGAGAACTGTTCCAATTGTGCTTTTTTGTTAAAACTTACATATAATATTATTGTCCACAATGTGGTACTGAGGTTTTAAAAGACATTGAGGACGCTTATTACAATGAAAGGTCAGTAATTACTGAGTATTTCAATAAAGGTTCCCTGACTAATCATGTAAAACTTTGTGACGCACAGCCTGTATTGCTCAAAAAGTCAAAATTGAAAACTTTTCACATCGTGGAAAACATTGTATCTCAGTGCTTTCTTTCCAAAAGTTTCTAAATTTCCTTCCATTTCACCAAAATGACTAAAATTTTATTTTGGTACATCACAAGTTGCAACAAACGAATGCAAAATATTATCATACATAGCAATCAATTTGCTAACTTATACCACAGGCGTGATTGACAGTAGCTATGTGCTGGGATGCCTGTGCTTATACAATTACATGGTTAAACTAACTAAAACTATAGCATAAAGTGATCAAGTAATCAAGTATACTTCCTGCCTTATTGGTGGAACAGTTCTTAGGCCTTAGGGGGAAAAGTCGACAGGGATGGGTAAGGAAAATGACCTTTATACGGAGATACCTCAAGGTCGACTTCCTTCAAAGGCCAAATGCACTGTCATTTGAATGTCGGTAAATTAGTGAATGCAAACCAACCTGAACACAGGGTAGGCGAAGACCTTGTGGTTAATTTTTATTTTGTGGTTCAGGCTCAATGTAAACTGGACTGGAATACCGAATAACACAAATTATTTTTTTATTTGTGCACGACTAGAGTTATTTTGTGATTTCCTGCAATTTGATTGGCTGCACGAGCGGGCGGCTTTTTACGATATCTTGAAACAACGAAAAAAACGGCAGAATTTATAACAAAATTTTACAAACAAAGCCGAGCAAAGCCGTACATGTAAAAGCCGGCGTACATATTATACACGGTACTCATCCAAAAGTAAAAAGCACACATTGAAATAAACAGTGAAACATACAAAAACCCAAAAATAATACTGTTTAGTAACACTTTGACAACTAACCTGCAGTTTAAAGTTGATTCCTGGACTTAAAATTTTATTATTAAATGTTGTCAAAAACTAAATCTGATTTTCGCTAATCGAAAATCAAACTTTCTGTGTCAAAACGCATATTTCAACCCTGTTTGTTTCGTAAAACGAACGATAAAATAAAAAATCGTATTAACTCACCTTTTTCATTGCCGTATTGAGTATAAAAACATCAGTAGCACAGAAAGTATAGTCTTCGTTTTAGCTGTTTGTCAGCCATGCTTGAATAAATATTGAAGTAAAGTAACAAACTAGCTGATCTCAAAGCATGTTCGCAACACTGGATTTTCGTAAGGGTTTAATCATGCATTACGCAGAAAAAAATAAAAACGTTATTTACCGTTTAGGTCGGTCCGTACTGAAAAATATTTTGTCTCGGTCTCAAAAACGTCTCTTGGCCTTCGGCCTCGGCCCGTTTTTGAGACCTCGACAAAATATTTTTCCTGTACGGACCTCCCATCCGGTAAATAACATATATGTATCGTATGTTTGATTTGAGAATCTGACACATTATCTTATAATGGCTGAGTTACCACTGTTAATCCGGCCTTTAAAACAATATACGAAAGGTGTGAAAACAAGCCTGTTAAAACAATGTGCAATACTGAAATTTGTTATTTTATATATAAAGTATCTCCTTCCAGTTTCGTTAAATATGAGTATATGCAATTTCAAAACAAATACGAACGATAATACGGAAATTAACGCTTGTTTAAAGGGGGGGGGGGGGGGGGCGTATATTTAAACGCGAAATTTTGTTATTTAAATATACGCCACCCAATGCATAGGGGGGGCTTTAACTTAAATTGATCCAATCCCTGTTGGCTTAATAAATCTCGGTTGGCTTAATGATCTCTGTTGGCATAATAAATCTCTGTAGTGTTGGCATAATAAATCGCTGCTGGCTGAATGGATATCCGTTCGGGTTAGCACTATTTTCCATCCAGCAAACCGCCCTATCAATTTTGTAATGTAAATTAAATATAGTAATTTTAATTATGCATAAATTACACCATTTTGACGACATATATTAAATATGGCGGAGGAAATTCGTAGCTACATCTATGAGCTATATGTATATGTAAATGACAAAGCCAGAGAGTGTGTATCACTGAGGTATGTATTAATTGTATTTTTTTATTATTGAATGTTGATTGCAGACAATAAGTGTTAAATTAACCATTATCTCTTTAGATAATAATTTTTGCCAGAATTAGCGTCAGTATGCTGTATGCACATAGTATTTATGAATTTTTAAAGACATATGCCTAAAGTATATTAAAAGGAATAAAAGCAATTACACTAAAAACAAAGCAAATAGATATTTAGACCTTATTTTAGTAAACCAGCTACCAGTTTAATTATTATTGATCAAGGTAAGTAGGTAACCACTGAACAGGGAGTGGAGTTGTACAGCATATAATTATGAGCTGCTATAGCTATATGCATGTACTTGCCAATTAATCAAGGGAAACATTTCAGATAGTTGGAACCTTGTGATTAAAATACTTTAGACTAGTCAAGGTATATGTTTTAATATATCTAGATTGTTGGCTGGCCACTGAACATGCACTTTGTGTAATAATTTAACATGTGCAAAAATCACTTTATGTATTTGAATGTAAAAATGGGTACATCATCATAGTGTATGGAATGGGCAGTAGGGTGCCCTATTTTTGTTAAGTTTACTGGCCGTGACCAGCCAGTTTGAACGGGGCTCTATAAGAATTTGACCAAAAAAGACTTGTCTAATGTGACATGTACAGGGACACAAACTTCAAAAGTTCCAGCTTGAGTAGTCCCATCTATTTTCTAGCCACTTTATGCTGTTTTATCGTAACAGACCCTTGTTTTTATATTTTAAAAGTATATCCATTTGCATATTAACAATATGTAGTAATACAAGTAACAAAATTGCAGCAACTTCCAACAAAATTTGGTTTCAATAGATATTAATAAAGAACATTCACAGATACGCAGATATTAAGGATGAATTGCAAGTTCCATCAGTTTTGTTGTTTACATTACTTCAGTTTAAATGACACTATTAATACAACTATACACAATTCCAATTTTTCAAGAAAAATATTTTATATATGAATACTTTTTTGTTATAATATGTTGAACTTTGAATGACAAAAATAAACCACCAGTCAGGATTCATGGTTAGTTATTTACACATAATGACTAATTTAATTATTGTCATAAAATATTTATGTAAGAAAACTGGAAAACCCAACTCTCAATTCCTAATTATACCGTAGATTCATTAACTCAGGGTCGAAGTCCACGACTTTACTTGTACATTGTGAAAGTAGATACTTGTCATCTAGGGAATCAAAACAGTAATGACCCACTTAGAATGCAAAAGTGCTATGGTGACCCTACCAATGTGATTAGCACATAATAAAATTGTTGGTGATTGTGAGTGCATGTTAGTTTTGATTGTTCTTGAATTTTAGCAATACCATTATTTTGGTCAAAATATTCTGTTGGAGCGCTAAAATAATCAAAGGTGCCTTACAGTTCTTGTTAGCCATCTACACAGAAGGGGTACTATACAAAACCCTTCATCGACCATCTAAATTTTAATTTGGCTGTCAAATGACAGCTGGATGGCTGGGTAGCCAAGATTCTGCACATTAATGCAATCACACACACATAAAGTAGCAGTCTTTTATGTGTTTGAACAGGTTTTGCATTCCCAATGGCAATTGGTGCTGAAAACAAGTTCAGGAATAATTTCACATGAACGGTGAAACCATTGCTTACATGAATCACACTGTGCCATTTGTTTGTCTGGCAATGCTTTGTCAGTTGCATCCCAAGGCATCCTGCAACTACAAAACAACTTTACTTTAATGGTTTTTTTCTTACTCTTCTTAGGCTTTCCACTTGTTAACGGAAATGGCGTGATCTTCCCTCTCCCGATGCATGTTAATAAGTATTGACGAAGCTTTTCGGCATCATACACCATTTCCTCGGGATTTTGGCCATGAAGAATTGATGTTGCATAAGCAACAGCGAATACACCACAGTCAACTGAATTCTCCTGTTGTTGAACTTCTTTGACATGGAATTTTATCATTGCATGAGGATGGAAGAGCATACTAGCCACTTGTTTTTTAATATGCAACGCGATATTCCCATTATTCAGGCTGTCGTACACATTCACTGAACCGGGTTCTGTACAGCCAACATTGGAGACACATACCCAGTGTAGTGATCCATCATGCAGGATTTGGACAAACTCGCCTCTCGCAACTGAGAAGTTTAAACAAGGACCTAATACGGTATCTTCAAGGCCGCCTGTTAAGGGATATTGATGATGCAGTATGTTTTGGGCGATGTTGATTGCATTGTCTGTGAGCATTTCTCCATTTTTGATTGAGCTTACGTCATCTTTTTCTAATGTTCTTTTCTTTCTTTTAGATGTGCAACCAACACTTTCTTTCACAAATTCGACATCTGATGGTTGGGAAACGCTGTCATCAATATTGCTGCTGCCTGGTGAAACTTTTGTTGTAAGGTCGACATCCATTTGCTCGACTTCTCGTTCTTTTCTGGACTTACTTGCTATTCTGTCCTGATCATTTTCGTCAATGAATAAGTCATTCACACTGTTCGAGACTTTGTACATTTTCTTCATTGTGGCAGCTACCTCGCCAACTCTACCACTATATTTGTGCTTAGTTTTGGAGCTAGGCAGTGTGTGTACAGCACCGTTTTTATCATGATCACGTCTTTGGTTTATGTCACATTTGTGGTATGAATCAGTACACTTCTCTGGTTTTACTTTGGCTGTTGGTTTCACTTCAAGGTCAATACCGTCTTCTGAGATTGTGTGCTTTTTAAATTCCTCCATTGCATCTTTCAATGTTAAGTACAAAGTATTCATGGCTTTTGTGTCATCAACTAAGAATGTTAAAGATCGTATTCGGTTGATCAATTCCCTTACTTTCGCACCTTCGCTTTTAGCGGACAGCTTCTTTGTTTGTAAAGGTAAAATTTTACTTTCTTGTTGGTTTTCAGGCAAATGATGGCGATGCTCAGCTAAAGTTTTATCTTCGGCGAGTGAACCCATTCTGTTTTCATCGCTGGATTTAAATGGTTGAACGAGATGACTATCCAAGGTCAATAAAGGTGAATCTTTATACTGTGATGGCAAACGTTCCCAATTCCATTTTGGAAAGTGGAAGAAAATGGATAAAAAATGCTTGCAAGGAAGGTAGTTGTTTCTCCAGTCTAAGCAATCGCAATGTGGCATTTTAGCATCGCTACCAAAGTTTACGTTGTATGTTTGGTTCTTGCTTTGACTTTTAATTTGAAAACATCCATTTTCATTATCAGACATCAAAATATCACCTCTTGAAATGCTTCTCCCCGCTTCTAGCCTTTTCATACAATGGGTTACAAGTTCTCGTGGCCTGTTAACCAAAAAGTTTGGAATCTCTTGGCTGTAAGCTCGATATGAACTGTTGTATCTCGTATTTAACTCCACATACCTAAAATTTAGAACTACAATCAAAAGAGTCATTTTAAATCACAATAAATGCCGGATTATATGAATGTATGCAGCATTTGGTTTTGAACGATTATATATATTTTAAGGGTGGATTTTCAGTGGAAAATCGTGTGGAACTAGTGACAGACACATTAGTTTCAACACTGCAAAAACTCTTTGCATATAAATTTGTTACTCAATTTATACCTGTTGTAGTTATCTGGAAGGTACTGATGAATTAAAACTGTTAACATAGCACTCAAACTTTTCGATTTGTGTCCCAGGAGATAAGTACTCTTGAACACTTGATTTTGCCTCTCCAAACCGTTGTTCGTAGTTACCTTTACGTTGAAACCTTCATGCCGAAATGCAACAGCCCATCTCTAAGAAACAATACATAAAGCCCCTTACAGACTAACAAGTTTTCTGTGACAAATTATTGTGTGGCAAGTTTTATTTGCTCGTCTGTACACGCGACTTTGGCAATTTTTCTATGGCAAGTGCACTTGTTGAAAAGCTTGCATGATACATTGACTAAATTTGAGAGATTAATTAAAGTATATGCATGTACAGTACCTTACTCATATTTAACCATGTATTGGTTAACCAGTTTCTTGGTTTCTTGTTTTCTTTCCACATTGTAAGTGCTTTCAGAGCATCCACTGCCTGGTTATATTTCAGGAAAGTTTCAGCCCTAGCTATTCTGCGTAAGTGGCAAAGCAAGATTTCCTTCTCCATCCACACTCCGTTGTCCTTTTTACTAACCCATCTCTCCCAGGCTTGCTCTCGATGAAAATCACACACATAAACATGGCAATCTACAACAAATAGTTCTACTATGCCAACTAAGTCATATTACCACTACAACCTGTTTCATCAAAGGGGAATCTTCAGGTGGTAGACCTATACCAGGTGGTAGGTGAAAGGTTGTAGGTGGTGGACCTATCACCTGAAGATTTCTCTTGGATGAAACAGGCTGTAGTGGTAAGTGTAGAGGTATTTTGCACGATTATACGTTTCTCTCTGTCTATACAGTGACTGCCCAAAAGTTTAAATACACTGTTATATATTTCATTTGAATACCATAACATCTATCTGTTTTTGTTACATAAAAAATTTCGAAATTTCGAATTACTTTTACCTTCAAATTGCTCTTCTATTGCATTAATCTCTTCTTGACAACAGTCCGTCATAAAAAACTTCGGTTTCCATGTTGGATTCCATTTCTTCAAAATTCCAATAGCTTCCTTAATTGTATCTGTTGACTCATCCTGTACAGCGAATGAACCAACAACTTGGTAGTCCACATTTGTCCTCACAGCTAAAAAGAACAGCGGCAGTGCATACCTCGTTGTTTTGTAGGTAGCATCCAGCAAGCAAATGTCATTGCCATATGTTCTCAGTAGTCGACTTTGCCAATGCGTTTGGTGAACGAACATCATAGTTTGTCGCGAGCATTTCGTTGTTATTTTAACATCTTCGTCTTCATCGTCTGTATCTGCATCAATAGTTTCATCATCTTCAGAGTCGAGATCAGGTTCTGCCACGTCTGCGTACGGTCGAAAGTAGATTTTGTCGCGCGGTTGTTCACGAAGCCATTTGTCCACCAATTTCGATACATTAACTTGGTCGCAATTTGAGAAGCGGTTTTTTACCGTAGCACGATACATATGATTAAGAATATCTTTCTTAGTTGGGAAAAATCGTCTATTTGTCCGTGCTGGCAAGTTTCCTTCACCAAACAACTCACGCCGCACGTACTCATTTAAGTGTCTTCTCATTTCGTTCACCGACGTAACACCCGCATTAACAAGTTCGCCGATTTTTTCAATAAT
This sequence comes from Muricea muricata, assembly GCA_963855995.1. NCBI lineage: Eukaryota > Metazoa > Cnidaria > Anthozoa > Malacalcyonacea > Plexauridae > Muricea > Muricea muricata. Next base: position 26,530,988 of record OY979718.1, on the reverse strand, counting down.
TTGCGAATCAACTCTTTGCTGTATTGCGATTCCCTTAAGAATATAAAAGTGCTGCAAAAATACTGAATTTTTTAAAATAGATGTTTAATAAGCAATACCAACCTCTCCGACGGCGTGTTTGTCATGTTCAGTTGGGAGGCTGATATAGAATCGTCGTTCTCCACCAACTTTTTCTTCACTTAAGGCATTTCTTAACTTTTCTGACGCATTTCGTCTTCGTTTTGGGGTATCTGAGTTGATCTAATTAACAAAAATATTTAATTTGTTGGAGATAGTAAAGGGTTCGGTACTGTCCTACAAAGTCGTCGCTTAGGTACTTATATGCGCGTTTTGTTAGTATTTATAGATAAATTGTTTCTTACTTTATACTCTGGATATTTCATTATCTCCCGAACAACGATCTGGGCGGAACATCCTATCTTTTTCGTATTCTGGACCAGGTTTCGGGATTTAACTGCGTATCCGTGTTCCTTGTTCTAACTAGAATACAATATCACAGCAACGTGTAATAAACTCACATAGAAAACACGTAAACTGATTTGGTAAATTCGAAGAAAATAATACATACCCGTCTCATGAGTTTCTTTTTTCTCTTTATCTCCTCTTTCCTATCCTTTCCCTGCGCGCAGTCAAATACTTTTGTTCCCAAAATTATGTATGGGATACCATCATATGCCAGTGTTTTATCACACCACCATATCTTATGTGCAGTTGAAAGTGGGTCTAAAGCATGTTGAAATAAATTTCTGAAAAATTGTAGATTGTAACGCTATGACCCCCCCCCCCGCCCTCATCGAGAGCGTAACAGTTACATTCTAGTATGTTTTTTGACGTCGACTAGCATGTGTTACTAGTTTAGTTTTGTGGAAACACCACTTAAATTTATCATTGCAAAGCGTTCGATCCATAAGCTCGGATCTTCATCAGTGCTAATAATGCAAATTACGTGGTGTTTCCGCAAAACTAAACTGGTATTACAAGAATATATTTACCTGCGTGCCCCAAATTTTTTTGCTTTTTCCAACAAGTGAACGAAGCCATAGTTTGTAGCTCCCAAGCACGAATAACATTATCGACGGAGGCTTCTCGCAATACATATCCAAATGTATTTGAAATTTCAACGTCAAAACCCGTTGAGTTCGCCAGTTTTAGATAGTTACCAGTGTGTTTAGCAATTAAAGTTGCTATTCAAAGCGAAATTAGCAAAGTAATGCAGACTAAAACCTTTTTCTTGTTGTAATTTGTATATTCAACGCACTACAGCAGACGACGAACGCGCCAAATTTACAAATTGCTTGAAAGTGTTAATTTTGCCGCGGAAATTGGAGTGACTTCCATTTAGAATATTTAAGAAGTACTTAGGACTTAGGCTCTGCGCGTAAATTGATAGGGCGGTTTGCTGGATGGAAAATAGTGCTAACCATCTGTTCGCTTGATAAATCCCTGTTGAACACTAATATTTTCGTACTTGATAATAAATAACGTCTGAGGAGTTTTGTAAAGCGGTTTGTTTCAATATTTTTATGTTTCACTTAATATCTCTGTTGCATTTGTGGGCCACCGTGCAGTCCTATCATTGCGTTAAAATATTTGATATTATAGGTAAGTTGTTCTAAATGTTTGGTTATAATGTGTGTTGGTTTGTAGATTATTATATGTATATAGTGACTCGAGGTAACTTAGGTAAGCGCCATTTGGATTCATCTGAGATTAATGTGCCTCCTTCGAACTACTGAACATCACTATTGACCACCACAAACACTGCATTAATGACACAAAGCACAAACTCCAACACAGGACACAACAACTAAAATTAAAATGCAATGAAGACTTAGCACAACAAATTATTGGGAAAACAGATTCACTGTTTCTCAAATACACAGAACGAGCACTGATCAATGCACAGAAAAAAACTACAAAACGCATAAAAAGAATTAACAATAGACAACCAAAACACACCACGAGAAGCCAAGACCAACAAGGACACATCACACCCGCAATAACTACTTATAACCTAAAGACACCAACCTTCCCCTACAGCACCACAAAATCTACAGTAGATTTGGGCACACCATTATCAAGAGGCGCACAACTTCCACCACCACCCACGAATAGGCACACACATGCTCCCACTATAGATTCCCGTCAACTACTTTCCCACAACAAACAACAACATATAGCGAGCACATCTACACCTACAACACAACAGGTTGCACTCACGCCACTAATGCAAATTAACACAACTCACCAGATGACACGATTAAACACAGGTCTGAACACACCTACACATATGCCGAAATTACGCATACCTCCCCTCCCACATCAACCCAGGAACCCCCTGCCCCACAGCTTAACCTCACAGCAAAACAACTCTGGAACACAGGCACACTTAACTCTAGCACACAAACATAATACACCCACTAACAGATCTATAAATAATATATCACCACAAGTCACACATAACATACAGTCACAAATACAAAATTTTCTCAATCACAAAGCACCCAAGCACAAGAAGTGACCCAGATCACTAATACTAACACTAACTACACCTACCCCAATAACTACAACAAAAGAACAATGCTAACTTTTACTAGATCCCGACGTAATAATAACAACAACAGATTTCTCAGCAAAAACAAAATACACAAAAAAATACACCACAACATGCAAAATAAAACAATCATTAATCTGTCTAATAAAAGACTCTCCCCCCATACAGTAACGGCACTATCCAAAGGACTCAACTATATCCCCACCCCTAAACCAGCTCCATACAACAACATTTATGAATCCTTCCTAAAATACAGAAGAAATATGTACAATAAATATCTTTTTGGACACACCACAAGAAATACGAAACACCCGTTCAAACTCCCCACAAACTTCACAGCACCAATACCAGACAATAGCAACCTTCAGGAATACATCTCTAATGTTTATTATGACATCAAGACTAATTATCAGATAACTACCAACCCCTCATGTTCCAACATTACAAAACAAGAAATACAATCACTACATCAGCTCAAAACAGATAATGACACTATGTTTTACGATATAAGAGGTAAAAATTTAAAAAATTGCCAATGAAATAAAATGTGTATTTTTCAAAAATAATTACAAAAAGCCTTGAAATCCCCCCCCCCTCAAGTTAGCATTCCAACGTTTTTCGAGTTAAATGGTGGCGCCATATTTTTTTTTGGGGGGGAGGTTCTTTGTTTTCTGCCTCTCTAACTTCTTCACTTTGAGAATATAGCTTAATCTAGGCCAGTCGTTTTCTAAGAATTCCGAAAGTTCTTTGCGTGTACACGGGAGCCACATAATATGGTTAAAGCGATATGGATAGAATACTTATACGATAATCAACTCTATTTTTTATAACGAAAATATAGGGAGGGAAAATTGTTTTAGAAGAGTAAACAATTCGTTTCGGAGTGTCATAACTAATACTTGCGGATAGCACCACCCTGCACCCCTCCCCCCTCTCTTTTTGCGGAATAAACATCTATGCTGCTATATAGCCGGCGTCAAATGCACTAATCGGGTGCGCAATGTCGGCTATTGTAATTAGTTACTGGAATTTATTTCACGTCTTTGCTTTACAAGTTCAGTCCAGCCATGGAGTGCAAGTCCAGTCCGGGTTTCATAAGCTATAGCGACCGTCGCGTGCTTAAGGAATACTTGCGCTAAATGCGGCCAAAAATTATTTTGTTAAAAATGCTTGAAGCAGGGGCGTAACTAGCCTCACAATTTAGTTTTGATATGCCTGTTGCGACTATAAATTATTATCATAATTATTATTATCATGACAACATTACTGGATGCTGATTGGTTAAGAGGCGCATTGCTTCATTAATTGTATAGCAGTACAGTTAATAATATCAAAACGGAGAAAATGGTGAAAAGGTATTTCAACAATTTAAACGGAACTGCGCCATCTGACTTGAGGCAAAACACAGTTAATAACTGGATGAAAAAAGGCTCTAAAATTTTAGTTTAAAGAGAAACTATGATGTTTACATGTAAAATTGTCTTCCAAAAGACCTTGATTAAATTTCTCAAAAGCTTTAAACACTCGAGCTGTGTAATATTGTCACGGCAACACCTCCAATTTTGGCAACATTACCAAACATCACTCGTACAATTAACCCCAAGTTGTACTCGCATCGCATTACAACCTATGCTTATTCATTTCTTAATATAACTGGTTGAGATATTTTACAGTAAGTGGAAGCAGAATTATTTGCCTCGCTGGGCTAAATCCTGGGCTCGCTACGATACTGCCTGAAAATACTCCTCCATATACCTTATACCTTGCAAACAGTCGAGAGCATTCTATACGACAGTGTAGGCAGCCAAGTATGATTTTTAATTTTTAGATCGTGGAGGCATCAACTCCACTTACAAAGAAAATATTTATCAGAACAGCACCATTAAAGAGTGGATCGTAATCCTATACGAAACTTATTACTGTGACGCCGACATGATAACCGTATGTTCAAAGCGATCAGCTGACGATGGATGCGAAGATCGGCAAGCTGCACGTATAGAAAAATATGGAAATTGTAAATTCAAGGTTTCCTTGAATGAATCGTTAAATTCTGCGGAGTACTACATAGTATTCCACAAATTCAAGAAAGTACACGATCGTCTACGCTCTTACAAACTTCGAACATTTGAAGGTAAATGAAGTGCATTATGTTTATTAAATTCTTATTATTACTAATGTCCGTCTAGGGATAGGCGTCTTCTTTGTTCGTCGTCGTATGCTCTGAAATTTAAATTAAGCGGTTTTCATCCTTTATTAGCAGTAGCAAAAAACTATAAAATTCAATAATAACAAGAAATATGAGCAAAGCTGACCACGAAAAGCTGATTTTGCTTATGTTTTGCAAAGATGACTTAGGTGTGGAAGATGCTATTCTTTTACAAAGTTTGAGTATTTCCAGTGGTATGCATATTACATACAAACATTACTCAAAATTTAGCTTGCATGGCCTAACTTTTGATGAATGTTTGGCGAGATTTTGGTTTTGAAAACTACGACTTACAACGTCTGGCAAGTGCTTTATAAATTTCTGAGAAGATAGGTTGTACAAACCAAACAATATCGTCCAGGATGAAGGTTTTTGTGTGCTGTTGCAAAGAGTTATCTATCCAAATGGGCACCTCAACTGCACCATGCTTAAACCGAACCGTTTATTTTTGGCTTTAAACGAATGTTGCGATTATTATAACTTAATGCAAATTATAGACAAACCAACACGCGTTATATTTATCCATATGGACATTTTTTTCGAACAATGATCTTCCCATTAAAATTTAGGCGTGTATATGCATAGTGTGCGCATGCAATATGTTAAAAGGCTGATGACCGTGGACCCATCGACCCAGGCTTGCACTTCGATTCGAAAATTCGCCTCCTTTAAATCTCTCAATGCTCGAAAATTCGTTAGCATGATGGAACAGATGCCCTCACATCATTCTAAATTTTTTTAGATCGTGGAGGCATCAACTCCACTTACAAAGAAAATATTTATCAGAACAGCACCATTAAAGAGTGGATCGTAATCCTATACGAAACTTATTACTGTGACGCCGACATGATAACCGTATGTTCAAAGCGATCAGCTGACGATGGATGCGAAGATCGGCAAGCTGCACGTATAGAAAAATATGGAAATTGTAAATTCAAGGTTTCCTTGAATGAATCGTTAAATTCTGCGGAGTACTACATAGTATTCCACAAATTCAAGAAAGCAGACGATCCTCTACGCTTGTACAAACTTCGAACATTTGAAGGTGAATAATATAGTGTCATTTTATTTATTAAATTCGTATTATTACCAGTGTCCAGTGCCGTGGCATGCTCGATGAATTGGGGGGGGGGGCTGATATTAGCGATTTTTAGCACGACTACGACGTACAAAGACGAAGACGTGTTTTTGGCGTGGCGACCTTTGGATAGGCGTCTTGGTTGTTCGTCATCGTATGCCGGGAAATTTTAATCAGCTGTTTTCATCCTTCGTTAGCAGTAGCAAAAATAAACTATAAAATCCAATGACAACAAAAAATATGAGCAGAGCTGACTACGAAAAGCTGATTTTGCTTATGTTTGGTGAAGATGACTTAGGTGTGGAAGATGCTATTCTTTTGCAAAGTTTGAGCATTTTCTGTGGTATGCACATTACATAAAAACATTACTCAAAATTTAGCTTGGATGGCCTAACTTCTGATGAATATTTGGCGAGGTTTTGCTTTGAAAACTATAACTTCTTGCAAGTGCTTTATGAATTCCTGAGAAGATAGTTTGTACAAACCAAACAGTATCCAGGATTGAAAGTTTGTGTGTGCTGTTGCAAAGAGTTATCTATCCAAATGGGCACCTCAACTGAGACATGCTTAAATCGCACTGTTTGTCTTTGGCTTAGAATGAATTTTGCAATAATTATAACTTAAAGCAAATTATAGGCAAACCAACACGCGAAAAACAGTCAAACATTAATTGATGTCATCGTTGTTTAAATTCCCGCCATTGTCAAAGACAGTGGTAAACTCGATTTGACTATAAGCTACCGTTTCCTAATCCACGTAAATTTTAATTTGAGAAAGCCTAGACAGAGAAAGCTTGATATCCAAGTTTGAAGCTACAAAAACTATGATAATTTGAGATTCATGAAAGACATAGATAAGGTGCCGTGGCACGTTCTGGACATGTTAGATAAGTGAAGATGAAGTCGAAACATTCAACAACCTATTCCTATCTGTACGTCCCGCTGAACAGTGTCAAAGGCTCCACTACACCAATTCTTTTCATGACGTCGGAAATCAAGAACCTTATAAACAGTACGTGACTGTTGTCATAGAAATGCGAGAAGCACCAATGCCATTGCTGAAGTGTAAAGAATTAAGAGCAAATGTGACAATATAACTAAGGAAGAGCGACATTATAACTACGATGCATTCAAATAAAGCTCCAGGAAACGACACAATCCACATAAATGTTCTCAAAGACTGTTTATCATCAATAGTTTATCCGATAACATCATTAATCAATTCATGTTTTGTCCCTGGAAACTAACTTAGAGCAGTCCCAGGTCCAGCCCTTCGGGGGTCGTGTTTCCACACAATTTCTCGTTTTTCCAATTTCCACTCGTGTTGATGAACTGTATATCATAGTCAATCCAGACATGGTCTGGAAACCCGGCGAACTTCAAAGCGTTTATAATGAGCTATCATTTTATGTTGAGCTGGCTTCACCGTGCACAAATCTTTTGAAATTTTGCTTATTAATATTTCAATAGTACGGTTGAATGCTTTGGCGAGGCAACGCTATTGGACGATTGCTTCATTATAGCAAAAATTCATTGTCTTCACCGTGCACAAGTCTGTATAAACACGAACAAAAAGATAGAACAAAGACGCTGGCCGAGTCTCCAGACCATATCTAGATTGACTTTATGTATATCAACACGGAAAAATGTTTTATGTTTCTAAAATAGAAAACATTACATCGACTGAAACATTAAGCTCTTCCGTGACCGATTACATTTTGGATGCTATGGATAAGAGCAAGTTACTGCAATGATTTTACTGGACCTTTCCATAGCATTTGATAGTGTCAGCCATACTATACTATTGAAGAAATTGCAAAGCCTTGGCGTTTCACCTGACGCCTTATACCATAGTTTACTAGCAGTCTTTCCCAACGTCAACAACAAGTCCGAATTGGCAAAAACCCATTCACCCCTCAAGACTGTAACTGACGGTTACTACAGGGCCCAATTTTGTGTCCGCTGTTTATTAATTTGTACATTCGGTACCTATCTTCAGTGTTTAACGGTTCAGGGATGGATTCTTTAGTTGACGATACAAAACTCTATGCGACTCTAAAATTGACCGATCTTGCACGTGGCTTGATTATACAACCGACTTGAACAGGGTGGCTGGATGGTGTTGTCACAAGCAGCTGCTAATTAACCCAGAAACGACCCTGCTTATATTTTTTCGCTCCCGTCAACTGCTACAACGAAGATCTTCTTACTGATCTTCACTTGTCATTCTTTGTAAAGATTTATTTCCTGCTGAGTGTGTAAAGACCTAGAAGCCAAACTTGATGAACATCTCTCTTATGACCAATATATCAGTGAAGTTGTTTCCTCATGTAATTTGATATTGAAACGTCGTGTGAGTAATAAGTCGTGTAAAATCTTTTTTCGATGAGAAAATACTAATTTTTGTCATTCACTCGCTGGTTTTTAGCATTTTATTTTACTGTTCTACTTTAGTCAAACACAATTATATACGAACAGCTGCTGTGATTGGTTGATCAAGACAATAAAAGACAATAAAACTATAGAAACTTAAATTCTAAAGAACGAATTATAAACACTGATCATTATTTTCTCGGAAAGCCAATCCCAAAACCCGTTCATATTAGGCAGGTCTTTACGCGCATTGTTACGAAATACCATGACGTGCCTTTACGGTTAAAAAACCCCCGGAACAGCCGACATTGGAACAATACTTTCAAATACAAATATTACTTTTTATTATTGCATTGTAAATAAAACGGGTGATGTATTGTTAGCAAATGATGTCATTTTGCAAGAAGATTACAAAAACTGTTTAATGTTCAAAATAATGATAGCAAAATGACATTTCTTGTCCCTGGACTGCCTTTTCCCCTCTCTGATCCATTCTTCTTTAACCTCCTCTATTCTTTCATGTATTTCTATTTCATGACCCTTCAATTCCACTTGCTGTCGCTTCATGTCTTTCTCATTCTCCTTTATTCCTTTCTTGACATTTCTTCTTTCATCGACATTCCTTTAGGCAACCATACATAGTAATTTCCCAACCCTATATACGCTTGTTTTTTGCCTTTTCAGTAATCTTCCTTGGCATGGGCAAATGGGAGAGCCATGCATTTAAAAACAGCTAAAAATATAATGGTAAAGTGGTCTACTATTACCTTTAAAACGAGGTAAAAACTTGACAACGAATTTTTGATAAATCTTTGTCCCCAACGAAGGCAACGCAACGACGTCGTTCGACAATCACAGTCACCCAAACTTGTAAAAAATGTTAATACGTCTTCGTACTTCGTAGTCGTGCTCAAACTCGCCGTTCACACGTTCGTATTCACAGAACAAAAAAACAATCGATTTCAAAAGAATGTTGAAAGGAATATGTGAATATTAGCTTCTCCCCCTCGATTATTAAGCTTACCATGGAATTGATTATCGCTTTTGACAATCTTATTTGTTATTATAGCATCTTTTAGATCTCCACCAATTTCGACCTCTCAGGGAATGACACCTGGACTAAAGGAGAACAATTCAAGCCCTTCATTGCCGTCTGAAATATACACCCAACCGACTGGGTCCACTGTTGAACTAAACACGATTTCAACAGCATTTGAAAGCAGCACTACTGAATCGTATTCAGAAAAGACGTTGAGTACATTGAGTCTAATATTAGTAATAACTTCTTTGCTGATCGTAGTCGTAGCTGTTATGTTAGTGATATGCTACTTGTGCAAGTCTCGATCGCGCCACGAAAATGTTCGATCTGGCAGCATTGAGATGACCCGTTCCAGTTTACTAGATTGACCGTTCACTATTTTGTTATACTCTGCAGCTATGTCCTCTACGACGGACATATTCGTGTCGCAAAAGAATTCAGATGGGCCAGGTTCTTTTGTGAGAACATAATTAGTGGGATTGCTTGTTGTTTTGTTGTCTGAATGCTTTGTTGTTTTGATCCCCGGGACCGTGTGAAAACACCCGACTAGGACATTGCACATTGACTGCTTGGTTGCCGGTCTGTACTATAGCTTTTTTACGAATTTTGTTTTTTCCCAAAAAAATTGCACGCGTTTCAGGGGACTGGTTCTAGAATGATTTCTAATTAGAAAACAGTCTCGTAGTCAGAGACTATGAAAAAATAAACAACCTCAATTTCACGACGGCAACGCGACAACAACGCAAAATTTGATAACAGACAGTCATAGCATTTATTGTCGTATAATTTTGTATCTCTTTCATTGCAACGACAATAAATCAACTTATTCTATCTAACAAATGAATCAATCTGCATTGCCTCTATTTCGCCTAGCCATCGTCATTGCGTTGCGTCCTGCAGCCTAGCTAAGATGCTCCTTCGGATAAATGAGCGCAGAACTAGCCCATTTGTTTCAAATTAACTGTTAGTAATCTGCAAAAATATTTGGCAAATATGAGATATAATTGCGCCGTTTTTCTTTCTAAAGATAACTAGTTGGTGGACGCTAGCCTGTTCACATACCTAATTCTAAAAGAGTAAGGTCTGTTAGGACTTCAAGGATTGCTTGTCCTGGCTGAGAGAAGAATGAGAACAAAATTAAGTTAAATACGCCAATTATTCTACGTTTACATTGCAAATGTTTGCTTCTATTGCATTATTTGTATAGATCTTCTATGGGGAAAAAACTACCGATTCTTAAATATCACAGCTGCAAATTACTCCCGCCCGCACCGAGCCGCCCACACGGAAAGGCCTGTGGAGGAGGCAGGGGGAAAAATGAGTTGCTAACATTAAAGCAAATTGAAAATTTTCTTCAAAAAATTCCGCCATTTTAAACATATCAATTGATGTGTTATATTATAATGTTGCATAAAATAATGCTCTGAAGCTTGGGATTTAATTTATGCATGGACAAGAAATCAAGAAAAAAGACAAAAAGAGTGGATGAGAAAGAAAGAAAGGGTTTTCCTCCGGGTCCTCCGGTTTCCCTCTATAAAAAATAAAAAGAGTGGCCATTTTAGGCTATAATTCTCATGCATTCTCGTTTGATTTCATGCATGAGCATAAAATCCCCCCCTCCCCCCACATAAACACATAAAAACTCTCCATCATTGAGAATGCTCTATATCAGTTGTCAGACTATAGAAACTTGTTCCCAATTTTTAATTTAGCAATCACAATGTCTGTCTTTAGCAAAAAACAATTGTTTTTGTTTTTTACTTTGGTTAATAAATGATATTGATTCATGAGAAGTTTAAGTGCTCGTGTATAGCTAGGAACAGGTGAGGTATGAGTTTTTTTAAAATGATCTGCGGTCTTCAGGTGAGGTTAAATTCCTGTTCCACTCAAAGTATAGGCGGCCCAAATCAGTGTGTAGCTAGTTTCATATAGAGATCAGCGCGCACATAAACACACTTGGTTATAGGGGCCGGACCATTAAGTTATTTTTTTTTTGGGGGGGGGGCAATTTTTTTGCCAGTTAAACACGTTGAATTTTTTTTCTATCACATTTCATTGCAAGATTTTTTTTCACACACACATATGTCCTTATAAACAACTTGCTCGATTTTTTTAAATTTGTTTATTTGTGCACGATATTTTTTCTCCGTATTTTTTTAGTGCGCGAATTTTTTTTTGGTATTTGCCCCCCCCCCCCTCAAAAATTTAATGGCCCGTCCCTAGGTTCTTAAATATAATTCCCCTTAATTACATACGGAATTATATTTAAGAACCTGCAAAGTGGGTCATGGCTTTATGGGATACCCTAAAGGTCGATATGTCGAGAGAGCACTGGGTTTCTCACTCACTGGGACTGTGTCTAACACAAAGCATAATCCGAAGATTACCATCTTGAAACCCAATGCTAATCTTCGGATTATGTTTTGTGTTATATTTTTTGAAATTGTTGGCTGGTATTGGTTTTTGGGACTGTATCTACATCACCAAATTTAGCTACAGAGGCTAAAGATTGTCGCGTAGCGCGATAGCGCTTATCAAAAGGAATATTATTATAGCGGCCAGACTCAACCGGCACTCTATGAGAAGAGATTCTGAGTTTTGTAACAGCTTGACGATGTTTAATATTACTAATATCACCCAAATATTCCTCAAAATTCAAATTCGTTTTAAACTTTTTAAATGTTCTAAGTTTTCCTTGATTTTTTTGCTGTTGAATCTGGTCTTTCCAAAAACGAACATATTGTTCTTCTAGGTTACCTTTTAAACCATGGCAAAAATTTTCTTTTAACTCTCTTTGAGATATATTAAAACTTTTAAAGTCTTTCATTTTTACACCGCATAACTTTAGAAAATGCGTGATAAAAGACACTGGCTTTGTACACAGGTCTAAACAGACATCCCTCGCCTTACCAACTAAAGTATTGTCAAACCTTGGGCTTTTAATCCTTAACCAGAATTTCGCTATCCTAGTACACATTTGGGTACTCGGAGGCATTCTTCCCAATTCGGCGTGCATAGCCAAATTTGTGGATTTTAAGTAAACTTCCAAAATACGTTTGCAAAACTTTACGTGTAATTTTTCGGCATCATTATATATTTTAAAAATTTTGTTTTTGAAAGCGTCAACCGAATCTGTTTTACCGATTAAATACGGTCCCCAAATTTCACAATTGTATAGCAAGATAGGCAACACCATAGATGAAAATAATTTTGTAAGTGTTTTCACTGGAGTTTTGTCGATATTTGAGAGACTTTTAAATAAACCATGATAAACTCTCAGTGCTTTACTATGTAAAACTCTTAGAATTTGTTTATAACTACCAGAACAGTGGATATTGATACCTAGAAAGTAAAGAAGATAACGGCTCTATGCAAACATCATTTATTTCAAAAACCACTTCAGTGATTGCTCCAGACCACTGTAACAATGTTCAGGAAGAGAATAATGATTTGCAGTCTCCCGAAAATCTGATTCCCAAAAACCGAGGCTTTAAAATAGCTTGTTTAAATATAACTAGCCTGCATAAGCATATTGACGAACTTAGAATTTGCTTAAATGATCGCGAGGTCGATATACTGGCTATTAACGAAACTAGGCTTGATTCAGACTTCCCCAAAGAACTAATTTCTATTTACGGATATAATTGGATAGGTAGAGATAGAAATAGGCATGGTGGTGGGATCGGCTTTTACATAAGAGATACGTTAAACTACCGTGTAAGGTCGGATCTTAATAATACTGATATTGAAGTATTAACTATTGAAATATCTAAATATAAAACCAAACCTTTCCTCGTTACTACCTGGTATAGACCGCCTAATACACCAATTGAAAAATTCCAAGAATTCGAGAAACTCTTACAATATATTGACTTAGAAGACAAGGAGAGTATAATCCTGGGTGACTTAAATTGTGACCTAATTTCCGAAGACACAAACGACTACAATTCAAATGAACTTAATTTTATTACAAATATGTATCAATACAAACAGTTAATCCAAGAGCCAACTAGAGTTACAAGAAATACCAAATCTCTTATTGATCATTTTTTCACAAATAAGCCTGAAAGCATTGCACTTACAGGAGTTTCAAAAATAACTATCAGTGACCATTATTTAATTTACGGAATACGAAAATTTCCATCTGTGAAAGTAAATACACGAATAATCGAATTTCGAGATTTTAAAAATCTAAACGAACGTGCATTTCTAGACGACATAAGATCTCTCGGCACATTGAACCTTCACCAGTATGCAAGTGCAAATGAAATGTGGCTTGTCTGGAAAGAACACTATGCGAAAATTTGTGACAAACATGCTTCAATAAAAAGACGTAAAATACGAAATAAATCAAATCCTTGGATCACTGAACAACTCTTACATGAAAAAAGGCACAAGAATTATTTAAAACGGAAGGCCTGCAAAACTAGTAATTTGAACGACTGGGAAAATTACAAATATGCCAGGAACAATTATAATAAACTTATTAAGAATACGATAAAAAGACATTTTTCAAATGATATTCAAAATAACAAAGGAAACTTGAAAAAAACTTGGAAAAGCATTAATCAATGCTTAAATAGAAATCATAAATCTAAGAAAATAGTGCTTATTAAAGATGCCAACGAGAAAGATATTAAATCCGGAGATATGGCTAATGCATTTAACGAACATTTTGTTAATATAGGTAGTAACTTGGCACAGCAAATTTCCCAACCTAACCATCCACCTGAGTATTTCATCAATAGGGTGGACAAAATATTCCCTTTTCGAGAAATATTTGAAGAAGAGGTACTTACACTTTTATTAAACATGTCAACCAATAAAGCAACCGGTATGGATAGACTATCTATTAAACTTGTCAAGTTATCAGCCCCTTTAATAACACATGCAATGACTGTAATATTTAACAAATCAATCGTGTCTGGAACCTTTCCATGTGAATGGAAAATCTCAAAAGTTACTCCTGTTTATAAGACAGGCCCAAGGGAAGACATGAACAACTATAGACCCATATCTGTGATTTCTATTGTTGCAAAAACAATGGAAAAGTTGGTCTATAATCAACTATATGAATATTTTACAAAAAATGACATGCTTACAACTTCTCAACATGGTTTTAGACCTAATCATTCTACAGTGACTGCAATGTTGGAAATTGCGAACAAATGGTTTCATAATATTGATATCGGCCAATTAAATGGAGTAGTATTTCTTGATCTTAAGAAAGCATTTGATACTGTAGATCATGAAATACTACTACATAAATTACATCTTTACGGGATAAATGGAATTGCTCTTAATTGGTTTAGATCCTATTTATCGAACAGAAAGCAATATTGCCAGGCAAACGACCACCTTTCCCAGCCCCTGGAAATGGTCTGCGGCGTACCTCAGGGGTCCATACTTGGACCGCTTTTGTTTCTAATATACGTTAATGACCTTCCTAATTGCTTAAAATATACAAGTTGCAATATGTTTGCTGATGATACACAAATTGATACATCTAGCAATAATATTGATTCGATTGCTAATACTTTGAATGAAGATTTGGCAAACGTTTCTGATTGGATGAGGGCAAATAAATTAAGCCTGAATGCTAGTAAAACAGAATACATGGTTATCGGTTCTCACAAAAGGCTTCACCAAACTCGGGGTGATCCGCCAATCACCTTGGACGACAATCAAATAAAAAGAGTCAAAGTTACAAAATCGCTTGGATTAATGATCGATGAGACGTTAACTTGGGATGAACAGGTTACATTAATTACGAAAAAAGTAAACAAGGGCTTAAATGTCATGCGGAGATTACGGGATTTCTTTGACATAAAAATATTGACTACCGTTTATCAAACTTTAGTACAACCATATTTCGATTATTGTTCACAGGTTTGGGGAGGCTTCGGTACCACACTTTGTGATAAACTTCAGCGATTACAAAATAGAGCTCTTCGTATCATTACAAAGACTGGGTACGAAGTTCGATCTGTAAACCTATTAAACCAACTTGGTTTGCCTAACCTTGAGGCAAGAAGAAATCAACAACTAAATATATTAATGTACAAAGTTAGACACGAAATGGCCCCCTCTTCCTTAAGTAATATGTTTCAAAAAACGAATGAGGTCCATGAACACCAAATGAGACAAGCCAAACATGATTTCCAACCACCAAAGCCTAAAACAAACTACCTGAAAAAGGCGTTTAGCTATAGAGATGCAGTGGCCTGGAATAATCTACCAAGTGAAATTAAACATTCAGAAAGTATTAATACTTTTAAAGCAAAACTCAAGATGCTCAATTAAGAGTATTTTTAATATTATTACGTTAGTAAGTAATTAGTTTAATAGTCTAAATATATATATTATTGTAGATAGCGTTACAACATAGTTAAACACACGGCCTATTGGAAGATCACATTATTCTTTTTCTCTTTCTTATGTATCTAACTAGTGAAATAGTACCGTGTTTAAATAAAGTTTAATAATAATAATAATAATAATAATAAAATATGTATAATCTTCTACTTGTTCAAAGACATTGTTATCGAAGAACCATTCCGATGTTAAAAATGTTCGCCTTTGGGTTGCCGTTCCTAGGACCATGATTTTTGATTTCTTGTAATTAATCTTCAGTTTCCATCTCTTAGTGTACAATTTTAGTTTAGTCATGCAGACATTTTTGTACGCCAGCTTCAGATTCAGATAGAAGGACCAGATCATCCGCGTAAAGTAAACAGTTCAGGTTTGTTTCACCAAGTTTGACAGGGGCGCATAAATTAGTAAATAAACTGGGTATATCATTGACAAAAATATTGAAAAGGGTAGGACTTAGGTTGCATCCCTGTTTAACCCCTATATGAGATTTAAAGAAAGGAGTAATTCCGTTGTGTAATTTGACAGAAGTAACAACGGAAGAGTACATACTTAACAAAATTCGCATGAAATTTTTGCTACAACCATTGCTTATAAGCTTGAAAAATAAGCCCTCTCTCCATACGCTATCGTACGCTTTTCTAAAATCAACAAAACAAGCAAAAATTGGCTTTCGTTTAACTTTGTAAATTGCCATTAACGTTTTTAAAACCAAAAGATGGTCTGGAGTCCTGCAGTCATTTCTAAATCCTATCTGACATCGGCATAGTTTGTATATGAAACTACGCACTGAATCGGGTCGCCTTTTCTCAAAGTCCCGAAAGTGTTACGTATTTCAGATGATCAAATAACTCCAGGATTGCTGCAAACGATTTAAATAGTATAATTTTTTGCTAAACAGGAATTTTGTACCATGACTGCTTCTGCTGTGTGCTTCTGTGTGCCAAAACTTGCTCGGAATATATGAGGCCCTGTTAGGGGTTTTAGGTATAAGGTATATTTACCCAAAGTATTTTAGTTATAAAGTATAAATAACGATAGACTTTTGGGTATAAAGTATGAATGATCACTGGCGTTATACTTTTAGGTATAAAAAAAACTGACCACAAGACATTTTGTGTCAGCTATTCGAAGCATTTGGGAGCATTTATTTGTCAATAATTACCAATACTGATCGCTTCTAATATCTCGAAAGCCTCAACCTGAATTTGCAGAGTTGAAGTTCCACGGCGGTATTTGTGAGAATATAGAATCTGCTAAAAGTAAGGGTTACTGCTACACGCTTTTTGGATTATAGTTGCAATTAAACTGTCACATTCTCGCTTCTACACTGGGAACTTCGAGCAAAATGACTCTCTAAATAAATTCACAGGTGTCACAGGTGATGTCCAAAGAATGAAAACAACCCGGTAAATGCTTTTGCAAGGGGTGGAATAGTGTACAACGCAACTAAAAGAAAACAAGAGTTGCTGGGGTACTTTTGGGTATAAATGTGTCAGCCATTTTAGGTATAAGGTATAAATGACCTCTTAATAATAGGTATAAGGTATATTAAAGACCCCCATAACAGGGCCTCATATGTCGATACAGTTGTGGTATATTTCGGTATTCTTCGGTTTCCGACGCTGCTCGAACATTTCTCGAAGACCCGAACTTTTTTAAATTTTTGAATTCGAAACCCTGAGTCGCTGAGAAAACTTGACCTCGGATTTTCATCAATCCTAGATTTGTTTTAAGGTAATATGGTTTATTTTTTTTTAGTACTTGTACTTAAGTACTTAGCGTACTCATAGAAATAGGTTTTTGCAAAATCGGGCGGGAATTAGTTACAATATGTGAGTATAAAGTTTATACTATCCATGCTTGCAAGAATGAATGATCGCTTTTCAAAATGAAGGCTACAGTTTTTGCTTGAAATTTATAGTTGACTGATTGCCAAGATTGTTAAAAAAGTAGGCTCAGACAGTTTTATAGATTAGGATTTTCAAAAATGACCTTCAAATTTTATTATGTATGTAGTTAATTTTAAGTTCCTTGTACATTTGCATGGTTAATATCAAGCTAAAATATAATTTTTTGAAACACCACATAAATTTATTATTGCAAAGCTTTCGATCCCTAAGCTTGTAAACTTTGTGATAATAAATTTATGTGGTGTTTCCACAAAATTATATTTTAGTTTATTCACAGTATTGGGAATGGGCCATAGATATAGCAGGCCCTGGCTAGATACCCAAAGCATACCTAGCACAGGTGTCACATGTATGATGAATCCAAGATGGCGTCGTCAACCGGGCAAAAAACTAGCAATCAATCGCATATATTTTGGAAATGATGTTTCTAATCGATGTTTTAGATGTGAACTGGAAAGTGGGTGCCGATTTTTTTCAAAAATATTGTGGGGTAAGTTATTCCTAGTCATCAGCTACATATGCCAGCTAGTATAAATATGTTTTTATGGCATATGTATGTCGTAATTACTGGAGTACAGACCACAGTATTAAAAGTGTAAAATTGCTGATTGCATAACATCTGCTGACAAAGTAATGCAAGTATAACAACAAATGTAATAAGTGCATGTACATGTATGAAGGAAATCCATGTTTTCATGGGTTGCTTTTTATTTATGATAGTTTATATCAGCTGAGCAGGTAAGCTTAGTTTTAGAGACTCGTAATATTATTATAGTTGTACAAGACACGAATAATTCCATCAACATTAGGTTTTGTGTCATCAAAATTCAGAAAACAGATGGACAGCTTAGTAAAGTTGAAAGTACAAATTGCCAGTTGCCAAAGTGATTCTGATTTCACTCAAAATTAATTACAATATTGGAATTTACATATGAAAATCTCACAATTTGTCAACCATTTGTGCCTGTGACAAATGTGTTCCAAAGATGCAAACAACTTTTGAAATATGTGATTTTATAAAGCTCTTGCAAGCTTGTTAACAAGACATTATGTATATAAATGCTTGTCAATGTGTGAGAATGTAAATACAAATAGAATATAAATGTTTTGGCAAGACATTACTTATCATTTTTGTACCCGGAGCGAGGGGAATTCGGTGAAATATTTCCTGAAGTGATGATATTTCCCAAGGACATTAGCCAAAGGAAATATCATCACTGAAGAAAATATTTCGCTGAATTCCCTGAGCGGTGGGTCTACAAAATAGCCAGATTTTTGTTTATTTTTATAATGTGAAGTACAGAAAATTCCTTTTAATTTTTTAAATATTTGTGTTTTCAACGTCCTTGCCCTCCAAAATACTTTATAGTTATTTGTAAAGTTTATCGAACTTTTCGCACATTCCGCCATTTTTGTTTATGAAAACTTGCCAATCTGTGCTTGTGTGTATGTAGCATATCTCACTTTAAAAGTCAGATATAGGTATATTTCACTTTTAAAGTGAGATACCTGGCTAAATCACCTCATCACGTGGTGGAAATACGATATTTTAATTAGACAATTTAAATTTGAGGTTTAATATATTATAAAATCAGGTATGCTTCAGGACTGCTACAGAGATGCTTAAGTACTACTTGTAAAATTAACTTTTGCTAGGTATCAATTTTTATTAGTAATAAATATGACATTCTGCAAGCACACAACAGAACTGCTGCATGCCTATCATCTCAAGTCAAAGTCAATCATTGTGCATCCTGGAAAACTTGTAGTGACATGTACTGAAGGACAAATTTTGTGCAGATATTCAATTCAACATTTAATAGTAAGCAAAAATCTAAATAACACTCAAATTGGTAACCGCTCTCCAGTTCACATCCAAAACATCCATAATAATTGTAATCTTCATCGGACGATAATTTTATAAGAATCAAGCCCACTTTTCTCATTTTACATTCAAAGCCTCTGCAATAGTGATCTATTTTAAAAACGTCCAGTTGAACAGCAGCAGTTAAACCATCTAAAATGTCCAAAAACCTGCTTCTTGTAATGGAACATCTTGGATTCATCATGCATGTGACACCTGCGCTAGCTATGCTTTGGCTATCTGGGGCCTACTATATCTATGGATGGACAGTAGAGCCACTCAGGAGTGGAACATGATGCTATTTCATTATGCAGTTTACTGGCTGCCACCAGCCAGTTTAGCATTCTTATTGGCCAGAAAATGCAATTGACTGGCTGGCATAATGGTAATAATATGCATAATGCGATATGCATGAACACACAAACTTCAGTTGAGTAGCTGTACTGTCTATTCCCTATACTGTGTTTTAATTTTGTTTTAAAGCAGGATTTTTCAAGAGGTTTTTCACATTTTTTAGCATCTTTTCAAACAGTTTTACTGCCCATCTTAAGATCCATTAGTGGTAAAGGGGGGAAATGTTGTTTCAAGATTAATATTCCAGTCAGTGAGAACAACCGACTGACAGCCTCTAAGAGCCGCTGTAACTCTGTGCAACTTGTCTTGCCACGACTTTATTTTTAAAATTGAAGTTGTGTGATGTTTCTTGCAACTTATCTCACAATCTCAGCAGATGCTGGAATCTGTTTTTAAATAAAAGAGGTTATGTCATCTTCTCAACAGAAATATTGTGTGACAAATTGCTCAAAAATGTGTTGCAGCGAATGATTGTGAAAAGTAGAACCTGTTCTACTTAATGCAATGCTTCTTGCAATAAAAAAGTTGCATGACTTTATGCTTGTTAGGCATGTGTCTATAAAGTGACTTGTGTCCCAACAAAATTCCAAGTTGTAAGACAAGTTGCATGGAGTAATCCGGTCTTAAAGGCCTCGAAGATATTTACTCTATTTGAACAATTGAGTCACAGTTTGCCAGAATAAAATCTATTGTTCTAATTTCATGGAACATTCTCACTGCAGTTATTGATAGCTACCATACCTGGTCATATAGAGTTTGGGTAAGTGTTAGGGTTTGGTTTAGAGTTTAGGTTAGGGTTATAAGCTGGCCAAATATTTTATAACTATTTCACATCTTCATTAAGAATAATGCCTCTTGGTGGTAGAGCAAATCACATTTTATGACAGAAAATCAAGCATTTCCCACGAAAAAATATTAGCCAATCATTGCTTACAAAAATGGCCTTCGATAGTGTTCAGAGGAGGGTTTAGTAGCATAGCAGAACTACAAAATAGGGCTTTTGACAAATAGATTTCATCAGTGTGTAAGGTTTATTATCCAGAAGCATACAACCTTCTGGCCATTATTAAGAGTGTGTTGGGTTATGGATGTTTTTTGATAAATTTAAATGACATGTTATTTAATTCACTCAACCACTTGCTTAATTACCTTTTGTATTTTGTTTACAATTTCATTTATTCATATCATAGCTCAATTAAAGAATTTTCCGAAATTTGTTATCATAGCTCAATTAAAGAATTCTCCGAGATAACAAAAAGCCCTAACAGTAACTGACAGATTATAGAAAGTTAAAGTCAATCTGGCTGGATAATTTATCTCTAAACATTGTTTAAGAAACATAAACATTCATTTTTTTTATAATTTTATAGACATTTGTTGCAAGTTTTAAGAATGCTTCATTTGAATTCCCAACTGACATCCTCTTGATCACCAAAAAATAACCATTGTCTTGAATGGAAAGTATGGAGAAAGGTCTCAAACTTCTTGTGCCTAAATTGACTTTCAATGCTTGTTTTAAAGTTTGAAACATTCATTTAAAAATCACAAAGATGGTTATAGAAGCTCCAGTGCTTTTAAAATCAATTTCTTATCAGAAGAAATTTGAATTATCCTCAAATTATGTACTGGTTTAAACTTTTGTTGCAAAAAATTGTAAAATGTGGAAAATATAGCCCAGTGAACTTAGCAAATTTTATATAGTAACTATTATATGAGTGCATGCAATCACATTTCAAGTTCTGAGTACACTTTACTGTGCATAATACAAGAGTATATACACAATTTTAAGACTTCAGAGGACTGTGTTTTCCACATTGTACAATATTTTGCAACCGAACTTGATTAAATTTTACTAAATTTAGGATGCTCTTTGCAGGTGTGCTAATGATTATTCCTAATTCAAATGTTTGTCCACACGGGGAATTGTCCATTTATGCCAGAGAAAGTGAAAATTCAACTTTTATTATGCATTTTAATCTAATTAATTTTTTGGTCTTTGTGATTTTCAATAGTAATGTATTCAACTTTAGAGCAAACAATTATGGTCAAATAATTTAGCAACATACTTTATAAACTAAGCTTTGCTGCATTGCAAAGTGGAACTGGTTGAATGCAAATGAACTGAAGCAATTTTCATTAAAATATGATATAAACAGAACCCCAACCGCAACCGATAACAAGATTATTCTTAGTGAAACTATAAAAGAAACCCTGAAAATTTATTAATTGTCCAGTGAGTATATGTTGCATAACACTCATGTAGTGTTTCTGAAATTTATGCTCAATAAAAGATTTAGAAATAAGCAAAAAAGTAGTTTGTTCATAATTTTGATGATAGCTGTGCTGAAACTGAAGTTTATAACATAATCTCAGTGAAATTTGTTCTTGCTGAGGCATGCAAAAATTTTTTTACAAAATATTAAGTTTGAATCAAATTTGTGGTATTTCAGTTGTTTACTCATCTAAACAATTTTCTTCAGATTTTATCCATATTTTAGGCTTGGAAAAAAAGTTGTTACTGAATCTGATTAACTGCAACAATTACAATATGTTCAAGATGTTTGGCGTGTTCATTCTTGTTTAGCAATTGAAATTAACTTTGTGAAGTTTGTATATTTCATTTCATTTCCTTGGCTTCAGTTCAAAGGTATATTCAAGTAGTTCCACTTTGTGATTGCAATAATAATATAAGAAAACAGGTTTATATGGCTTTTGAACAAGGTCTTTTTAATTCAACAAGTAAGTAAAGATAAGTTCATACTTCAAAGAGATCAGCTTTTTAACCTGACAAGAACATTTTTTTGGACATTCTTGCTTTACACACAAATGCTCTATCTCAACTGTGTTGCTACTAAATTTCTTGATGTTGACTTTAGTTTGTAAAACTCAGAGAATTGAAAGGAAATTCTAAGAATTGAGTTAAAATTGATAGCTTTGGTGTAGCATAGTGCATAGTGTATAGTCAATTGAGTAACTTTGCCTACCTTTGGCTAAGCGTTTTCAAAATAAAATGTCTGAGTTGTTGACAAATCTGAATTTTGAAATTTAAATTGTAGAAGTTTCCTTTCTGCTGAAACGGTCCTTTATGTTAAACATGTAAAAGAAAATTTTTTAGGCAAAACAAGTATGTTGAAATTGTGTTGGAAAATACATAGACTTTGATTTAAGTTTATAAAATGTAAAGAAAATATCAAAAAATAAATAAAGAAACATTCGAGAAATTACGTCTTGTCAGGTTAAAAAAGTAATGTAGATATATGGCTTATAAGATAGAAATGATTTGTTTTCAAAACTCTTGGAACTATAGACAAAAACTGGGATGCTTCTCGTGGGATTTTTAGTATACATTTTTTCGATAAGTTTTCTAAAGTACTGCAAAGAATACATTAGCAAAATGTTTGAGGCAATTTAGACGTTTTTTCAGGCCATTTCTAGCTCAAAAGACTTTGTATATATATATATGTATTCTTGTATTTCAACTAGTTCATTGCTTTCAATACGTGAGTAAAAACTACTATCAATTTTATGAAAAAAAGACCATTTGTATAAAGGACTCTAAATCGTGAGAAAAACAAACTACTCTTCTTTTTTTTATCCAAAACAAATAGCATTTTTATTTAGTTCTTTAAATCTTTGAGCCATATAATTCTAAGTATTATTATGAAACAACTTGATGCTACGTTTTGCATTTCTCTGTCAAACTTGCAAAATAAATGCCATTAGTAGTTGTTTTGTAAGTAATTTATCTTGAAGTATAAACATTTATCTGGAAAAGACCAATTTCCACTTAACATTGCCTTTTCGCTTGTGTTTATTCACTTGTGTTAAACGCAATGTTAATTGTTCTGTTTCTGCCATGCTCTGTTTTCTTCTATTGTTATGTAAATACATACCAGTTTGTGGTAGTTAAAAGTCGTTTTATTGTTATTCAAATTGTAATCTTTACAAATTATTTTCAATAAATTGTTTACAAAATCTACATGTGACCCCTTTTAATTAAAAATCCAATTCCCATGGGAATTGAGAAATTAAATAAAAAAAATCCCCTCTACCCTGGCCAGCTCTCCAAGTGCTACTTCCACCTAAGTAAAAGTACCTGTACATATAGTACAAGTACCTCTACTTATTTGCGGTGGAAGTAGCATTCAGAGAGCTAGCCAGGGTAGCGAGGCAAAGAGAAGACCAATCTTGCAAATGGTAATACAAATTGCTAAGTTGATCTTCCCTAGAGAGCAGCTGCGCATACCTAACAAATTTAAACAACTAACCGTTAGTGCTTCAAAATACTTAGCATGCAAATTTGATTCCCAAAGCCAAAATGACAAGTGCCCCCCTCTGATCCTACCAACTGCCTACCTGCCTCAGTTCTAAGCTGTCTTCCTCGGTCCTAAGCTCCTGCATTCCATTCGTTACTTTCACTTTCCTCACCATCGCATAGTCACTCACAGCTGATAAACCCACATGCACCACCACCACCCCGATTACCACCCAAATCCGAAAATTAAAGGGATTAAAATTTTAGTAAAGTATACCTGCTTATTTTGGTTTAATTTGATGTTTTAGGCCAAAACATCGAATATAAAAATACCAAAGCTCGAATATAAAAACAGGTGAGCTGACTTTATACTTAAAATTACCCTGCAAACAATACTAGTTTGAATAATAATACTAGACCAATTTAGTTGATGTTGAGAGCTTACTCCAAACTGTTTGGAAGAATTGATGGTAGATTTTGGTTTTCAAGCATACTTTCAAAAAATTTAAATTCCTTTAATAAGCCTAACCCCATGCAACTTACACACGGCTCACACCCTCGCATTCCATACTTTTAGCTAATAAATTACGTTATAAACAAAAAAGCAAAATAAAAAGATAAATTACGTTATCTCTAGCTACTTAAACCCACTTAGACTGAGTATTTGATTGAGTGTTCAAACGTAAAACCTTAGCTGAAAGGGCATGGGCTTTTCGTTACGTTAAACTGATCCGAAGTAAATATAAATCCGATACTTACCAAAGTCTAAGGCTGGGTCAAATAGGCATGAGGATGCAAAGAGTTTTAATCTTTTTTCCTTTAAGGCTAGCTTAGAGATTTAAATCCTGCACCGTAGCTACCGTGCAATTTAATCTCCCTATAGCTATTACTGTATATAGTTCAAATTAATGATCGAAACATTTTAAAGCTTTACCCTTATTCTCATACTTATTTAACCGAAACGCCTTCATTTGCGTGGTACCTCGCAGCTGCTCTCAAACCACTTCCGTAGCTTGTTCTTGTGCTCACAGACAATGGATTTATTGTTCCATTGTTTATGCTTCCCAAAACAAACTCCAGGGAACCAAGATACTTATTATATTTATAATCAAAGAGGATTCTCATTATACTGTCACGTCTCTACCATGAATCAACATATTACCATGAAAACAAAGCTTGCTCTATTCCCCTGGGAATTAACAATAGGCAAAAAATAACAAATCCAACTGTTTATTGTACGCATGAATCAAATTAACTAAGAAAAACAGAAGCAGTATATTCCCCTGGGAATTAGAATCAAAAGTTGAGTCTTATTACCTCGTTTTTTTTAATTATATGTTAATGATGGTAATAGAATATAATAGCAATAACAATAAACCAACCCAATCCAACTTAGTATCATTAAACCAACATAGTATTATTTCTTGAAAGTTGAAAGTGAACAGATTTTTGTGTTCAAGCTTACGTGTCAAGTGAGGCGCATTATTTCGTTTTGCTTTTAGAAATACCCGCAATCCAAATGTTATTATTTTTTACAGTTTTGAACTCGGAATATGAAACAAAAGAAAAGTGTCATTATTTGAAGACTTCGAATATTTCGTGCGATCTATTTTTCATTGTTAATTCAATCTTATATTTCTTGCTTTTTTCACGACGAGAAACAATGATTTTGTTCGACGAGAAACAATAAAATTTACTTGAATTCTCTTTGATCTCTAAATAATTAGTATCTTGTTTCCACTAACTTGTAAACTACCACTACTTTGTTGTGTATTCTCTGTCTTTCGGATTGTTGTTGATTTGTAGGTCCATCTCATCCAGCATCGTTTATTCTGGTCTTTTTCTCTTGCGTTTTTTTCACACCCCATCACCTTTTGAAATTAAAGAATCGTACCGTTAGTTTATTACAGTTAAATTGCAAACCACAATATTGCAAAAAAGAAATACGAAGTTCTAAATGTCACTGATTTTTGCGCCAAACGAGATGTAACAAAATTTCACGGTAACAATTTCCTGAAGTATTCATGTTAAATTTTCGCTATGATTCAATCATTTCCAAATAAAGTTTACAGGCCGTAAGGCGTTTACAGGCTGTTTTATGGTGAAGATAGTGTGATATTTTACGCGACAAAAAGGGGCTCGTGACTAGTTTATTCGCAACATTTTAGAAATCTACTTATTGTTGTTTCATAGTAGTTTTACTTGGCTTGCTCTGGTTGTGACGTCACCAAAATCAACGTTAATGAGTTCATCATTGATGTTGGGTAGCTCAATTTATTCACAAAATATTTTAGGAAATAAGCGACGTAAAAATGTGCAAGAGAGATAATTTTTAAAGGGATATGGCAATATATTTCTTACAGAAACTTTTTCCTACTGTGCTTACTTTTAACAAATCGGAGGCGGCGGCGAAAACGCTTTAGGAAGTGAACATTGGTTCAAATAGCTGTGCCGTTGGTCAACAGTGTGTATTGTAGGGTGTCACTTGTGGTGTATGGGTGTCTAGGATGGAATACGTACTTAGACTATGTGCACTCGAGGTAACGTTTCCGGATGTTTTTACAGCAGTGAAAATAAAAAGGATATGAACTATAACAGTTTTCGTTGTATGAAGTTTTTAGTTTTTGTCCTTAGACGAGATTTATGCTGGTTTTCATTAAATTATGTCAACAAGTTGGGAGCTTTTTGAAATAATTCGGAATGATCATGAAAACGCTCAGAAACCACACCGTGTGCACGTAGCCTAGTTTATACTTGACTTGAAAATGAATACCATACTAGATAATGCAGGCCTTGGATTCGGACTCAAATGCACGAGACTTATAGTTACTGGACTACAACACTGCTTAGTTTTTGAAATATTATATAATATAGATGTTAAACATGTTTGCTAATTTCTTTTTTACCCTGTTCGAATATCCAAGATGGCGGATGACTAGTGTTTTTGCCTTTCAATATTTCAGAAGCTAAGCACGTTATCAAAAATTTAAGGTTCTTATCGATAAAGTTAAATTAAATTATTTGAAAATGAGACAAACATGGAGGTGACCACTGACTTCTTGACGAGAACCTTCGCTTGAAACGTCAAATTCTGTTTATATTGTTTCAGATAATCAAAGAACCGAGCATTTAGTGTGCCTTTGATTGCACTACCGACGCTTAAAACATTAGTTCGAGATTTTTTGCCTATTGCCATGATCCCTTTAATCGCAAATTTGCGATAGGTTTACGAAGCAAAGAACTGAAAGCAGCAAAATGTCAGCCTCGTACCCAGGCGTCACTTAGTGCAAAGTAAAAGCGCACATATTAATTAAGTAATTTGATGTATGCAATATATAACCACGCAAAGAATTATGGGTTAACTGATCTGCATATATGACACTGGATTAACTCATGACATTTTAATTGAACTAAAAAGCGCCTGGGTACAAGGCTGGCAAAATGTAATCACTTACTTTCACTCAATCCTTGGATCGTCGTGGCTTCGATTGGTCTAGTTTCATCATATGCTGTTCATGGTTTCATCTGGTTGGCATTCTCTCTTCAAAGAACATCACGCCGGTCCAGTTGGTTCGCAAGCTCTCTCATATTCAGTCAACCATCATAAAATAAGAGGAA
Organism: Muricea muricata; assembly: GCA_963855995.1. Lineage (NCBI taxonomy): Eukaryota > Metazoa > Cnidaria > Anthozoa > Malacalcyonacea > Plexauridae > Muricea > Muricea muricata. The sequence continues at coordinate 26,503,363 of OY979718.1, read as the reverse complement.
AATTCGTAATGTTGCAAAACAATATTTTAGAATGTTGAAAACAAAACTGCGGAAATACGATTGTAAATCACTTTGACAAACCGTACATTGCGATGGTATTTTCATCTTGACATTTTCTGTTGGACACGGCTAGTGATTCACGTCTTGGATCAATATTACTTCTTCCCATCTTGTTCAATGATTGACTGGTGTATTCGCTCTTTCACTTGACGTTCTTTGATAAAATAAATAATTGCAATGTTTAAAAAACTCGTTCGAGGATAAGCAAAGAAAACTACGTTAACAAGCATTGAGGAATAGGTGTGGCATATCACAGAGGATAGTCAATGGACAACATTTTGAGATACTGGGACAAAACCAGTCATGCAAGAAAAGCGCAAAGCAAAATAGCGGATTTGGAATTAATTATTTGGCATCATTTTCTTTTACTTGCGGATTTCATTTTTTGTTTTTTAGCAAAAACTGGAAGAAAATTTTTAAATAAACAGTTGATGTTGATTAGTTTGTCGCCGAAGAGTATAAGTTTTATTTTTAGGATTTATGAAAACACAGGATATATGTAAAAAAATTTGATAAAGGTATTTGACAGCGAACGTTAGGAGACGAACGCCCAGGAATGCCTGTAATTTAAATCACATTTTTTACACCTTAAGAAATTAGTAAAATATCAAATGGTTTTCTGTTCAGAATAACGACATCCAAGCGCGCGGGCAATCTCAATCCTAAATACATGAAAAACTGGCAGAAAACTATTTCGTAATTGTTTTATAAAGAAATTACAGTGAAACACAATACAACCCGATAGAATTTAAATTTCTCGTCCAGGATTGTTTGATCCTACGCAGTAATGACCAAGTGACGCAATCGCAAAAGCAAGCGCCTGTCGCCTCTGAGATCGTGAGTCCCCACTTCAGATTCGTGGCACTTACGCGAGGAGTTAGTCAACGCTCTGTTGACAGTCGTAGGTTTACTCAGCTACTGTACACCGGTAGGGGAATGTTGAGAGGGACGTTAGAACTGTAAAATATCGGTAATCAACGGAACTCGGGTAACTGGCCAAGGCTGCTATAGCGTTTCAAGGCTGCTATAAGTGTTTCACTGTATAGTTATCATATACAGTGCGAACCATGGTATTAGTTTTATAAGATATTTATGCCGTGCGTATTCAAAATGAGCATTGTTATTCATCAAAACTTACGAACATCATAACAAAGTTGTGAGAAGATCCTGGCGATGTTGATATTTGATGTTAGTCACATGACTGAAAAAATATGGCACTGTTTCATATTTGAGGTGGACCACGCTATTAGAAATATGATAACACTATAGGACGTCGTTTTTGACTTAATTTGAAGTGGAAACGACATTCTTTAACCAAAAACAGCATAGGTAACAACAAGAAAATGTTTTAGTTAGAAAATAAACGAACTTGGTGTTATAGTTGAAGGATTTTTCAAAGATTACGTGGAACGGTGGAAAAGAGGGATTCTGGATTTCTAAAATGGATACGAATAGGAGGTATGAGGCGTTTGAAGGAGAACTGTTCGTAAATTATCATGATCAACGTCTGTCAACATTTTGAGAAAGTTTGCTTTGCTATATATCTTCAAAACTAGTAATGATTGATTCCTGGTAGGCAATAATAATTCTAAAAGTACCTCCACTGGCGTCGTGGAATAAACGTTTGGAACTGGATTGAGGCAAAAAATTGCTTGAGAGCACAACAGAAGTTTGTCCTTTTGACGGGCAGACGAAATCAGCATGATAAAGCTTGGAAAATTCATGCATGGATTAGATTATTGATATTCAATGATGGTATCTGACCGGCGAGGCTAAAGAGCCAACAAAAAAGTTCTAAAGTAAACGAGTTCTGCTGGTAACAGCGGAAATAGAGATCAGAGGTCTCTTTTGCATATTTAGGCACATGTGAAGACATGTAGGCTGCTAACAATACGGATCTAAATGATCGCTCTACCACTTCTTTGGCAGGTACCTAAAACCTTTCATCAGAAGTTCCTTTTCCCAGCATTAGGGCATTATCATGTTGATCTCGACTTGTCTGTCTTGTCTGTCTCGACTTGTTGTGCTTTCATGCACTTTTCGCTTAATCCAGTTTCTTCCATGGCAGTAGTTAAGGTATATTTTTAGAATCATTATTGCTTACCAGGAATCAATCATTACTAGTATAGTAAGATATATAGCAAAGCAAACTTTCTCAAAATGTTGACAGACGTTGATCATGATGATTTACGAACAGTTCTCCTTCAAACGCCTCATACCTCCCATTCTTATCCATTTTAGAAATCCAGAATCCCTCTTTTCCATCGTTCCACGTAATCTTTGAAAAATCCTTCAACTATGACACCAAGTTCGTTTATTTTCTAAAACATTTTCTTGTTGTTACCTATGCTGTTTTTGGTTAAAGAATGTCGTTTCCACTTCTAATTAAGTTAAAAACGACGTCCTAGTGTGTTATCATATTTTTAAAACTAATAGCGTGGTCCACCTCAAATATGGAACAGCGCCATATTTTTTCAGTCATGTGACTAACATCAGATATCAACATCGCCAGGATCTTCTCACAACTTTGTTATGATGTTCGTAAGTTTTAATGAATAACAATGCTCATTTTGAATACGCACGGCATAAATATCTTATAAAACTAATACCATGGTTCGCACTGTAAATATCATTGTCGAACTGAATAGATAATTCCAGTAACCAGGAAGGGAGGAAGTAAAGGATGGAATTGGAGTGAAGGCAGACGGATTAAAACTAGTTAACAATATTCGCACGTAACAAGTTCTCACTTGACCCAAACTCGGAATTCCCTTAGAATTTGAACTGGAAATCTGAGTTTCCAGTTTCTTGTATAGATTGCAGTGTATCAGTGGACAGAAGAGGTTTTGAAGAAAATTGACAACGAAAGATAAGAGGAAGTAAGTTACAATAAAGTTTATAGAAAATAATCGAGAAACTGTCTATACGACGCTCCGTACATGATAATAATCATCGTCATAAATTTTCTATTAATCCCCATACAGTGGATGTGGTGTTGCTGGGCAGGAAGGTTTGAAACGAGAGCACGATTAATTCATTACTTGTGTTGCCAAAATAATTTTGACCGTGCATGAAAAGATGGTTAAGCGGAAAGAAATTTAACGGATAGGGGCTACAATAGAGAATTTACAATGACAGTAAGTGTATTCTAATATTTGGCTTTCTTACCACCAAATCCTCTTGAACGTCATTGTATTTGGTGTGACTTCTTGCATCGAATTTGTCATGTGGTAGTCTCGCAATACCTCTGAAATATCTAAAATGTGAAACAAAATATGCCGGTTAGAAATAAAAACCTCAAACAAAATTGATGCCTGAACATTTTAGCCTGAATCATTTGTGGAGGTAAATGACCCAGGATTAAGATAAAAATTATTTTACCTTGAAAAGGTCCTGTTTTAATCAAGTCACCGTTGTTCCATTTCGAACAATTCCCTGACGGCTTAGCTAGAGAGAGAAAAATAGAAGCTCAATCTTATATACCAGTACATTTGACTGAAATTTATGAAATTTATAAAATAACGTTTCGACCTGGATAGCAAACCGAATTTTCGGCAAACAAGAGCACATTTAACAACTAATACATACGCAGATTAATTAGAGAATACTTACATGTGTAATAAAAATTTAATATTGTTGAAGTCCAAGTACACTACTACACAAGTAAGCAATTTTCGTTGCATGTTTAGTTCGGAGAAGAAGACTGACGCCATTTTGATTTTGAATTTTCTCGACGACGGCATATGTCCGTCCTCAATTTTCCTTTATTTCTTCGACATTTTAGCTTCAATTTGCCCAAGATGTCTTCTTTATGTCTTCGTCGCCATTTACGTGGAATTCCGCGTCATTTCTGTGGTACTTTGTAGACTTTTTGGTGCCTAAATATTTGGTGCAAGAGCAGAGATTTTCAACGAAGCTTCGTGTTAGAGGAACTAGCAGCAAATGACGTCAGATGACCATTGTATTCCAGAAAATACCCGTATGTATAGTGTTTGACCATCTATGTACGAAGGTAAAAATAAATTTTTATTGCGTGAATGAAGTGTTTTTTGCCATTTTTTTCTAACTCATGTCTTTCTTCCACTTCTTTACTTTTAGTTTACTTAGTTAATTCGCCCAAAAAACGCCTGTAAGAGACGTTTTTGCAAAAAAATTATTTGCATGCTGATGAGCAAGGAAAGACCCGTTCGTGATTTCATTGGCAAACATCTTTCCTGCTATGGTTGAGAGGTAACGGTAACTGTCTTCCGAATTGCACGCATCGTTTGAATTTGATTTTGGGCGGATCAGGAACCGTTCAAGCTTAATTGAGGTTGGACTTGTCGGTCCCCGATCCACCCAAAACTGAAATCAAAGCTGGGCGTGGAGTTCAGGAAAACACTAGGCAGTACTGCGAGGCCGAGGAGGCGAACGTTATTTGCTTAGTGTTTTTAACTAATATTTAAGCAAATTTCTTTCTCTTGATTGTTGGGGACAGACCTGTTGGGTTGGTGTATTGAAGACTTCTCGCCGTTATTTCTCTTCGTTCGAGAGGAACGTCGAAAGTTGCCTCCGATGAGAAATGACGACAAGAACACCTCAATGCACCACAAACCCACTACACTGTGAGACTACAGTGTAGTGGTTTAGCCGACCAAACCACTACACTGTGCTAAATATATATAGCGGACGTCTTCCCAAAGCTTACGGTACAACCATTGATGGCAAAGTTACGCAAACACTTTAAAGCCTTAAAACAAGCGTTTTCTTTCAGGAATGAGTCAAAGACGACAGCGCTAACTAAATCAAATCTGTCCGGTCATGTTTTAAGTTGTTTAGCTATGTTTAACGATATTTTATGGCGAAGTCTTCGCAAGAAAGAAAGTAGGAAAAAAGCGCAAAATTAATAACTGTTGTCTTTGTTGATTTTCCGTGGGCCGTTTCCTTCTTGATCGAGCTTGATATGCCATTATGTTCAGTGTCCTTGATATGGGAGTCATTTATATATGGCCTTGGGTTTAATTCCCAAACACTGAATGGCAGTCTTTAGCTCTTTCAACTAATGAGATAACATTCCAACAAGATGGCACTGCGTTAGCACCTTGCCGTATATCACGCCAGTAACCATCTTTTAAACACGCTAAACAACGACAAAGAAACACAATGTTCATAATTTTTATACAAACTGAATCGCAGAGGTAACTTAGAAGAGGTAACGGAGTAATACAACGTGGATGGCACTGCTTTATCACTGCCTAATCGACACTATGTCACCACAGTATGCAGCTGTGTATGCTGTAAGCCTTAACAGCTTTTAAGACAACTGCGAGGCACTAAGTTTACTTGTGATGTATAAAATGCACGGTTATATGCAAAGGGTGAACGTCAAGCTTTCTCGTTGACACAAACTGAATCGCGGAGTTCTGAGTCAAGGCTTGTAGAAAATACTTTGTGTTTGTCTGTCGTTTAGGAAAAGTTATCGATAACCTAAAGACTGCCATTCAGTGTTTGGGAATTAAACCCAAGGCCATATATAAATGACTCCTATATCAAGGACACTCTGAACGTAACGGCATATCAATCAAGCTGAAGGCATGCATTGTGTATATTTGGTTTAATGCCTGTATCTAGTATGGGAGTGGCAATTGTTACAACAAATTGCCTTCGCCTACGGCAGGCGGAGTAAATAGTGCTTGCTTAGTTCAAATATTATATTAAAACCACAACAAAATTGTCAAATAAACATATTTTAGAATGAAAATGCATTGAGTTTTATTGTGTAAACGTTTTACGTGTGTGTGTAACTAAACTGAACTTTTGTATTAAATCACCTGATGATAGAGGGGAGGGTCATGGTGTTTCATGCTAGGCCCAAGGGGAGGGTCAGGAAATTTCGTTCCTATTGCTTAGATGCGTCACCTCATTTCCAACCTTAAGTTCTATATTTCCACCCCCCCCCCCTCCCCCCCTGTTAATTTCTGACAAGTCCCTTATTAAAAACATGAAGGTGTCTGAGTCAGACAGTCTGACCGATTCGGAAATATAGGAGTACGTAATTCAACGTTGTTTTAAGAACATCTTGCATAACATATCGGTTTAATTAGCGCGAATACATGTTTATTTCTGGTATTTTTCGCACGAACCACACTCTTTCTCCGCATGTACATAGAAAACTCAAATTCAAACTAACTCAAATTCAAATGTTATTTTCTGTCCACGACAACCTTGCTTTTATTAAAGAGCTGTTTATAAGGAGCCGAATAAGCCCAGTAAGTGAAAATGTGAGATTATATTTTTGTTTGCATTTCAATATTCATCCGGTTTTCCGTCTTTTGTTTTGTCGTTTCGAGCTATACAATGTTTGAAACTCGAAACTTCGAAATGGTCGAAACCCGTTGATCCCGGCAAGCGAGTTGGGAATATTTTCATCCCGCTTGGCGAGATATCGCCTCTTTCAAGCCATCTCGCCCTTCCATATAAATAGCTCTTTAGACTATAAAGCCAAACTTTGAACAACAGATGAAAATGTTTTTCCGCTCAAAAGCGAGTTCGTAAAAACAAGGAAGCCAATTAACTGCTGTTACATTTTAGAACGAAAGCCAGCCAAATGTCATGCAAATAAAGATAAATAAAGATAAGTCATTTATTATCAATAAATAACAATTGTAGGTTTGATTTTTACTTTCGGGCAAATATTTATTACTCAGAGATTGATTTCTCTTCGTTATATTGGTACTTCGGTAGGTATCGGCAAGTCTGAATAGTTAAAAGCATGTTTTACGAAATTTACGCAATAATTATTCCAGCAATAACTCCACACCCCCCCCGGTATTTTTTTTTCTCGAATCTCAACAAATTAAGAATTTTTAGTGTTCCGGTGTTCCGTGTTCCGGATTATGCTGTTCCGGTGTTCCGGTGTTCCTGGTTTTACTTATTATTGTAGGATATATAGAATACATATATTTCAACAACTGCCAATCAAAGGTGTTTACATCTATAGCTTACTTATAAATAGCTGGAAGGTATGTATTAATTACCGAACTCAATTACCACAGTTGTCAACAAAATTGTGTTCGCACAGACTGTCCGCCTTCCAGGGGTGTGGATATAAGCCGGATGCGGACGGTGGATGGCGGACGGCAGACGGCGGACTGCGGACGGTGAAACGCGGAGAATTCGACAAGATGGAAATGGCGCACGTGGCTGTTTTTTAAGCACAATTAAAATGAACATTTCAGAAATTGGGGGCCAGCTTTTCCAGAAGTTTTATTTACATTTTAAACTGCTCTCATGGTAACCGAGATTTAATCCACACAAAGGATTAAATCCTCACCATAAGTCACAATAACAGTGCAAAATAACCATGAATTTGTTACTCACAACAATGTCCATGCTGTTAATTAACTAGCGCCACCATGTAAAAGTTCAACTGTCGCTCTTGTAGGAACGTATTAATCTACATGCAAAGTACTGAGTACAGTGCTTATTAAAGGACATTCTCGTATATTTACTGTTGCGGTAATACCATGAGAACGAAAAATTAACGACACAAACAAAATAAAAAGAGGTGAACTCAGAAGCCAATTCTTGGTTTAATGAAATGTAAAATGAATTATATTACAGAACGAGTTGCGAAAAGGTACGTAAATAGTCGATCGTTGTTAGATTTTATCCTCAGATAATGACAATTTGAAAATTAATTGATGTTACGAAATACTGTAAATTGTTTCAACGTTTGTTAAATTATATCATAAAAGCAAAAAATTCTTTCTGAGTTTCTCTGCAGTTATAGAAACACTAGCCTTATGATAGTTTAATATAACTCAAAATATCGTGGTAAACTCACTCTTCGTTTTCCCACTCACATTTTCGCTCGTTCTATATCTTCTTTCTCTCGTCCTTTTCTCCTTAAATATCAAATGTCTTTCGTTGTGTTCAAGATTTTATATTTCTAGCCCAAATTCTCTGACAAAGAGATAGTGAGCTGGTGTCATCATATCTTTGATCACATATGGTATTTGCACCTGTGATGCCATGAAATATGCTTGGTGTTTTTTCATGCACCCGGCGTTTACATGGTAGTACACATTTCCCGGTCTCTCTTGCAATTGTCCTGCCCTGTCATAATAAGATCTTTTTGCGTCTGAAACAATAACCAAATCATATGGCGGTTCTCCAATTTGGCCTGCTAATTTCAGTGTCTGGCTACAACCAAAACATGTTTTCACTTGGGGTGAATGTTTCAGGAAGTATAACATATATGTCCCAAAAAGTGGATCAGCGTATCCAGGAGATACTAGTGCAAGAACGAGCACAACAGCAGCAAGACGGGCAACAGCAACAACGCTCAACAACATTAACACCACAACAGCAAAAACAACAACATCAACCACATGTACAACAGTGACAACAACAAATGTGGCAGCAGGAGCAAGAGCAAAGACTTCGACAACAACAGCAACAACAACAACAACGACAACGACAACAACAACAACAACAACAACAACAACAACAACAACAACAACAACAACAACAACAACAACAACAACAACAACAACAACAACAACAACAACAACAACAACAACAACAACAACAACAACAACAACAACAACAACAACAACAACAACAACAACAACAACAACAACAACAACAACAACAACAACAACAACAACAACAACAACAACAACAACAACAACAACAACAACAACAACAACAACAACAACAACAACAACAACAACAACAACAACAACAACAACAACAACAACAACAACAACAACAACAACAACAACAACAACAACAACAACAACAACAACAACAACAACAACAACAACAACAACAACAACAACAACAACAGCAGCAACAACAACAGCAACATGTTCAACACCAACATCAGGTCCAACAATCACTTTGTAGTGCGACCTCACAAAATCAACAGTTGCTGCAATGTGACACCGCCTACTACGCACCATTATCTCCTGGATACCCTAATCCACTTTTTGAGACATATATGTTATACTTCCTGAAACATTGTCCGCCCCAGGTGAAAACATGTTTTGGTTGTGACCAGACACTGAAAACAGGAGGCCAAATTGGAGAACCGCCATATGATTTGGTTATTGTTTCAAATGCAAAAAGGTCCTATTATGACAGGGCAGGACAATTGCAAGAGAGACCGGGAAATGTGTACTACCATGTAAACGCCGGGTGCATGAAAAAACACCAAGCATATTTCATGGCATCACAGGTGCAAATACCATATGTGATCAAAGATATGATGACACCAGCTCACTATCTCTTTGTCAGAGAATTTGGGCTAGAAATATAAAATCTTGAACACAACGAAAGAAATTTGATATCTAAGGAGAGAAGGACGAGAGGAAGAAGATATAGAACGAGCAAAAATGTGAGTGGGAAAACGAAGAGTGAGTTTACCACGATATTTTGAGTTATATTAAACTATTACAAGACTAGTGTTTCTATAACTGCAGAGAAACTCAGAAAGAATTTTTTGCTTTTATGATATAATTTAACAAATGTTGAAACAATTTACAGTATTTCGTAACATCAATTAATTTACAAATTGTCATTATCTGAGGATAAAATCTAACAACGATCGACTATTTACGTACCTTTTCGCAACTCGTTCTGTAATATAATTCATTTTACATTTCATTAAACCAAGAATTGGCTTCTGAGTTCATCTCTTTTTATTTTGTTTGTGTCGTTAATTTTTCGTTCTCATGGTATTACCGCGACCGTAAATATACGAGAATGTCCTTTAATAAGCACTGTACTCAGTACTTTGCATGTAGATTAATACGTTCCTACAAGAGCGACAGTTGAACTTATACATGGTGGCGCTAGTTAATTAACAGCATGGACATTGTTGTGAGTAACAAATTCATGGTTATTTTGCACTGTTATCGTGACTTATTGTGAGGACTTAATCCTTTGTGTGGATTAAATCTCGGTTACTATAAGAACAGTTTAAAATGTAAATAAAACTTCTGGAAAAGCTGGCTCCCAATTTCTGAAATGATCATTTTAATTGCGCTTAAAAAAAGCCACGTGCGCCATTTCCATCTCGTCGAAATCTCCGCGTTTCACCGTCCGCAGTCCGCGTCCGGCTCATATCCACACGCCCTTCCAAGTTGTTACAAGGTTTTCGAACAAGTCTGGTACAATCATGATAAAACATGAATGTTACAATGCTGACGAAAGGAGGTTTAACAATATTGTTATATCATGGTTGTATTGGAACAAAGTTCTGACAAGTCTGATAATAATTATCAAGAACGTTGTTGCAAGTTGTTAACATCTTAAGTTCCAAACTTGATGGCAACTTGTGACGCGCCCTTACTGTGTGATATTTTTTTGTGTGTACATGATCAAATACAACCCACAGTGTAAGTGTCAGGAGGGGAGCTTGAGAAGCTGTCGAATGGTTCTGGTTGAGATGTTCTGTACAAAAAAAAACATTAGGAAAAGTAAGTAGCTTTCTTCCTTTCGCAATAAAATAGCTGCTCACATTTACAAATAACAAGTATTGTAAATAATATACCGTAAATAGTCCAAAGTTAGACCTCTACATTTTGATATGCATATATAGCTTCAATCAATCTCTTAAAGATATAAATTTTTATTAATTTTTCCACACCCCCTTTCATGTAAATATGCTTTGTAGCTTGTTCTTCTTTATAAACAAAGATTAATATTTATAAGCTTTAGAAAATTTACTGTTCAGAATCTTCCCAGAAAGTCAACTGCATTTTCTGGCCAACAAAAGCGCTGAACTACGGTGGTTTGGAAGGGCCATCGGTCTCGCTCCTTTTTTCTCGCCGCGCTTTCGGTTAATCCGCCACTTACCTGCCGCGTTTCCAGTTAGCCCGCCACTTACGCTGCCACTTACGCCGCCACTTACGCCGCCACTTACGCCGCCACTTACGCCGCCACTTACGCCGCCACTTACGCCGCCACTTACGCCGCCACTTACGACGCCACTTACGACGCCACTTACGACGCCACTTACGACGCCACTTACGACGCCACTTACGACGCCACTTACGCCGTCACTTACGCCGCCACTTACGACGCCACTTACATAAAGTTTCCACAGTCAAAACAAGTGATCCAACTTCAAAATGGCGATGAATGAAATCACGGAGGTAGTATATTACACGTTTTTAAAATAAATTTACATTAAAATTTACATATTTTGAAAAGCATTATGATATAAATTTGCATCAACGACCTTCTAATTTAAACAGGTTGTAAAATTCCTAAAAGAAAACAGAAAGATAAGCGATGGTGTTACGGAAAGATTTCGCGTGGAAAAGGTTAGAATAATGGGATTTTACGGTTGTTCACAAGTTTACGACAAATAATTTTGAAACTGCGTTGTCATAAATTTAAAGTTGGCAGTAAGAATCCACTAATATAATCACATAAATATGTATGCAATGCAACGCATGCAGCTAATCAGGCAATGAATTACTTGGTTGAGGTACTTCACTATATTATCTCAAACTCATTAATAATTCATGAAGCAATTAGCAAATCATGTTAGTCTATTTTCCTCACATGATGATACTGGATACTTGGCGAAGTATGTTGATCCAGTCCTAGGACTGGATCAAAATTATATCCAGTCCAAAGACTGGATATATTTAATAATTCATTCGTTTGAGATGTCATTCCAAATCCTCCAATTTGGACTGGACTAGATTTCTAGTCCTTGCAGTTGGATCAAACTGCGCGGACTTGAAATCTAGTCAAGTCCTCACAGTCGGATTTGAAATATTACTTAAATCATAAATGTGTACGCTGATTGGCAGAGGAAATATGGGTTTCAAAGCAAATTTTAGAGATTTATAAACAAACTGCATTTTGGAATTTATTGTATCTTCCTGTCAATTTTGCACAATTTCATGTACCGGTAGTCTACACAGAGTTTCAGAAATAGCCTGTTCCTTAATATTTGTTTTATTTTGGATTCGTCTTTAAAAGACTTGAAAGACAATCTGTCTAAGGAATTAAACAAGAGAGCTGACTATATTAGTATTATATTGTTTGATAACTATATTATTAGCAAAGGTATTTGGTATACTTATTATTGTATGAATAGGCGCTCAGGTATTGTTGCCATGGCAGCAATAATGCAGCATCATATGCTGAACCATAGACATTCTAAATAACACCAGAGAGGGCATCCTGCCGTTTTTTCCAGGCGAAAAATGGAACGCGCTTATTGGGGGAAGGGGGCAAATTCGAGCCCCGCATGAAAACCTAGGCACTCATTGGCTAGATTGATACCTCGTTAACAACCACTTTAGCAACAGCTGAAAATCGGAAAAAATTGGGTGATTTTGTTTACCTTTGTGCGGCCAATTTTTCCGGGTTTTGTCAGGGGAAAATTTCTCTTTAAACTGCTTTTAATATTTTCTTACAACCTGAAGTAATATTTTAGGCTATAACCATTTAATAATAAAAAGTTCGGGTTTTTTGCCTTCGTACATCATAAATATCCCCCCTCCCCCGCAGTCCTTAAGTTAGATGCCCTCTCTAGGTGTTATTTATAATCTCTATGTGGCGAACCACATGTCGGTCCAAATCATTTTCAATGTTTCCTTTAGTATTTTTTTAACTTTCACATAATTTCAGGTGATCAAAGGGATTAATTATTCAATTCAGGGCATTTGGGGAGATGCGACCTAAAATCTGGTCTTTAGGCCCCATCAGATGTTCTTGTTCGATAGGTTGTTGAACACTATGTTAAAGCTATACGGAAAAGAATTATTTTGATATTTTTTATTTAAAATTTCTATTTTGGTTCTCAGAAGCTATTTCCTCAAAGCTACTTCAAAAACTGAGTTAAATCTGAGAAAATGCGAGAGCTGCAAGGATGTTTTTCCCACCATAAAAATGATATAAGAAAAGAATATAGTCTAGCTCAGAGACGATTATAAACCCAAAATAGTAAAATTATCATTGTGTTCTATTTTAAGAAAAGCTCTGATCAAGCACTCAGGCATATGCTTTTCTGTAAAATAATTTTGAACTGCTTTATGTATAGATGGATATAGCTGCAATAAAAAAGGCTAAAGATGAGGAGCTTCGGGAACTTAGATTGGTTCATCGTGGTGACATATTAGCCCTTCGTGCATTTGTTGAGAAGGGATTGAGCTCAGAAACAGCGGAGAAAAAGCGAAGTTTGTTGGAGTCTTTAAAGGATAAATTTTCGGCTGACAAAACTGGAAAGAATGCAAAAAAAAGAAAAGCAAGTTCTTCACCTACCGGTACCACGGGGAAGGAACCTTCGAAGAAGTCAGTGGCAACAACGAGGAAAGTATATGCTGGCTGGCAACACTATGATCGCAGGCAAAAACGCTACATGTCAGTCCGCTTGATTAATGGTGGTGGAATGCGCAATATTGATATTCCAATAGAGGCAACCAAAGCAGAAATTATCAACCAACTGAAAGCAGTTTTTTTTCCAGATGGGACATGTATATTTGGAAAAACATTTGAAATGCAATTTACCCTTGGAAACTTTAAATGCGAAGAGGTTAGTGAAGAAAATTGTACATTATCAGGATACATTCATCGAAACAGACTAACCAAATGCCGACTCTACTTATTGAGTAAACTATACGAGGACATGATTTCGAGCGATAGTGACTCTGAGGATCTTCAGCTTTCCGTCAATTCGATGAGTTCCGGTGTCTCCAAGGGAAAGCATTTAACTGGTGAATCTTCAAGCAGCGTATTCTCAGAAGGTAAACCAAAATGTTCAGAGGCAACAGGGAGCTCAAGCCAGGTAACCACTTTTGAAGATGACCTAGCTGATGTTAATCATAAAGATAGCAGTCAAGAAATCACATTTCAAGATGAAATGAACAGTGTCGTTGATCGTTCCGACGATATGGTTTTAAAGCTTCGTGCTGCTATCGTTCCTTATGAGCCAAGTGAATCAGATGAGGGGATTGTGACTGTGTCAGTTCGCCATGTTTCGTTAGGAGTTCAAAAAAGACGTTTTAGCAATTCTAACCAAATACCTGCTGTTTTTGATTGGGTAGGATCACTTGCAATTCAACCAAGAACCTTCAGGCTTTCCAGCTGTGATGTTGTACATTTGACTCCAAGTATGCCAATTACTTTGAATTGGTTGACAAATGTCTTATTCAAATGGTTGAAGCCCCAGAACACGCTTTGAAGATTGCCGACAGCGGTTTCATCATACCTATTCCCGATGAAAGCCCGCCCGCGATACTATTAGCATCAGAAGGTATGTAAGTTTAATATAAGTTCATTATATATTGCTGAAATTTATTATAATTGACTTCTTAATTTACATGCATGCGCAGTAATAATAATAATAGTAACAATAATAGAAATGACGTCGATCAAATCCATTTCAAATTTTACATAAAGCATTTTCTTTCATTTTCAGGCCTCAAGAACAACGCGGAATTGAAAACTGCCAAGGAATCACAGATACCGACGTCGTCCAGCATGTAGAAACTTCTGAAGACATCGAAGATCAACATGTTCGTGAAGCGTATACAGTTGACAGCGCTCTTTTTGAAGACAACATGCATGATGATGAAAGGTAGATAGCTGTAAATTGTATTATAAACAACATGGCTTTCTTTTCATACTATTAATCATTGATTCAGGCGAGTCACTCCAACTTATATTGTATAGGGTTATCGAAATAAGAAGAGTGAATGTAATGAAAGATATGTCGATAATTTTAAAGATGATGCTATTCTTTCTCATCCTATCAAAGTCGTCATGATAAACTCTTTTGGAAAGAAAGAAAAAGACGTAGATGATGGCGGACTCCTACGTGATGCACTGTCGGCATTCTGGAGTAAATTTTATGACTCTTGCACAGTTGGCGAAGAGGAACGCGTACCAATGGTCAGACATGACTTCAAGGAGAATGAGTTGCAAGCAATTGCAAAAATCTTAGCGAAAGGGTACCAAGACGTTAAGTTTTTACCTGTTAAATTAAATAAAGCTTTTCTTTTTGCTGCCCTTTTTGATAGTAGAGACTTGCCAGAGGAAATGTTACTAAATTCCTTTTTAAAATACGTCTCCAAGGATGAGCGAGATATAATTGAAGCGGCTTTGAAAGATGAGTTAGACAAAAGTCAAGACGACGAATGGATTGCGTTTTTAGAAAGGTTTGAATGTCGAACAATTCCCACGAAAGAAAAGCGAAAAACAGTTATTCTTGAGCTGGCTCACAAGGAAATGGTCCAAATAGCACAATACGTAATCGATAGTTGGCAAAAGCCTGTTAAAGTTCGTCTCAGTGGTTACGGCTGTTTTGCTTCAAAAGAATCGTTTGAGAAGTTCTACGAGAGTTGCAAGCCAACAGTTAAAAAAGTATTGAGTATGATCAAATCGAAGCCAGCAAATAATTCTCAACGTGCAGCACTTTCCTATCTTCAACGTTATATTCGAGGTCTTGATGATGAGAAATTGACGAAATTCTTACGATTTTGCACCAGTGCGACCATGTTATGTGTTGAATCCATTGAAGTAACGTATACTGATCTTGACGGGGCTGCACGACGGCCAGTTGCTCACACATGTGGATCAGTTCTTGAGCTTCCTACGACATACCAGTCCTTTCCTCAATTCCGCCAAGAGATGAATTCAATCTTTACTAGCGAGTACTGGGATATAGACATTGCTTAACATTCAAGTTGAATTGCATCATCCTTTTTATATTTTCTGAACTTTTTTGGGTTTTTATTCAGTTAGCTAAATGTGTCATAGCTCAAGTGCATGTCTTCTTTGTGACAGTGTGCATGACTTGTTGAGTTTACTACAGTCTTAGTGATACGCGATAACCTCACTAAACAACATGGTTAACACCATAGATATCTCAGACGCACTAGATGGTGCATTCCACGTACTGTGGCCAGGCGAAAATTGAAGCCAGATCGCCGGCGCTGGTCGTTCCGTCGCTGGAGTTGATACGGAGCATGACCATTTGTGTATTTTGCATTGCCGAAATGGACAAAGTTGACAGTAAATCCAGCTTAATGCAGCTAAAAGTATTTAATACACAAATGCAGAAAAGTATAGTGTTTTCTTTAGCATTTTATTGATGAGTGGGAACGACCAATATGGCCGCCGCCTATTGTTATGAGGGGATACTGCTGAGATTTTGGGCATCACTTTTTGATATATAGATGCGCTATCTAGTGTATATGAGATATCTATGGTTAACACCCATATTATACAGCCATATTTATACGTCACGACTCACAAATTCATAATGTAAAATACGTTTTATAGCGTAAATATACAAATTCTAACAATTGCGCTTTATTCAGTGTTAGATATTAAACTTAGATATTAAATTTTATTTCTCCCTCAATTTAAAACTGAAACTGTGGTTATAAGGTTTATTTCTATAATAGTAGACACTTCTAGTAATTACGTCGCATCTACGTGGAAGTGAGGTTGAGGGGGAAAACATAAAGACTCCAGATACGATAAAATGTGCTTCAGCCTCACTATCATATACCTGTGACGTTCCAGTGGAATGACCAATTAGATTGTTCACATTGTTTGTGTAAAGTTATTGATTGTTTAACTCAACAATATGATGCATTAGCGTTGTATAGCTACAAATTCTCTGCTTCACTGGCGTTGGATGGCATTTGCAATCCCTTTTCTTCCATAATGATATCCATCAGTTCCTTAAATTCTGGAGCACACCCATGCTGTTCAGGTTTTCTGGTAAACATGGTTGTAGCGATGTCATGATCTTCTCGAGAAACAGGAACTGAATAATTTTCAACTTCTGCAGACAGTGGGTTGAAATACAGAACATCTGGAACCCCGGAAGGTGATTCCGCATTATTTGATGGCCGAATACGATGTAGATTCCAGCTTCTCACCATAGTATTTAACTCTTTCTGAATCACCTTCATAAAGCAAAACTTCAAGCACTCTCTCTCGAATTCGTCGTATTCACTATACAATCCTATATCTCTTACATCTTTGAGATATCTTATCCACCAGTCGGTGCAACTTTTTCTAAGGATTCCCCACCAGGCTTCAATCCGCTGATTGGAAGTAGAACGCCCGTACATAAAACTCTTCTCACCGGAAAATTCGTCTACTTGAAATCTTCGATAAAAACGTTGTATAGCCGCGACATTCACATTTTCTGTCCCTCTATCTGAACAAATTATCGATGCAGTACTTCCAAGCAGTAAAACATATTTACAGAAGTAGTGCGCAATTATTTCCGGGTTATTGTTAGAAGATGCAACTTCTAGCCATAGAATTTGACGACTATATCCGTCTATATAGCACCGTGAATACAAAAGCCAAAAGGCTTAAGCTTATCGTAGCCATCTATGTGCCAAATATAGTTTGGCCCTTTGGAACAATATCGTCGTCGTCTCAAGCGATGACGAGACCGAGCTTCCACGCCTTCGGGATCAACAACTTTCAGGATTTGACGAACGACATTTCTTGTCACAACAAGACCATGATCGTTTGTTAATTTTTGGTGCATCGCCCTGTAGCCAAGTAAACTTGCGCTTGAAGCAAGTTCTATTTCAATGACCCTTACTACTTCATCAAAATCGCTGGGCTCTTTTCTTCTTTGGCAACCTGTAGCACGCAAAATTCGTTTAAGCTGTCGAATGCTTAACGTAAAACTATGAATGTTAACCATAAATCCAAGAATCTCGGCTGCTTGGAGTCCCATATGAAAATATTTTTCGACAAGTTCATTTCGACTGAGTTCATTTCCACTATCCAGTGCAGGGTTATAGTAAGGTGGCTCCACAGCAATAGCTACGTGGAACACAATGCAGAATATTACATATCCATACATCGTTTTGCTTAAAGCATCGGTCAAACTGTTTTGAGTATTATTTCTACAGTCATAAGTGGCGGCGTTAGTAGCGGCGTAAGTGGCGTCGTAAGTGGCGGCGTAAGTGGCGGCGTAAGTGGCGTCGTAAGTGGCGTCGTAAGTGGCGTCGTAAGTGGCGGCGTAAGTGGCGGCGTAAGTGGCGGCGTAAGTGGCGTC
This sequence comes from Muricea muricata, assembly GCA_963855995.1. Lineage (NCBI taxonomy): Eukaryota > Metazoa > Cnidaria > Anthozoa > Malacalcyonacea > Plexauridae > Muricea > Muricea muricata. Next base: position 26,485,257 of record OY979718.1, on the reverse strand, counting down.
GTAAGTGGCGTCGTAAGTGGCGGCGTAAGTGGCGGCGTAAGTGGCGGGCTAACTGGAAACGCGGCAGGTAAGTGGCGGATTAACTGAAAGCGCGACGAGAAAAAAGGAGCGAGACCGATGGCCCTTCCAAACCACCGTACTGAACTGGCTTGAGGCAACCTGTAAACTGAAAAAAGGGCGCAAAGTTGCATTGCTTGGTGGCCTTGCCATTCGCTACATGTTCTCAAAAAAATAAGATGTTCAGATGGAAACAAGCAGCCTTCCAGATGACCGCGGATGACGGGCGGAACCACCAGCTTGGTTAAGATTATCCAATATAGAGGCTAATGAATAAAGTTTGCATGCATTTTGGACTTTAGTTTCCACAAAAATAGTAAAATTAGTACGATGGACAAATTCAAAAGAAAAGTTCGTTGCCGATGGCTTTGAAGGTAGCGAAAGGCACCGTTTAGTGTTAAATACTCTATGGTTTGCTACAGTACGTCTGAACTGGAAAATGGCCTTGAAACCTGTATCAATATGCTGACTAGTGTCTGCTTAATTTGCCCACTAGTGACCCATTACAGTAGAAAATAGTTATCGACACGAGCGTTGTTAATAAAACAATATTTAATATCTCCATTGATTGGAAACATACAATACCTGGACAATTACACGATATGTAGTAAGTAAATCATAACTTAGTAAATATATTAACTTAAAATATATATACATGACTAGGTACAATTTCACTTTTAAGTGAAGTAATAAAAGTGCCGTAGCCATCCCCAATCTTTGTAGTTCCGCGACACAAGTTTCAAATTATCATTTTTCATCTTTTAAAATCAAAATTAATTGATTTCACAGTCAATGGGCACGAAAATATTTACATAGCGGGCCAAGTATAAATGATTGTTGGCTGGCTACGCTACTGAGCAGTAATGTACTACCATAATAATAATGTACAATCCGTATACTCTGTTTCAAGTATTACCAAGTCCAACCAGTTTCGACTGAAATCGTGCAACTATAATTTATTTTCTTATGAAAATGTTCAGTTGTAACATTTGCAACGCTACACAATGATGCACCTAAATGACAAAAATGCCTTACTGTCTTTCGGTGTTCTACGCGCTAGTACCAATGCTGACAAACTGCATTGATGATGTTAAAGTAAAATCCAATGCAAATTAGAATTTCAAATTTTGCTGTTTCTCGCGTTAACTTTAGGTTGCAGTGCACTTATATATGAAGGTCTGTGCAAAGGACCAGAGCAAAACACGATTCACTGACATCGCCAAACATTTTAGACTGAAAACAAGACAAGGAAAATGGAAGCTGTTGTAAAGCAGCAGCTTTAAAATACTGACCATGCAGCATCGAGAAGTACCTATTACAGAGCCAAGTATACATTATCGAGCCAGCACAATGCAATATATTGAGTTTTGATGTAACAAGATAAAGGGGGTTGAAACTGAGTGAATATTGAAGTTACAATATTCTTAAGAATAAGATAATGAGAAGCGATAGTTGACGAGGGTATCACATCACAGAAATCGACAGCAAAATCGATCGGTTTCAAAGAAAGTTTGAATAAGACGCCAGTCAGTTTCCCATCTATTTGTATCTCGACGCCAGCCAGTTTCCTATCCATTTTCACTATCCACGCTCTTACCAAAATTTCAAGTTCATCTTCTAATTTTCAAACACAACGTCTCCCGCGGTCGAGCATTCTGTTGCCATACGATGAGATACTCGACGTACAGGGCTGTGGGGCTGTAGCTACCACACTGCTTTCATTCATCGTGGTATACCTCAACAGGTCTCAAGTACTCGTATCTGCTTTACCTTTGCCATTCTTCCGCAGCCACGAGCTATTATTGCTGAAGTCCGACGTCTCGGAATCATGCTCGGGCGACGTATTGAGCTGCAATGCATTTAGTTTTCGTTCGATTTTACACTTTTCGAACTGCAGCAATGGAGACAATGGCGCAGTGTAAGTGGCAGGAACATCAAATTTCCGATATTCTCCAGTTGCTTCGATATCTTTCCACTTTTCCCTGTTTTCCTTAATTACTGTACACAATACGTCCATTTCGGGAAAAATTTCAGCCAATAATCTGGATAAAATAGCATTGCCAACAGTTAAGGAACATCATATTCTTTATCTACGTTTATTAAGAAAGTTTTTGAGTTTGTAAAAGTATCCGGGTTCATTGTTTTTCAAATCCACGTTTCGTGAGACGCTTAGCCTTAGAGCTAGCTTGACACAGCAACTGTTGTGTACATGTTAATGTATACCAAGCATAATTTTCACTGTATTAAAGTTTTGATCTCGAAATAGATTGTAATAAATTTCAAAAAACATAGGATGGTGCATGTTCACGTTAAATGCAATTTAAATTCACAAATATATGAGCCCTTTTGTAGAACTTGAATATAATTTGAGTAGAATATAATTGTTTTTTTTTAGAAAAAAACTGAAGCTGCACTTTTATGCGTAAGCTACGATTAATCCTAATTTAGCTGCAATAGTTTGAATACGTCTAAATAAATGACCCTCTTTCAAAAGTTATTGTCAGTCGATGTCACAAGTTTTATTATTTGCATATGCAACTAAGTTGAACATCTGACCTGAGTAACACAAATTGTTCATGCAAACGAACTTACATTGCGATTTCAAGTGATTTTCTCGCATACAAAGTTCACACAATTTTTTTTCCGGATACGACACTAATGCTTGAAATCTTTATAGTTTACCTATATGTTGGATGGACAACACCATCAATGAAATCAATCTGTAATTTTGGAATGCATGCCCGATCACGGTCCATCATTTCAGACGGTTTGTAGCCCATCGCTTTTTCCTAAAAAGTTGATATGAGTTAATAGCTGAAAGTTTAGTAAATATCCAGCACGATAAATGTTAAGCGATCTTTCGAATTCTTCACGTGCAATATCTTTATTATCAACGCAGACTAACGCTGTATGGAGAGATTGTACCGGTCTGTGGCAAATGTTTATATAATAGACCCATTGTTCGTTTTGTACCTATTTTGTTCAACTCCAGCTATTGTAGTCCATATAGTTAACAGTCTATAGTCTTCAAAAAGGTATCCACCGAATACGATAAAAATTCAGACATAAAAATGACGTCTAAGATGAAAAAAGTAGTGTAATACACAACTTCATGTTGCCAACTGATGTCAGTGTCGCCACGAATTATTACAAATTGCTGCTTCAATATCGACATTTTATGCATTAAATAACGTACGTATTTCGCTTAAATCGATATGGGTGTAACTTTGAAGATCTTTCTCCCCGATAAGCTTTATAAACCATGTATTAATTGTGGTAGAGTCGAAAAATATTGTCATAAATAGACACAAGTGTTCACGTTCACTTTGTCGTTCATGTTTCTTCGTCGATTTCAGAATTCGTAAAATTGACCAATCACAGCGAAGCACAAAAGTTCTAAACATTTGCCACAGACCAGATTGTATGATGATTTCCGTTAAATTTTGTTTTTTCGATCAGCTTTGAAACACTTATCAACTTCGACTTGTTTGCATTAATAAATTGTACATGAAGAACACTAAGAACGGAGTAAAGTAGTAATAAGAATAGATGTCATTGTAAATTTAAACGCCATTTCAGAGAACCGGCGGTACATCAATGTAATAACGCCAGAGCGAGACTATAGGGACAGCAGTGGGCAATGGGCATGCGTTTTTATAATACAGCCTTAATTATTCTCCAACAATTCGGATGGAGAAACCGCTGTCTAGATGTGATGGCATACGCATTTATAACGATGACAACTATTCAATTCAACTCACCAAATCTCCTTGAGAAAAATATTCTGCATACACAAGGTCCTAAGTATTACAAAATGAATGCTACGTTAAAAGAGCCTAGATTCATATTAATCTGACACTGCAGAGAACAACGAAAAATTCGTTGTCTCGAGCGGGATTCGAACTCGCGTCTTTGGGTTTCTAGACCGCCGCTCTACCAATTGAGCTATCGAGTCAAGTGGGATTGGTAGCGAGTCTTATCCAATTTTTTAAGTGCTCGAAATATTTTCCTGACGCGAGTTCGAATCCCGCTCGAGACAATGAATTTTTCGTTGTTCTGTGCAGTGTCAGATTAATATGAATCTAGTTTTTCATATCTCTGAGGATGGTTCTGAAATAGAATTGAAACACTGCGCGTCCTCAAAGACAAGCGTTAAGTCGTCAGGAAAATATTTCGTGCACTTAAACTGGATAAGACTCGCTACCAATCCCAGTTGACTCGATAGCTCAATTGGTAGAGCGGCGGTCAAGAAACCCGAAAATGCGAGTTCGAATCCCGCTCGAGACAACGAATTTTTCGTTGTTCTCTGCAGTGTTTTCTGCATGCTTTCATATCTCTGAGGATGGTTCTGAAATTAAAAGAGCCTATTTGCCTGCATCAGCCCATAAAGAAACAAAGACTTATTCTTATAATCATAATGAAGTGCAAAATCATCTCCGTCAGCAGAAATTTTTTTTGGGATCACTTTGGTTGGGAGCTTTGTAACCGCGCCTACTATAACGCAATAGGAAAACTCCGCCTAATGTTAACCCTGATCCTAACCCCAACCCTAACCGCCTAAAGGCCTAACCGTAATTTTATTTTTACCCTAACCCTAACCCTAACCCTAACCCTAACCCTAACCTTAATCCTATTCGGGAAAAAAATTGAAAAAAAAAAAAACCAACAAACAAGACAAAACCAAAAACAGCGCGCACGGGATCGAACCCTAGCCCACAAGAGCACGGGCAGCGCCTTAGCCGATTGAGCTAACGAAGCTCTACGGATTTTAGCGTTCAAAAATTGTTTTTAACTTACTTCTACCGGCGAAGTTTTCCTATTGCGTAATAGTAGGCGCGGTTACAAAGCTCCCAACCAAAGTGATCCCAAAAAAAATATTAGCTCTCCGTCAAGGTCTGAGACATATTCAACTAGTATACTATGTCACGTGTGAATGTCCGTTCGAATGAAAAAAAGTTCTACGTTGATGAATCAGAGCTGCATAGTTTACACAAGAAAAATACTTAATCTGCTTACCGCAGCAGCGCTCGCCGAATCGAATGGTTTCACTTGGTCAGACAGATCGCACGACGTCATCATTAGGTACAACAACAATTCTCTTTGCGTCTCGTCAGACGGATTAAAACCAACTGAAAGAATGAAAGGATTGCTTTGCTTCCATGACATTTATATGTCCTCACTTTACTGAAATTTGTGTATGTTTGGGTCTAAGATTTTCTGGATATAAATTACTGACAAACACGATCGGTCAAGTCAAATCAAATTACAGTTGAAATGAGGAATGGTGAGTATAAAGCTCCTACAATCGATCATTGTTAATATTTTACACTTCAAGCTCTTATTCTCATAATTCTAATTCTAATAAATCTAATTGCAATATTGTATTTGTATAATAATAATAATAATTATAATAATAATAACAATGACTCTAATATTTCTAATAATAGTCAAAATTCTACAATTCCAATAATTCGAATAGTATATAAAATAGTTATGACACAATTTTCACGATTCAGGCAACGCCTGACTAGAAAGCGCAAACTGATTGTTATTAAAACGATTTCACGTCAGTACAATAGATAGTTTAATGCACTTACACATACCTCGTGCGAGCATTTTAAGATCCTTTAGTATTTTGAAATGATGGGATAGGTCTGTAGCTAAAATAATTTTTCTCGTTAAGCCCATTATTTCGTGATATTCCTATGAAAAAGAAAACGAAATAATTTGCATGGCGCAGATTAGAATAAAGACTTGGTTAAATATTCCTGGTTAAAAATTTACTCGGTTAAAACTATGTAAATTGTGTATGGGAGAATGGGAAAACTCGACATTCCTTAAATGTTTATTTGAAGATTGGCATTATTTATCTGGCTAAGTTATTAATGGCATTCGTCCGTTGTCGTTATAGGTTGAATTTTTTGTTCGAACAGGATAGCTGAATTAATGATAATTATACACACGTAATTGTGGCACGTATGCCAAGCCTATCAGCATGCTGTGAACAAGTTGTGCTTGCCCCATGTAACAAGGTTGACGGCAATATCACATTTGTTACAAGGTTGTCTTTATATATGTTTATGCTCCCACATAGCGTATTTTTTTGTGTTTTTGGTATGATTAGTCTGTGAAATTCACAAATACAAGCCGACAAGGTACACAATAGACAATTTGCATAATAGACTAAAGGTGTACACGACACAGTTGTAGAGCGCTTAATTATAATTATAATATAAAAGAATTTTTAAGTGAATAAGTTGCGACTTAAAGTTTCATGCAACAAGCAATCACCAGTCGACTGCCTGATGATTGCTTGCTGCAAAAAACTTTAAGTAGTAATTTATTCAATTAAATGTATATATATATATATATATATATATATATATATATATATATATATATATATATATATATATATCAGCTGGGCTAAGCATCAGCTGGGCTAAGCAATACACCGACATCAGCTGGGCTAAGCAATATCAGCTGGGCTAAGCAATACACCGACATCACTGACCACGACATAAAAATTATCAAGCACGCAAGGCAATCCCTCCTGTTTCACAACAACCAAACCTGGACAAAAAAGAACACTACTGACGCATTTGATGTAACCATGGGGAGTTACGACGGCGCCGAGGTCTGCGAACTTGTCGGCCTATTCATCCTCAACAAGCTAGAAGATCGCTTCGAGAACATCGGACTGTACCGTGATGACGGCCTAGCTGCCGTTAAAACAACATCAGGCAGACTAGCAGACAAGGCCAGAAAACAGCTGACGGAAACCTTCAGCAAATTTGGGCTGAAAATCACAGCTACGGCAAACCTGAGGCGAGTAAACTTCTTAGACATAACACTTGACTTGACGAACGGCACATACAAACCGTACAGAAAACCCAATGACGAACCCTTGTACATCAACCGTCTTTCAAACCACCCACCTGCTATCGTAAAGCAGCTACCTTCATCCATCAACAAACGTATCAACAAACTCTCATGCAACAAACAGACATTTGATGACTCATCCCAACTGTACAATGACGCTTTAAGACAAAGCAACTTTAACGCAACTCTGACCTACGAGCAATTTACAAGCAACGAAAACAGCGACAGCAACAAAACGCAAAGACGAAACAGACAACGCAACACTATATGGTACAATCCCCCTTACAGCAAGAACGTAAAAACAAATATAGGACAACGATTCCTCCAGCTGATTGACAAACACTTCCCTTCTTCTAACAAACTACACAAAATCTTTAATCGACACAACGTACGAATTAGCTACAGTTGCCTAGACAACATGAGCTCGTTCATAAACAGGCACAATAGGAAAATACTAACCAAACACACGAGACAAACGAACGTAAGCAACACAAACAACACGCGACAGTGCAACTGTAGACAACCCAACAAATGCCCGGCCGAAGGTAAATGTCTCACAAAAAGCGTTGTGTATCAAGCCGAAGTTACAGCAGACAACAATAAGCCAGTAAAGTACATTGGAGTCACCGCCGATGACTTTAAAACAAGATTAAGAAACCACGTCAAGTCACTCGCTCACAAAAAGTACTCAAAGGAAACGGAGCTATCAAAGCATGTATGGGAACTGAAGGCAGCAAAAAAGCCATTCACTATCAAATGGTCATTGCTTAAGAAGGTTCCCGTCTACAAAGCTGGTTCTAGAAGATGTAACCTATGCCTTGAGGAAAAACTTACTATCATGAAAAACAAAGATAATGCCTTATTGAACAAACGAACCGAACTATTTACCAAGTGTAGACATGTAACGCGATACCTAGTATCAAACTGTAAATAGAGAGCAACTTCACCAGATCCGTCAGTTGCCTGACGATCGCTTTATAGCGTGAAACTCGGAGTAGCACAGCAGGTCTACGAAATAAATAAATATATCCGCTCTACTAGTAATGGTATTGAGCGCTCTAAAATCATTGACAAGTCTCGTAACCATTCTGGTACAGTTAATTCCTGGTATATATATATATATATATATATATATATATATATATATATATATATATATATATATATATATATATATATATATATATATATATATTTATATATATATATATATATTTATATATATATATATATATATATATATATATATCTATTATTAATGATAATAATTCATGAGAAAAACACAAAGGAAATCATAGCCGTGACTAGAGTTTATACATAGGTCGCCCAACTAAGCTCGCACGCAGTGGCACGCCACGCAAATTCGCCACGCACGCGCGCGACTGCCTATCTATTATATATAATAATAGATAGGCAGTCGCGTGCGTGCGTGGCGTGCCACTGCGTGCGCGCTTAGTTGGTTGACCTATGGTCTATATACGAGATAAAACACATGTCGATTTTCACAAATCTTTTACTTCGATTTTCTCGGCTTATACAACATCTATATTGAAAATTCTTTTATATACAAACGGACAAGATGGGTATAAAATGAATCGATTTAAAAGTCATTTAAAACACTCGCAATTCGCGCTTTATCAGATATACAACGCTCGGCTTCGCCTCGCGTTGATAAAGCACTCCTGCGCATGTTTTAAAATATTATATATATATATATATATATATATATATATATATATATATATATATATATATATATATATATATATATATATATATATATATATATATATATATATATATATATATATATATATATATATATATATATAATATTATTATGACTGTATCAATGTTATTGATATCTATTCGGACAGTCACACACGTTCTACTTGTGCAGCTAGGACGATGTTGTATTAGCCAGCAAATTCAACAAGCAACACTAAAAATTTCAATAACTTACTCTTCCAGTCAAATTTTCAAATATATTACATCCTTCCGTGTTTAATATGCAACACGTTTGTGCAAAGTGGTGCCTCTAAAGAAGGCAGAAAAATTCAATCGACATTACGTGAGAAAGCAAAGTGCAGTAACAAGTAAAAAACAGGTTTTCTACCTCCATTACCGACCCCTCTGAACTGTACAAGGCAGCAAGAACAGAGTTCTAGAAAAAAATGTCACCGGTGTTATAGCCTGACATTCAGGGACAAAGCTAACATGCTATTAATTAGGAGGGGTTAAATATTTATATAACGATGTTCTGTCAACTAATTCCTTCTTTCAGGTAGAGTATATATACGAATACACGAATACTCCCATCCCCGAATTACTTTCCCCTCCTGCTTACAAATTGTTTTACTTTAGCGTAATGGAAAACTTTAGCGATCTCAAAAGGTTTAATATTGGCGAAGAAACGAAAATTTACGTCCACTGTTGAAAAGGGCGCCCAAAATTTGAATAAATGCAAAGTTTTATGGATAAATATTATAACATTGGGAAAATATGGCAATGAGAAGTTTGTAGATTTCATATATTATTGTAATGGAAAACACTAAATCAATAACCATTTCGAGCCGAAGTGGGTTCCGCCGTTTCTTCGCTTAAATTGAAATTTTGAGAGCGTTAAAAATTTTGTCTATTGACCATAGTAAAATCGAAATCGCCATCTTTTTCAGTATTACGGTTAATTGCCATAGCTTGCTCTGCAGCAAATTCCATGATATTTGAATACTTTTTACTAAACGACTTACGTACGATACTTGGAAAGCATTGTTTGTTCCACGATGGTCCAAATCGTGACAAAGACACGAGACAAAGAGCGCGAGAATCTCCATATCGCTGCAAAATGAAACAACACAATCAAAACATCTATGCTGTAGTTTTTGAACCAGAGATTTGCCAGGCGGAAAACGAATTCTTATAACGAATATGAGAACCTTTTAACAAAACCATCAAAGCATTAAGAGTAAGATTTTAAAATAATTTTATTTGTAACGTTTCGTTTTAACTTAAGGCATAAGTTGCATGGAGACATGTCTTAAGTTAAAGATGATTCAGAAACATCACCAATAAAATTATTTTAAATAAAATCTTACAGTGCTTTGATGGCTTTATTAAAAGTTATATGTTGGGCTCTCATATTCGCAGCAAGTTTTCGAACTATGTTATATTCCTAATTAGTAGAATCATACTAGTATACTATTGCAAATGCTGTAATTTGATTGGTTACTCTACTCGCTATCTATTCCTCGATAGATAGCGAGTAGCGAAACAATCATCTTCCTATAGAGATTTCTTTTAAAAAAATTGCTTAAAAATCAAATTTTTTGTTGAGTATTCCATGTTTGACCTCTGATTCTATTAAAACAATTAGATTACTCGCTCTCGATTTCTACGCGGTGACAGTTGATTTGGGCTTCGCATAGAAATCTCGAGCCCGTAATCTAATTGTTAATTACTGCAGTTTTCTAACCAAACTCTAAACTATGTATCAATGCAGCAATTGAATTGATAAAGCTATTCTTGTTTCTATCCTGCGCTGCAGCCTAAACGGTTGCACATTCAAAAACGCAATGTGTAATAATGACAATCTCTAACAATGACTTGATTCACAAACCGATATCACAAGATGTGTTCAAATGGTTCACGACAGGTTATTGACGACAAGTCAGTTGCAACTTGTCAAATGAATAGATTGTTGCAAGTCGGTTGCCAAAACGGCTCTTCCTCTTCAACTGAATTTCCGCTACTGTATATGTCTTGCAATACTCATCATTTTGGAATCACAAAGCGAAAAGTTACGGCATCAAAACTACAAGTTATGGCATCAAAACTACAAGTTATGGCATCAAAACTACAAGTTACGGCACCAAAACTTCAAGTTACGCGCACAAAACTACAAGTTACGCGTTCAAAACTTACAAGTTTGACAGCTGAAACTAATAAGTTTCAACTGACTAACATGCTCTTCATAACTTTTTAAAACGTTGTTTTGAATGCACGGTGAACGGTAGCTTGCAAGTGGTTGTAACTAGCAACATGCGTGATTTTAGCAGATTCGTTCAAATTGATAATAGTAACAAGTCTGTTGCAACTTGCATTAAAATAGTAACAAATAAGTTAGAAAAATTAGCAACTTGCAACAAGTCTGTGTCATTTTGGCCGTGTGTACCGCGGAAAATATGAGCGAATACGGAATATTCTGCTGCAGTTCAAGATAGGTGTGATCTTCGAGATGAACAAATTTATTTGATGACAGCAACAAAATAAAAAACCTCAATCATTTACATGTGAAAGAATCAACAATCTGACTCCAAATATTCATACTATAAATTGTATCCAGTACCCTGATCTCACACTACCTTTTAGTATATAGCTTTTAGTATTTAGCTATACCTTTTAGTATATAAACCATGCGGACGCAAAAAATGACTACAAGAGCACTCGGACAGAATCAATTTCCATGACGTCATTTCAAATACGCCATTGCTCACAACGCAAAAAATTAGACGATGAAAGAATGCTTTGAAGAAGTGTTTTGCAATTTAAAAGCCTTTTGTAGTCTCTACGAAGTCCATGGAACAAAAACGGTCTCTGCTGCTTCTCCCTCGATAAATGATAATTATATATCCTTTAAAGTATACATTACCTAAAGCCAACGATTTGTTTGAGATTTTTGTAGAGTAAATAACAAAAATGACTGACGGTAAAGGCATGCGTCCAGTTATGATACGGAAGATCTCGATACCCTTTCTTCACCATCAAGATAAAGCTGAAACATTAACGGGAAGAAATGAAACAGAGCGAATATCGTAGGTGATAAATTTCGTATTCCCTGGACAATTAAAACTCTATTTCAACCCCAAATTCATGTGTTGAATTTTGCAGTGTTGTTACGCAGGATCATGATTGTGAGAGTCGGGACAAAGCTATGTTAAAGAATTTTATAACTTTTATTGACATTGCCTGGGGACCTATATACTAATTATCCGATGAGAGCTTTATTATTCTTCATTTTTCTTTGGATTTCCTGGATTTGGTGCGGTAAACTTTTTGAGACCCTTCTCGAAGGATTTTTTGACGACGTTTCTAATAAGTACCCCACCGTACAGTAACTGTATGCATATATTCATAATAATTATAGCGTTTGCAAATTCTGAGCGCTCATTCGCCGAGAGCCGTGTTGATAAAACTCCATGCCAAAACGGAAATTTTTCGTCGCTACTCTCTTGAATTTCCTCCAGTCGGGTTGATATAACTGTTTATCGACACGGAAAATGTTTTATATTTCATACATATAACCTAACTGATATGTCCATAGGCAACATAAATATACTCCCCAGTTTAGACTCTCCAATCTATACTATTACTACTCAGATATACTGAAGTTTTGAGTGCCTAGATTTTTTGCTAACACTTTTTCTTCTGATGTTATTATACATTATTAGATGATGCATTGTCCGCAAGCCACCACTAATGTATCGAACCAAAAACATACTCGAAGCTGTCAACATTCAAAATACTAACACGTTCTTACTGTATATATATGCAAAGATTACACATGAATTTAACATACCGTATTAATGTCTCGTACGAAACTTTCCACTTTCTTAAAAGATCCATATCCTCAAACATGGTCAAACATGCCTAAAAATGCAATCGATAGCTTAAGATTTATTTCGTAATGTCGCTTTACACATATGCTATATCAAGTTTAAAGTTACTGTACCTTGACAAACTCCAGTTTTGGCGCTAATCGTGGTCGAAACAGTATATGTGCAAATTCTGCATCTAATTCTTGTGGTTTGTAGATCTTTTGTGAAGAGTAGGATTGGACATCTTTAGGTGTGACCTGTACATTTGAAAGAGTCGCAAGACATTAGTTAATATGCGTGGGTTTGAAGAAGCTGCCTGCAGCTAAGTTTGAGAAGGATCCTACAAAGGAATTCCTTTCAACAATGCACGGGTAACGCTACATCCTGTGCCCAGCAAATTTTCTCAAAAATAATTTTGTTGCAACTAATAGTTTCACGCTATCTTTAATAGCAATCAACATGGCAAATATGTCATGTTACTTATGTTATAATAAAGTTATACACATATTAAATTCTCAAATCGACATTAAATACAACATACCTTCATGTGATAAATCATGAGCTCATTTGTAATCTTGTCACGATTTTGAGCGTCCATAACTTTTTTGTACAACAGACTCTGTGATAAATGGCAATGGAACTAACATTTAATGCGATTCAAGCCCCTCCCCAGTTTAATTTAACTTGGGTTCCTGTTCTAGGAAATTGCTCGATATTCTATCTCTAAATCTAACAAGTAAAACATAACGTCAAGATATATTTTTAGCTTTAACACGCACGTAAAAACGTCTATATAATCATATGAAAGAAATTAAGCACCCTTATGGGAAGAAAAATATGACAGCAGCATTTATAACTCACTATAACAATTCAAAGCGTTTGATATTATAGACCATAACGTACGATATATTTATCATTGCCGTAGCTGTCGAAAAAATATTAGCTATTCTTTAGTAGCTAGCTACTGATATAAAGATGTAGAAACTACATTTATGAATCAAATCACGGGAATATTAATTGAATAGCGGGATATTTTTCTGCCAAAAACCTGCAAAACTACAAAGAACCTCTTGTTTGCTGTTTGTTCCAGAGATAAATGTCAAGAGTACTTATCACTAATAGCTTTCTAATCTCGAACTCGTGTGTTCTAAAACGTTTGATTCTCGCTTGATTCTTGAGATATTTGGACGCCAACGTGCGACCTGTCCGCAATCTTGGATAAATTCTTGAGCTCAATACATGACGTCACAAATTGTGACGGAGTAAATAACAAACGATAGTTGGCCAAAATGCTTTTATTCAATGCGTGATATCAAATAGCAAATAGAAACGAGTTTCTTTTTTGTCCTCATCATTGCTTGTCAATACAGTAGAACCCCGTTATCTCGAACTCGCTTATCTCGAACTCCCCGCTATCTCGAACCTCAACCAATATCCCATGGATTTACCAATACTATTTATACTTATAGTATTTTTACTCGGTTATCTCGAACTCGCTTATCTCGAACTCCCCGCTATCTCGAACAAATTTTAGATTCCCGTTAATAAATTTTACCCGGTTATCTCAAATTGTGATGTAAATATTGATTGACAAAGACTCCAGGAAGTTGTATATAATATGACAGCATTAATAATTATTTCTATTATTACAGTGCTAGATTTGTTAATTATATGCTCAAAAGCTGCTCTTGTAATACGTCAACGAAATGTTTCCTTCCTGTGAAACGAAGTATGCAAGGATATCATCTTATCACGTATTTCAATTTGGGAACTAAACACTTATATTATTGTCAAGATATGTTTTCACAAATAAACATCGTATTAATGGTTATCGCGTACTATCTGTTATTTCTTTGTAATTCGACACTAATTGGTTATCTCGAACCCCCGCTATCTCGAACTTTTTTGTATTTCCCTTGACAGTTCGAGATAACGGGGTTCTACTGTATTAAATGTAGCTTGATCCCACTTGTGACGTAACATGTCCTTGAAAATCCAAGGTGGCGGTCAACTGGTGTGTTTCAGCCTAACTATCTCAAGAATCAAGCTAAATATGAAAAAGCTGAAACAGTTTTTTAGTTATTTCAAAGTTCTTTCAAATAAACAAAGAATTTTTTGTTGCCATTGCCCTTTAATGACAACTTATCGAACCTGTTCTATATTTTATGCACAAAAGAAAGTTTTCAATCAGTGCAGATTTTCCTATGTTTGAAAAGATATTAATTTCTTTTATTGTAATTTCTTTTATTTCATATTGTATTTCTTTTATTGCTTATTTGTATAAAAGTATGTAAAATGTAATTATTTGTATAGTAGATATAGTTTCTCTGCATGTCGACAGTGCAAAGAAATCTGACTTGTAGGCACTGACGAACAAATTTTTATTCGATTTTAAATTCATTTGAAGGGAAAATACTTATCTTTCCACAAAATACATTCTACTCCGTATCAAAATAATAACAGGAAAATAGAATTGTAAAAGATTACCTTTTTTGTCAAGCGACGCTCGGCTCGAAAAATTGTTTTTAATGGTTAGCCGGCCAGCTCAAGAAGAATTTGAAGCACTGCGAAGACGGTTCAAATCGCTTTTAAATGAACTTAATATATTTTGATAATAAATTAACATCGGTGTTTAATAAAGAATATCCAATAAAACGTGTTGTTTGAGGCCCATCGCATACCAGGAACCAGTTGTATAAAATTCTTAATCAGTTTTTAATAATCAGTTTTTAATCACCAGTTACTCCTAGTCTGTACGTACAAAATACGTGGTTTTGATTGGTCGACGTTTCCAATAATCATAGTTACCGTTTATCGTTTTTTTTATTTAACCAGCCCGAGACGAGAACACGCTGGTATAAACACGATGTGTGCATGTTCTGTAATTTTTTTTTGTTCCGTGACATATATCTTTTTGTCACGTAACATCGTTTTTTCAAGCTAACTACTTAATGCTTACATGGCAAATGCTGATTCCACAAAAGATGGCAAATGCTTTCGTTAAATCCTCGTCCAAACGGGTGAAGGCAGGACCTAAACGGAAGAAATGAAAATCACGAAATGAAAATTGAAAGCAAAAAAAAATGCATATACGATGCGCATTTTGGAGTGAGTGTATTTTAAACATTTGCAATGTAATATCAAAAATTAACGCAAAATTAACGAGGCTAGGCACAATGGATATACACAATATATAACAAAAAACGGATGAAGTTACCAGGTATGCACGCATGCATGCAATGAAATTAGAACTTAATCTTCTATTTTTAAACGTCGAGTTAGATCATTAAACTGGTACAATCGTACCACTGTATCCTATCGTTCATTTTAGAGCCGATCGCGAACCAGATGCGACTGCTCAGAAATATTGCAAGAAGCACGAGCAATATTGCAATATTGTAATGGTTGCAATGTTGACGTGCACGTTGCTGTGAGGAATTCGCAATAGTTTGACAAGTTGCTGATAGAACTTCGCTCCAGTTTTCAATGTACACCTAAATTTGCTCCAAAAACCTGCAATATATGTATATTTAACTAATTAATTTTAAGCATTTTAAAGCAATCCTATTGTGTTAGAACTTGCACATCAATATTGCAAATATTGCATCGCATGCAATACTGTAATATTGCTCGCATAATATCATCTGATTTGGCTCACATGAATAACTTAATTTCCAAAGGAACAATAAATATGAACTCATCGCTGTACTATAAGGGCGTTGCCATCTCGAAGGTCGATCACAAGCTCGATCTTAACGCAAGAGGGCAATGAGTTTAATAACACACAGCTCGCGACCAATGAAACTGCAGAACGAACACGTATTATTATATAAACTATAATAACATGCAGGCCCATGATCATTACTTATTATATGGACAGGGATATTTTATCGAAAACTAAAACACTCATAGCACTCTTACGCCATTACATCCAGGACTCGAGTGGCGTATCTCCGTATGTCACACTTAGGAGTGACAAAACAATTCCCACCTTTCTCAAAGTTTTACAAATGGCTTCTAGTTCAAGGTTTGTGGGTTCAATACTTTTTTCTGTATATAGCTGAGATTGTTTTTTCATATGGTATTTTTAAAGCCATTGTTGTCTTTTAGGATATTTTATTTATCAAAAGTGTCCGATAAAGCTAGATCATATGTTCTTTTATGTGTCATGACTGTAGAAAAATCCATATAATAAACAGAATGTTTCACAGTGGTGCCACTCGAACATATAATCCAAATCTCCGCATCTCCGCGAAATATCGATTCTATATGTATACGCAAAATATCACTTACCGTTAACTTTATTTACTAGTTCTCCAACACCAATAACCTCTATTAATATTATAAAAGAAAACAAATCAAATAAAAAGGAAACACCCAAGTTAAATACAATGAGGCTAGTATTTTTCAGAATTCTTCAACGAATATTAACAATAAATCGAACCTTTTTCTCCTCTGATAGGAAAACACAAGATATTTCTAAAGAAAAAATCATGATCAAGTAACGTTAGTGCACGTGCTGGAGTGACATAAAAAATCAAATCTCGACCCTAAAATCTATATATTGTTTTTGTTTTATCATTGTTGCAGTCGCCTTGGATTGTGAATTTTTCCTGCGTTTACATTCTCTTCCCCCTTCCCTCAGGTTCAATAAGTGAGCCCACGATTCACATTAGCACCACAAGCTGCATAGCCAAAGTTTACTACTTCCACTGCCCCCCCTCCCCCCATAGTTGCATAGTTCAAAAAACATGTTTTGAATTTGACTATTAATGAATATTTGACTATTCATCAGAATCTACCAGACTGGGATGGCACTCATCAGGATAAACACTTGCGTAATAACCATTACCTGGTTTTAAACCCTGTTTCTCTGTCAACGTCTCGACAGAATAGGGGATGAGAATACGCATCTTTGATGTTCAACATCACACCTTAAAACAGAATACAACGGTATACTAAGAATTACTATCCCTAGTATTCACCGAGTTTGTTGGTATATATAAGCCTAAACATTTGTTTCCTTTGGGACTCCTAATTAAATACATGCAGGTCGGCCCTCTTGTGTCAACCATGCTAGGAAAGAATCGACCTGCTCTTGACAAATTTAAGTATTCATTTTACCAGTTTGTGCAACATGTCCAGCGATGCCTTGTCCTAGTGGTACTCTAACTTCTTTTGCTTCCTAAATCATACGATATAATTGTTCAAAATCCAACGACTGTGACATTTGCACATTACCCTATCTTTTTACCTCTTTCTTCCCATTTTCGTTTTCTGCATGATTGAAGAATACTTTCGCAACGAGTTCTTGTCTCTCTTTATCCACCAGAAACAACGAACAACTATAGAAAGTAAAATACTGTAAAAGCGAATCAGAACAATGCAACAGTCAGTAATCAGAAAATTTGACTACAACTGCCCGTAAGTAACCTAATATTTTACGATAATAATGGATAATGCTTTATAATGAAACATTATAATCGATAATAATGTTTTTAGTTCAGCGTTGTGTAGCTGAAAAAAAGCGTTAGTGAATAAACAAACACACGTGACCAGGTTTGCTTCTCGATTGCTTAGCTTAAAACGATACCATTTATTAATCAAGGGGTTTCATTAATTCAGTCGCTACGGCACAAGTTCTTTCATACTTTTGCGATGTATAATGCATTGCTTACAAGATACTTAATTTGTTTGATTTTTTGTTTCGCACACTAATAATGTCACAGCCGCATGTTGTTGCATACAAAGTTGTTTTCCTGTTTAGATTCAATTGTGTTTTTTTCCCATATTATTTTAAATACCGATATTTTTCCCATATTATCTTAAATACCGATATTATTTTTTCTCATATTATTTTAACTACCGATATTATTCAGATAATTATACACTTGAAGACAAAATTATTAGCCTCCCCTACTGATTTCCCTTCATGGGGAACCACTTTGTTGTTGATTACAAATAGGTACATAAGTACAACGAAGCCAAACCTTCGTTATTGCCATAAAGAAAATAAAGAAGGCAAATACAAAGGAAAAACAATGATCATTAGTGTAACTTGTTAAAAGTACTTGCTCTTATGTTCGTTTCACCAGCAGAACGGAATAAGATAATCATGCAGTCACTGACGAATGTATGTACTCTGGGTTACTGGCAACGATCAAACAGGCGTTATTCATATACGTACAGTTCAGCTTGAGTTAAGTTCTTAGCTCCTTGTAATATTTCGGTGAGAAGAACAGTAACATCATCTAAAAAAGTAAACGACGCACTTAAGAAAATGGCGTATATTCAGTTTAAAATAATCAACCCCTGCATGCATCGTTGTCATTTGATATTGTATGCTTATGTTAACTGTCAAATGTTTCTTGACGAGTTTGTTTCTACATTTCAGATTACCACGCTCTTTGTACGAATCACGAATTTGAGTAGTATTGTTTAAACTCGAGTTTAATATTATTCGAACCAAATCGTTTCAAGTCTAGTTCCAATTTTGCTGATTAGATGTTATTTGAATGTTATCAGGCATTGCACGAAAAGGAGAAATTTGTCACAGTGAAGCAAAAAACAACTTCGCTATAGCTACTGCTTTGACTTCACACCCGGTAACTTCAGCAGCTCTTAATGTGAAATGGCTGCAAAAATTTTTACGGTATCGTTTGAAAGATCCTTTTAAAACAATATATAGAAGTCTATTACAAATAAATTAACTGTCCGCCATCTTGGATTAATTTTTAACCTCATTAACTATGTTTTGGTGACGTCATAACAGAGATAAGCCAGTCAAAGCTACTCCAAAATACCTAACGACAAATAAATATTGTTTGGAAAATTTTCAGTCTATGCTGAAATCTGAAACACTTACCGTACGTGCGGTTATACGAGCATACTGATCATTGTGTCGCCAGAAAAAAAATTGCGCGAGCTAGCCCAGTTGCGACGTATCATGCATATCCACAAATAGCCAAGATGGCGGACAACTTAAGATTTCAAACAAACATATTTCACGAAAGGCAGATATAAAAATTCTGTAATAGACTTCTACATACTGTTTTGGAGTCTCTTTCAAATGACACGATGAAAATTTTTGTTGCCATTGCACGCATCTCTTGGGGTCTTCAATAATAGTACATAGTTTCGCGTCAGGCAATTTCCATCAGCATAAAAAACGTATTGGGCAGCTGGTGTAATAACAGAATACCCGATGTAGCAGTTTCGAGAGATCCGGGACTACTCAACGGAAATGCAGAAAATGCTGGTGTTTTTTTATTTTATAAAAAGTGGAGAAATCACGCCTTTAGCTTAATTAGTGACGACACGCAAATGTCAAAAGCAACTATCACTGTCAAGAATTTTGCTTGGGTGGTCGCGTATCAAGTAAAAAGATTGTCGCAACAAAATTACGTTAACTTACCAAGATGAATGAATAAATTCTTCGCAACATTTAAAAGATGCTAAAAAGTAGAATAATTTAAAATTCATAAAACACACAATATAGCTAGTTTTCATTTCTGTTCCGTTGTCGGGATGTTTCATTTTCTTTTGATCAGGCCTTAATCAAGTGTTACGCTACCAAACAAAGTTTCCCCAGTTCCAGCATTATACAAGTTTTCAAATCTTTTCATAAATCTTCAAAAATCGATCAACCTCCTGTTAGCTGTTGACTAATTAGATTTTAGTTTTAGATTTTTTCAGAATATATTGACCAATCACAAACACATATGAAGGGAACAAAAAGGAAGTTGAACAATCATGTTGAAGACAGATGATCAGTTTTCCATTAAAAGGACAGAGCAACACAAGGAAATGAATTGATACACTTTCGAAAGCTTTTCGGATACGTTTCCCAACATTGGAGTCCAACATGTCTTTTTTTTATTTCTCGCAGGTTTTATTTCGTGAAATAGCCAGCACCACATCCTTTTGGAAACTTTACACATAATTTCACATATGATCGTTTCACATTACGTGAAAATTATACTGTATGCAGACCTTAAATACTTTAATTTTCAGATTTTGTTTCAAATTTCGAACCTCTTGTTGTCGACGGTATACAAGTTCCTTCTCCCATTCCAACGCATTAAAAAGTTGAGCATAGTAATATTCACACGAAGACCGAACAGTTTCTTCTTTAAACTTGGAAAAACTAAACACAAAAAAAGTACAAACTTAAGTTAAAGCTACAAGTGTAATAAACGCGAAAGGTTGTATAAACGTTTCGCGTTTTACAATTCGTCGCCATTAATCCCAAAACGTAAAATAAAATTAAGAAGCTAGAACATTTGTCCAATCAAGACTCACCTTCCTGTTTTCTCGTTAAAAAGACAAACAACACAAAATATTTCCTTGCTTTGGCCATTAATGACTGGGACACATAAAAGTGATTTCACCGGATCATCTAAAATATAAAATAACCACAATAATCATCAATATCATTTCTCTAAAAGAACTGTTTAAGCTTTTTCATATTCCGCTGGCTAGAATTCTTGAGCTATTTTGACCGAAACATGTGAGGTTACTGACAGACGTTTCTGCTTTGGATAAATCATGGATAAATTCCTAAGCTTATCACAAATCGACCATCTCAAGTTGCAACAAGCCTGCACCAGACTTGCTGCAACCTATTCGTTTCTGGCCGTGTGTGTCGCAATTAGGGTAATTATTAAGCTTCATAAAATATTTAAAATAATGGAAGCAAGGATTAAAAATTGACCGAAATGCTTTAATTATTAATTAAGTTAGTAGCAAGTATAAACGAATGTTGCATGGTATTTTGCATGTTGCACGAATGTTACATGGGAAATTTGGAAGCTATCTTGCATGGTTCTTCGAGTCCCGCTTATACCTTGCCCATTTAGGGTCTATATAGTAACAGTGACTGAGTTTTTTATATGTGTATACTGTGTGTTCTTTGTAAAATATGATTGACCCTAATAAAGATTACAATAATAATAATGTCCGATTCTTTCTGCTCAATGCTCTTTAACAGTAAAATGTTGCGTGATCCCACTGTGATGTTGCATGCATATCTTTGATAATCTAAGATGGCGGACAGTTCGCATGTTCCAAGCAAAATGTGTCTCAAGAATCAGGCAAGATAAAGAAAAAGCTGCAAAGGACTTTTATTATTCATATTAAAAGTTCTTTTCAACGAATGAAAGTGAATAATCATTTATAGTATCACTATCCTGTATGTGGTCAACCTACGAGCACGTTCATTTTAACATCAAATTCATTTTGAATCCAATATACTGTACTGCCAATTTATTGGTTACTAACTAGTAGCTAACTAATATGCTTCGGAGCAACACGTCGTGCTGTTTTATTTTAAAGATATTTTCGTCTCAAAGGTCAAATAAGCGAACAGTATCATTATTTATCACCAATTACATTCATGGTTAGCAGAACGAATATTACAAGAATTAAGGTAAAAATGAATAGATGTCACGTTAGCGCATCATGGCAAGATTATACATAAATTATAAAATGATTATTTTTTTAAAAAACAAAAAATGAGCAAACCTGTTAATCTGGAAAGGACATTGTGAAATGGCGATACCTGAAGGAAGCACAATAAACGTTATTTATTAGACAAATAAAGATACCATGGGCTCTACGACGAGGAGCTTGGCAACGACGCGCCTTCAAAAGAAGAAATTCTTTCCATCTTTGTAAAAGGCAATAACTATGATTATTATATACACAAGCACTGGACATTGGCTTTTCAGCAATCTGATTGGTTTCTCTTCCAGTAGGATATTACGAAGGTATTTGATGGTAGGTAAAAAGATTCGAAATTTTCCTTAGAAACAGTTAAATTACGACTCGAGTTGGTGGATAAATATATTTAGCGGTCCCCCATACACATGTTTTCCAATCAATATGTAGTGAACGCAACGTTAAAATAACTACCACACCGCGCCCATTAAGCACTATTAAAGTACCAAAGTCCATCATGAAGTGCACAGATACCAAACACAGTACATGTTTAGATAAAACTATTTTATGGTCGGTTTTTGTACTATTTTACCGATCCTCTCTCTTTTAGGTTAGAACACTCCGAAGTGTCTATAATAATAATAATGGCAACAAATAATTTTAGTAACAATTTTCGATCCAAATAGTTACATTTCACCTGTATTCACTGATAACGGACAGGTGAATTTATAGGCTAGCTATTTACTTTACACAAAGAGCAAAAGTCCAGGCGATGTCCATTCTTGTCCATTGTTATAAATATAGTATGAGCATCGTATGCATGTTTCTATACATTTGTCCAGTATTCTAGACGAATTCAGGTTAAGGTCTTTCAGAAATCTTTTGAAAACACTGATATGCTCTCTGTAGGACCCAAGTAATGATATTTCAATAAAAATCAATTCAACTTCTCTATTTTTCTCAATGCAGCTCTCCTTTAATTGAACATACCGATTCAGCTGAGTCGGTTACATGGGAGTTCCATTTTAATTGGTTATCAACCTCCAAGCCCAGACATCTAGAGACTCGCACTCGCTTAATACTATTACTACCAAGTTTAAGATCCTGAAGAGGGCCAATGAATCGTCGCTAAACTAAAATCATGTATTCAGTTTTACCAGGATGTGGAGTCAGGCCATTATGACAACACCAGGCATACAACATGACAAGAATTTTGTTAACTGCCATAATAACAGCGTCATGGTTGTTGCCAGACACATAAAGTGTGGTGTGGCCAGCATACATGCTAATGGTTTCATCTTCAGCTACATCAGCCAAATCGTTACAGAATGAGAATAGCAGAGGACCAACGACTGAGCCTAGGGGTACTCAATATTTCACATGCAGAGTCTCTGACTCATATCCAGTAGCAATCGTCAGGATCACCAAATATCGAGCAGACTGACTAGGGAACATTCTGAATATCTTTGTGAAAATTATCCTTATTAAATTCATTATAGGTTCTTGCTCTAATTATTTTTGGAGGAGGTCTTTTGACTTTTACAGTAATCGATGCATAAACAAGCATATGGTCAGATATACCCAATTCAAGAGTTTTTGGGCATTTGAAGTCTCTTGGGTTGCTTGTGATTACTAGTGATTGATAATTAACCACATAGTTAATAGTGAAACTGTCGAAGAACGTCATGAAGTTTTCTGCCACTTTTGACGAAATCATCCCACCGTTCGTTGTAAAGTCTGAATTTACATCGCCAACTATCATAACGTATCTATATTTTAACCAAACTCTTTCCAACATTAAATCAAAGCGCTGAAAGAAGGTAGAATGAGATGGTGGTCTGTAAACTGTACCAAGTGCAAGAGTTGTCGAAATAAGCATGATCTTAAGCCAAATTTCTTCTATGTCACTTGATTCAAGTGAATTAGAGGCGAGAGAAACAAATATAATGGGCAACGGAAACTAAACAACCTCCTCCGATAGAACCAGTGTTTCTATCCCTGCGTATCCCAATCTTGTATTGGTCGATTTCTTGTTGCTTGTTCGATATATTTCTGTCGAGATACGTCTCTGTTATTGCTAATATGTCAAACGAGCATAATTTCAATAGAAGTTTTACTTCGTCGATCTTGTTACGTAGACTACGAATATTAATTTGTGCTATTTTGAGGTTGTTAGAGTCACCACTAATAGATCCAGCAAACTCTTCAAGGTAATCTGGACCGGAATTCACTTCAATATCCCCGCTAATGATAATTCTCGTGAAGTTAAAGCTTGCAACAGAGCCACAGTTATATATGATCCGAGTCGATAAATACTTTCTTCGGCGCGGATAAACATAAGCTTTTAAACTGACATTTCGATGTAAATTCCACTAATAAGCCAATGAAGTCGAGGTTTGAACTGCCTTGTTGAAAGTTGAAGTTATTATAACGACCTTTTTGCGTCGAGATTCCTTAAGTAGGATACGGATGAGAGCAGAAGAACCAGCACAAAACTGAAGTACAAGAAACACCGTCTTCCCGCCATCGGGAAGACGGTATTTCTTCCATATTACGCTATCAAATATATTACCACCCCCCCCCCCCGCTTAAAGCTTTCATGTTTTAGCAATAGTTGCATGTAAAATATGATAGCCAAGATACTATACTCTATACTTCTAGAAACATTACGCCACGCTCAAATCACCTTTCTTCAGGAAGAGCTTCACTCGAACGATGTTTCTATTCTCAGGTGCAACTTCAGTCGAAACCTTAATATTTTCTCAGGGATTGAAAGCGTTTCATCGCATATTTCCACGCTTCCGGCTATTTCCACGCAAGGATATGAGTATCGCTTTTCGAATTGTGGTAAACTCACGATCGCAAATTTTTACAAGTTGCATTTCACATTGTTTACCAGTAAAAGACGCTTTCACGACACTGGCACCATTCAATATTGGATGATTTTGGCCATCATGACAAGACAAAGGCTAGTTGCAGAAGTGACAAAAAGAACGGATTTTCGTCACAAAACACAAACACGTGTATTTTAATTACATATTATATGATTACTTACAGAAGTTATATTAGAAAGATTCACTGATGTTCCGGTCTTTACGACTTCCTCAAAGAGTGTACCGGTCAACTGTAACAAGATTTTGAATCGTAAATAATTAATTGAACGTATCAAAATTAAAAACATTAAATATCTTTTTTGAATTATAATACAAAGTCATGTTGCTCGCGTAAAAAGGTATGCTTCGAGCGAAAAGTAGACATATGTCAGTCAAAAGACTCAGAATATTGATATTCTAGGGCATCAAAATTATCGAGAATAAAGCATTATCCACTATTACACTAAGATGTATGTTGACTAATAGAACTTCTTGTTGTAGCAAGCAACTAATTTAGATTCTCAGAGCATCACGGTAAATTCGACATGCTACCTATACCATCTTTTTTGTTGTGGCCATTGTAGTTCATGTTATTTATAATATTCGATTAGTTCTTGCAGGGTTCCGGTACCAGTGCTTGGTAAAGTAGCACTTTGACCATCTCAATAAAAAAACGAAGAATAATGAGCATGATAAATACCTCCAACCTGTTTTCTACAGGCGCACCGTCTTCGCATTTTATCTGCAATATCAAAAAATATATATAAAATTTGCCAATAAAAGAGATTGAATTATTAGTTAACATTAGTAACGGACGTTATATACCAGTGTCGATAGTGCAATCAACAGGGCACAAACAAACGTCGAATTGCCCTTGTATCATTTCAGGTAGTGAAAGAAGTCCGAGTCTATTGACCTCATACTGACTTCAACAGGCATGCAACACAGAAGTGGCAAAGGACTGCCTCTCAATGTTGATCACAAAATGTCATAAATTCAAGACAGATCACTTGGTTAATTAGAACTTCTACTTTATATGCCTACACCACATACGCATGATCAGTAGTCACGTTTATTCTAACTATATGGTAACCGCCAAAAAAGACACATTTAGAAAGCTGTTCACTTAATAAGGTTAATCTGTGCCCTTCCTAGCTAAGCCTGCAGGTTTCAACTCCAAAAATTTGACTTTTGTGTAGTCCAACAATTTTAATACATTCACATGCATTATCTGCTCTTACTTTATGGTATATTTCATCAGAAGTAGGATCAACAGCCAAGACAAGACCAGAAGATGCTTCAGTGACTTCTTGCAGCTGAAGGTACAAAATATCAAAAAGGGCTTCATAATCTACATATGGTAGAGTATACAATAGGTGATGATACAGACATGTCATTATCAGTGGGGTAGCAAGCCCGACAATTTAGTCCTTCTACGCCAGTTTCAACTATATGCTCGTCATTCATTTCTTTAGAATTTGATTGTTTTCCCAGTTATTCAACACAGAAATATTTGCATAGCAGGAATGATTCGTCGGGTGATTACAATTGGTAGTTAGTTTATTTTAAAGTTGTATTTTCTTATATTTTGCTCTCATAAATATCTCGTCACTTTGAACGATTAGTGGTGATTATGCGCGTAATAATACGAGGTGCGTTGACCAATAGTTGGAAGAAATTGTTTGGGAAGTATTTGGAATAATAATATCATGCAGAAGTACAATATCATCGTTCATCGTCACGTCTATGATCACGTGGTCATTGAAATCGTGCCCAACAAATCATTGGCAGTGATTTAGGAAAATTAATAATACGTCACTTAAACCATTGGATGATTCGCGAATTGGTGTACTTGGTAAAACACAATACGTCACGACGAAGGAGGACAATGTTTTTAAAGCATTAACATATTGACACCACACGAGTCGTCATTCTAACGAGTTTCCAAAAATTTTTTCTACTAATTGTGGTTCAGCACAACAGCTATGGATTACTCTTGCTGCACACATTGCACACACTGCATGCATATGCAAAATAAGTGGCTTATAGCCAGCCCGACAAGTTAGCCCATAATGCCAATTTCAAAATATTTTCAGGATTAATCAATAGACAATGCCGATTACAGAGTAAATTTTGACCTAAGAAATTAAAGAGGAATGAAATCTATTGAGAGCTACAAAAAGCATCTCACAATTGATAAAATTGCAAAGTTTGGTTGCAAAATTTGTAGGTATTTGGACGACGCACGAAAAAGCCTACCTCTTTCACGACAAGTTTGTTCTAATTGTGATTGGTGGACTTGACCGCGCATAATACATTCATATACAAAATGTGTAAACTTCGTGAGGGTAATTCGCTTTTTTTTTAAAAAAAAATTTAAAACATTTTTTAGCTGCACAATAGAATTTAGTCCATCATCAGAATTGTCAATTTCTTTAGAAATTGATTGCTTTCACTGCAGAAGACAATGAGCATGAAAATATAGTAGACCTGGCTACGCTAACGCGACTAGTAGCTGCACTTAGCTCTCAAGCACTTACATATTGTATTATTCTTTCAGACAAAAGTGCAAAACTCTTTTCGTACATCGCACCTAAGAATGCATGTGCAAAATGTAAGATGACTATTGATAGGATGATCTTAATAATGGGGATAATTTTGACGCACCGTTAAAACGTGAATTTGGTAGGAAAGGAGAGAATATGAAGGCCTTGACCAGAAGATGTATGATTTCACACACAACAAAAGTGTTCTATAGACTTCGTGTCCCATTCCTAAGCCTATTTTCCACTTGGCGACTTTACTCGCGCGACGCGAAGCGCGAAAACAAGAATTCGGCAACGTGATTGGCTAAGTAGGAACCGTTTCTACTTGTTTTTCTCTTCGCGCGAACAAATTCGCCAAGTGGAAAGCGGGCTTCAATCAAGATATCGATGTTAGTAACTTCGCAACAGTTAAATTAATAGTTCGTTTATATTTACAGTACGTAAGCGCTACATGGAAAAAAGGCCTATAGATCTATAATTGAGTATGAAAAATCCTCTCCTCTCCTCTCCCCCCCCCCCCCCCCAACGAAGTACAGAAACAGGTTGGTTTGAAACTGAGCATTGGATCATCATAAATATAACTTCGCCACAAAATGAAAATAATTATAGAGCTTCAAGTCCTACCAAGTACTTCACGATGCTTTTGTTTTACAAAAGGCCGTCTTCGTAGCAAGTTTTGGTAGCTTATGCTAATCTACATGGACAGAATAAAATTTACTTTAGCCATATTTCTACAACAACACCTATAATTATGATTTCCATAACTACGATTTCTTACAGACTAAATGAACCACTTTATTTCCGTTCAAGTTATTTCACTTCATTTAGCTATAGTCAGTTTGCTTTTTTGCTAATATACTGGACACATTTTTAATTTTATCATATTTCCAATTATCACAATCAGAATTGTAACATAATAAAAATTTGAAAATGAGCATAATATAACGTCTGCAAGTAACCATTGACTGACATTTTACGCTGCATCCCCATTCCACCCACATGCACATATATCTTCTAGATCTCGGTTTTGACGCCGTCTATGATCTATTGCAATACAGACGCACAGTATTTTTTTACTATACAGTTTTTAATGACTTATTAATTTTTATCTGCTGATAAACTATTTCACCTGTTTTTCAAAAAAATCCAGATGTGTTTCCTCTTCATCTGACAATTTGCAGGAGGTGATCATCTAAATAACAATCAAAACTACAGGGGGTGCCAAAAAAGAGCCTGCCCCCCTCCCCTGACAAATGGCTCAGTTGGTTTATAACACATATAAATAAGGAAAATGCTAACAAAAGTTATGTTTTTGTAGTTTGAAAAGCTGGTGCATTTAGAGAGTTTTTAATCTAAATTAATTTTATAAAGTCGCAATTTTAACTGGGAATTTTATCAATGTAGTTGAATTATTGTATTTGAATTTCTGATTGTTTAAAAATGAGTATAGCAAAAAAGCCGGGGTTCCTCGATACATATATATTACGCTTAGGTGGCAAGTTTGTAGCTTTCTCCTCGACTATGAGGCAGAGTTAAGGCAGAGAATGAAAAGCAAAACGTACCACATGCAGAGAAACCACTTCTCGCTTATCCGTATTCACAGGCCAATAATACGCTACATGTAAAAACAAAAAGAGAGATGTTCCATTGTGCATAACTATATCACTGGTATATCACTGAACAAATAGTTTTTTGTCCTAACTTGCATCGGGTTATGTACAAGGTTTTCACCCAAACAATAATCACTACTTACAATTTTAAGACGCCGCAAAGTAAAGATTTGAAAATCCTATATTCCTAAAATGTGACATATACTTACTGAATATCTAACACTGTTCTGGTTTGCTGTGCTCATAAGTGAGTGAGTATAAACCAGAAAATATTCGATACCAAAGTTGGTTAATGTTT
This sequence comes from Muricea muricata, assembly GCA_963855995.1. Classification (NCBI taxonomy): domain Eukaryota; kingdom Metazoa; phylum Cnidaria; class Anthozoa; order Malacalcyonacea; family Plexauridae; genus Muricea; species Muricea muricata. The sequence continues at coordinate 26,455,959 of OY979718.1, read as the reverse complement.
ATATTTTCGAGTGTGTGGTTACGAGCAGAACCAAAACACAGAAAGGACTTTGCAACATGCTTAAATCTATATGAATTCATTTCAATTCTTTGCTATTTCTAATAGAAAACATGATTAATTCAATTTAATTTGTACATGCTTCTATGTTCTGTATGGGGCACCCTTATTCCAAGAAAAAGTTAGGACTAAACTAGTGTTTAAAAGCAATCTCATTTCATCATTCTTCTTCTCAATTGCCTATTTCTCGGATTCACAACTGTACATATTAGTTAAATAAATCAATAAAATTGTTCGCTTTTGGATGCCTGATATTTCTTCGCTATCTATACATAGTATTACACTTACCTTGGTTTCCAGGCTTAAGAGGATGTGCCGCTTCAGGAATCAGTTTTACTAAAGGATCATTTTCTTCCAAACCAAGGTTTGACCAAAGTTTGTTTTTCAGTTCGCCCCTGAAATTTACTATCCATTAGCTGGAATTACGGAATATATCAAATAATTTTAGTAGAATTTCTTTAGTAAATAATAGATGTCAAGCATTTTAATTGGCATCTCCTGACCCGTAAATATGAGGCATTATTTACTAGTTGACATTTTGGCCGCCAATAAAAGCGGTTTGAACTTATTAACAAATGGAGAAAAATTGCACTAATACAAAGTCAAAGAATATAAACAAACTTTGATGTTAAACTATCTCAAGGTAATAGATCGTCTCCAAATAGCTTCTCAAATACCTATTTCACTGTTTAAAATTACAAAACAACTTCAGTCTTTACTTAGGAATTCCCCAAAGCAAATTAGACGTGTATTCCTAAAAGAAGTGCATTCTCTACATGTTTTACTTAAGAAATTATACTAAAACAACTATTCGCCTCAGGCTTAGTGATTATGGTGAATGTTTACCAATAATCACTTCACTTTCGGCAAAGTTTTCCGAACAATATATATTGGGCGAATCTTTTTGGCGGAAAACATGATCGGACGCTGTCACTGATTAGTCCGCTAGAGCGAAAGTACCTGCAAAACGTTTCCTTGCCAAATTCACCAGATGACGTAGTTTGAAGTTCACCAGAGACAGGATTCAAAACAAAACCAACATGATTAATCTACAAACACCCAATGATATCTTAAAAGCGACTTAAGGTTGTTAATTATAAAAGCGGGAAGGAGACAAGTTATTGAGAACTGACTAAAAAGGGTTTGACGAATCATTTTGATACGTCTGATCAACATCAAGATTGGTTGGACAATTATATTTTCCATGTCAAAGCATTGCGACTTAAAAAAAAACGGTTGTCAATGTTCAGTAGTTATAACTAAGCATTTTTCATCTGCTACGTTACGCGGAGTTTGCCCTTTTCACGTAAAACATTTCAGGTGATAAAATGCTTGATTTTGCAGTACATAAGTCTTTATTTTCCCGCAACATTCAGCAACTTCACATTAGTCATTACAGTCAGGAATTACAACCAAGAATTATACAGTCAATTAAGAATCTATAATATTTATTGTTACCAGGCCCACCTCAACAGCACATGTACTGGAGATTTTAAGGTCGGCAACTTCGATAACACGTTTTAAAAAACAGATCTACCCCAAGTTCCAAAGAATCCAATAACTGTTCTCAATCTGCGTTTCAGTGTCGGGGATTTTGGTAGTATTAACTAATTAGTCAATAGGAAATTATCTATCAATCAAACGCATGCGTCAGAAAGAGTATCAAATTATAAGTTAGTTCGTGTGAAAGCGTAGGGAGTGATTTTGGGTGCCGTGATTTGTGATTAAAAATAGTAAAAAATTATCAAACTATTGTAAGTGTCAGAGTGTGCTGGTTTAGCAAAAGCCTCTAACGGCATTCCCAACATCAGCGAGCAAAACAACAACTTGGCTTTTAATTTCTCTCCTAACGAATATACTGTTGTATAAAAATTGACACAATAAATTGAAAGTTAAATAATTATGAGCAGTTCAGCTACTGAAAACTTAGGTTATAATTCTTGCATAAATATATTTTTCAAAGTTGCTAGCGATCCATTCGAACGGCGTATACTCGCCTCATGGATGCGTATAGTCATTCCGGTGAATATTCACCTCGTTTCCGGAAAATTGAGGTATGTTTAGAAAGAGTTATCCATAAACAATCTAATCGTATATACCTTTCAATAACTTTCTCACCAAATAAACTGGAGAAGGACCAGTCAATTAATAATTAGGAAAAGCCCCGATATTACAACCTTAACTTTTTTAATAATCAAGCCTATGATTTTAAACCACTTAATTTTAAGACTGGAATTAATCTTGTTAATTATTACTAAAATAGATATTCTATCATGCAACAGTCAGCGATAAAAGATGTGTTAACGTTATAAAAACATTAGAGGACCATAGTGGACGACTAGTGATGTTCGGCGCACGCTTGCATATTTAGAGTTCAATTGCAAGGTTTTAAATAATAAATTTACAACATACACGCGTTTTTTCAGAAATGTAGAAAATAATTAATTAATCATAAGTCAATAAGTGATAAGATTAAGACACATCAAAACCCTCAATTACAAATTCTTTATTGAGCTTCGTACATTGCATGGCTATAATCATTAAGTGAAACTGATGCTGTAAAACGCGCTATTCTTGACTTTCATTTCAAATGCCTTTGATCTTGGCCATTATATGAAGGTGCCCCACCAATTAGCCCTGACTTATACCATGTACCATCTCGTAACAGATTGGAACAAGTGGCAGTGCCAGGCTGTAAAATTTGGGGGGGGGGATTTGAGGGGCATATTTATATTGGGGGGGGGGAGACAACTCTCCTCGCCAATTTCTCCTACATATAATTTGTATAATTGAGAAACATCATAGATTTTAGTCACCAACTTAAACAAGAATAATGTAAACTCAAAAATGCCTTACAGATAAATGTACAACAAAAAGCTCTATTGTCGAGCCACTGTTACTATTCAAGACACAGTTTGAGGAGGAGGGTCAAAATGGGGGAGGGGAAGAAAGTAATTTGGAAGAGGGAGTCTTTAAGGACTTCAAAAGTTAGTGCAGACTGTTATGTGCGTCTAGCAAAATTATACTATGCTATTTATATCGCAAAATAATGCTGTAATTTGAAATTGCAGTTGGCCTCTCTACTCACTGGGTATTCATCACCACATACAAATATGAAGCTCGTAATCTAATCATATTACTAATTGGCCTGCTATAACTATTGATTGCATTTTGCTGTATTCACAGACACTAAAACAATCGAATTCAAACGAAATTAGTCCAGCACTTATTGTTCATGATAGCGTGACTAGGGAGTGGAACGAGCACATCAATTATACTGTAAGAAAAGTTGGGAATTAATATCTTTCTGGTGTTGAAAAAGTCAAACGTAGATATTAACGTCCTGACAAAATATACAATGATAGTAAAAGCTGCATTGTGAGCTTCTCGCATCTGCCTAATTACTTGATTGCTGAAACATGCGAGTTGAAATATTACTGAGTCTGAAATATGGTAAGCCCTAAAAAACACTCGTAATCACTCATGAGTGAGAAAAGGCTCTTTTCCACATATCGCAAAACCGACTGGGAAGCTCACTGCCGGTGCTTGCACCTAATTAAAATAAACTGTCAAGCATTGACATTGTGATGAAATTGCTCGCAGAGAGCTAACGAGTTGGTACTTCCGATAAGTGGAAAAGAGCCTTAATATTGACGTAAAGGCACATAGCGTTGACTTAAGGGGCCTGTTCAAACGAAGCCAACATGTAAACATGTTGGTCCAACATCACCCAACATTGTTGGATGCAATATGTTGGCCTCGTTTGAACACCAACCATGTGGGCAAATATTGGCTTAATTTTAAACTTGCTTGAAAATTTCGTCCAACATCATGCAACATTGTTGGGCCAACAATGTTACATGATGTTGGCTTCGTTTGAACAGGCCTTAACGTTGACCGAAATGCTTTAACTCGATTCATATGATTTTAGATAGCAGTGTAGAAACGGTGTATAACCAATCCTGGTTATTATACTCCACGATACGCGCCATAATAATACAGTCACGAAATAATCGATTGGTCGTTCTTATAAGAACGACAAATTTGATTAGTTATTCTTATTTCGTGACAATCCTTGATTTAACCATGACGGCGGACAGCTCAGTCAAAACTTCTCGAGAATCAAGGAAGATGTAAAAATGCTGTCATCAAAAATGGTTATTTACTCATTTTAAAAGTTCTTTCAAATAAATCAAACTACATTTTAGTGTCAAATGAATGTTCTTTAATTGGACTCAATTATGTATTTATGCCAGTTCAGTATTACTGAAGATCCTCAAGTTACGTCTCACGAAGTACTGTAATTGTAAAGTATTTTTTATTCAAGCCAGGAAATGACGTTCTTTTAAGACAAAAAATATGCAAACACACATGACATATGCAGTGTGGCCAAAAGCGCAGAACAATGGCCATCTGAAGTAGTTGGAGGTTGACCCACAGGGTGTCACTTGAATTTGAATTTTAACATGGAAATTTTGGCCCAAATCTTGACGTTTCTGACACACATTTAAATACAGGAAGTATACTTGTTACCAGTAATCACAAATTAAAAGTAGTATGCTCTTTCTGATTAGTGCAATTTTAGAAATAAGAAAATAGGCAAAAATATTGAGTACAGTTGGCAGCTGAGACAGCTGAGTACAGTTGCTACAGTTACATTTCCAACAATGAAAACCAAGATGCACATGGCTGATTTATTAGAGAGTGTCCAAAGATGAGTTGGATTCTCCTATAAATAAAGGTTAAAAGTTGACAAAAAATTTAAACTGAGACAAGGCTTTGAGGCGAAGTCCTTGGTGGTAAAAAATACATCAAGCTGCTGATAAAAAAATAGCCTTGGTATCAGAGGCCCAATTATGCAAGTGCTGAATATGTGCAGAATGTTTATGATAAATGTTTAGGTCAAATGGATGTTCATATCTTGCTGGTACACCCATATTATCTAAATTTTGAAAGCAAAATACAGTAGTTAAATGTGTGTATGGCTCTATTGTCTTTAAAAAGCAAAAATGAAATCAAGTGCATTGTCACAGTAATAGGACGTGAATGACATGTTTATTATGAATATATTGTATACAGACTTAATTGGTTGATCACTTTTGTGATGGGATCAGAGAATACCTCATGGTATAATTGATAACATTTGCTGAACTGCATACAGATACTGGCATACCATAAGTTATTTTTTTTATAAAATTGGGGAAAAGTTTATTTTAATCAATTATTTCATTTTTTTCATTTTGCTGCTGAAATCCACTTACAATGTATTTAATAGGAATGATTATGTGATGCAAGAGCTAATGTTCAAATGCAAAGCTGTGATTTTTAGGAAGAACAACATGTCAAGCCTGAACAAACATCAAGCCTGAACAAACATCAAGCCTGCAGTTGATTAGTGGCTGCAACAGCTTGTAGTAATAGAAAAATGCATTTCATATAAGTTCCTTGGTGCTACAACCCAAAAAAGCATCAAAACACTTTCCTGGAAAAATTCGTCCTCTACATTAATTACTATAGCCAAAGAGGGCATAATGATGTGAATTATGCCTTAAAAATCCCACTCAAAACAAGTGTCATGCATCAGGAAAAAATGAACAGCGTAAAAGCAATATCACAACATCGTTTATATTCATCTTTCCACAGCAAAAAATATACCTAATCGCAAGAACCGAAACATGCGTACTTCTGAATCAAATATAGCAAAAATTAACATGTTTTACAGCTGTTCGACATGCTACGTTGCTAATATTTCAACATGAAAACGCTCATCCTAAGCTGGAAGAAAAGCAATCTCGAAAGCTGCAAGCAGAATCTATAACATGTAACTAATGGCATGGAATAAACTATTTTAAATAATTAAAAAACCCCGATCGCTAAGTAAAAATCAATAACAATCCTGAGATATGTCAGCACGTAGTTATTAAAAAACATGGGCTTAATTGCTTCGGTCGTATCGCTGCACATGCACTGATGTTGACAATTCCACAATAGAAAATAGAGAATACACTTGCAATCTAACAATGTACCGAAAATAAACAGTCCGATTACTGTACTAATTTTGCTTACATATTTGTAAGAAATTAGGAGCCGATGTTGCAAATTTATTCGGTCAAATATTAACTTGAAACTTTGCAAGGGTTTATTTTTTCCTCCTTCAATATCACCTGCACACCACCTTAAATGAAACAACAGCAGGATCCGGACGAACCTAATACTAGGCACAAAGCATCGACCCAATAATAATTACCGAGGTCGGATTTCTTTATTTTGTATTTCAATGCCTATTACCCAATAGAATGCTTGGAATTTCACGATTAACAACAATCTACTCTTGTAATGTTTTTGTTGTAACCGTGTTGGATAGCGCTAAAAGCAAGACAGTTTAAAGTTTGACATGAACGAGAAGTATTTTAAAAGTCTACCCTCAGAACTTACTATGCACGGTAGCACTGATTTCAGCAGATCCGACGTCGCTTTCCCGAAGCTGTCAAATTCCTCGGCGCAGTTCAGCGCCAAAATAGCGTTCTGCAGGAGTGAAGTTGTAATCAGCCTTACGTTCGTGGACGTAAAAATATTAACGTGTTTACACAGGACCTGCATATTAGATACAATGTACACACTTTAGAGAACCACAACTGACCTGTGCTTCGCAGTCTAGAACGATCGATCGCGGCATTATTAGGTACACTGCCTCTCTCAACTACATTTGTAAATTAGAAATTGGAAAATGTAAGGATTTCCAAACGCAACGAATCGCACGGATACGGCGTGGCGGCAAATTTTCCTCGATCTTCCTCAGCTGTAAATGAAATTTTGCATGCACTTGTAGGAACGATTCATCGCGATATTTCATTTATTACGGTTTTCCTGCTGTGGCCGTTCGCCACAGTCAGGCTTGAAGACGAAAGTGTTTACATACCTTTTATGGAGTTATGACGCAAATCATTTGTCAACGCTAAAACATGATTGGTCCAACATTCAGCTAAATCTAGTTTGTTTAATTCGAAGCCTGCAAAGTACTTAAAACGAAAATTGCATATAATAGAAGCATAAAACCTTATTAATACTTCAAAATCTTTTTCCCAATCCAAAGCAGAATAGCGACGAAGCGAGCTTGGCTTTGCACGAAATTACTTATGTACTTTGAGGTGTTAGGGAGAGCAAAATTTTTCTTCCTCATATTTCACATAGACGAATTGTATCAGAAAGTATTAGGTTGTTAAAGAGCTAGCCTTAAACACAGACAAAATGAGCTGAGACTTCATGAAACGACACGGATTTATAAATACACTATGTAGGGCGCAGGTGTCGCTGTACAAGCCTGCATCCTTAAGTAAGTTGTCCGAACAGCAGGTAGTGCATTTGTTCCTGTTCATGATGAACCTGTTATTTACTTCGATAAAGTTCTCACATCCCTGGCTTTGTGGAATGACACTGTTTAATTCCGTGTAATGCGCAGTGTTATGTATTAATGCCTAAAAGTACCTTTCCGTCCACCGGAAATATTCAGCAGCATTTCCAACAAGCATTCTGGCTATAGTATTGAGTCATTTGAAAAAGCGAAACAGAGTTGCTTGAATGTGAAGTAAAGTGTTCACACGTTCTAGGTCTCGATTGCGGTAACAATTGACGAATTTGCACATGCTTCAGTCGTTTTAAACAATCGCTCTACTTTTTCAGCGATAAACCCCGTCGTGTTCGCTTACTCTTGACGTCATAGAGGTGGCGCACTAACAAATGTCTCTCATATTTCGAGCTTTTTTTTGCTTCCAAGATATCTGTCAGATCTTTGTCTCCTAGTTCTCAATGATATATTGCCAATTCTTTTCGTACTCTCCCGCCTGTCTCACCCTATGCAAAAACCTTGCACGAAATGTTTACAAAATTACGTTAGGAATCGAATAATATAAACTCACTATCATTTTCACTACTTCTCGGAAATATTCAGTGCCTGTCGGGTTTTAGGACTTTCCGCCCACTGCGAGATAGTAAGAATAATAACAAGTACTTTTGAACACAGTTCATTAGGGGACTCATGTCTCGTGGTTTGCAGAATTCGCCGATGAATCATGCTAATTTTCCCTCCGTACTTCAACAACTTTGTTGACACATGACCCTAATGACGCAATAGCCCTCGAGCTCGAGAAGCTGATAAAGATATCACATAAAAATAGAAAAATTAAAAAAAAAACACACACATACACATTAAGAAAATTATACGAGTGTGAAGTCACGCAACAAGCAGACTGAATTTGCATGAAACAAAATGCAAAAATGAAAAGTCGCGAGGAGGCCTCGTGGAAAGCAGCAGGTTTATTTCATTTGTACGAGGAAGTCGAGAAAGCGCTGAGGCTTGTAGCAGTACGTCACGATTTAGAAATTTTTATTGATTGGCATTATTCAAAGCTTTACAAATGCATCATTGTCTTTGACCTAAAATTTTGATGTAGGTTTATTCAGCAGGATAGCACAACCTACCTTGTCATGGCGACCGCCTCGTATAAAACCAACGATATGATGTTTTTTTATGTCAAGTCCAGGTTTAGGTGCAATACATTGTAATCATATACGCGTTCCTCAGCTAGCGGTAAAGATTTTCGGCAACTTTGAGAGCGCTATGTCTATGAAACCGAACGAACTCCAGCATGTGTGACCATTGTCTTATTTCCAATAAATCACTCGCATTGTTTGGGTTACACAGTCATGTAATGTCAAGGCTCTATGAATAAATCGCTTTGTATACAAAAGTCAGGGAGGAATAAAACAGGCATGTGGCCAGTTACATGGAGAAACAATTACATGTAAACTATCCGAAAGCTGTATTTTCTGACAAAAATGAAAAGGCTATGAAGCATACCCGAGGCTATGAAGCTAACCAAGGACAAATACCGCTGACACATTCACTGAAAGTGATTGAAGTTTGCCTGAAAACGTAGTTAATAACGCATCGCTTTTGTCTTCAGACTTCAAATGTCCCATGCTACCTGCTGAATTGAATGACAGTTTTTGAGATCTCCTGTGACTATTGACGTCATATGTTTCGCTGCCTGACCTCATTCGACACACACAATATGAACACGATACACTAGAATTCTGTCTTTAATTAACTTTTAAAACAATAGTTCTTGAAATTAGAACGCATGCTATTTGAACACCCACTCGCCCACGTTTCCTCCTTAAGTATAAAAATGCGCTCGTGTTTTCGAGATTTGTCTTCCACCTGAAGATTCCTTCTCGATGAAACTGACAGTAGTTTTTGAGGTATTTTGCACGGTCATACATTTTGCTCTGTCTACATATTTCATTGAGCACTCTTGTATTCCGCAAACCAAAACTAACTCGTTTCATGGTGTTTGGTGTACACACCTGGGCAATGAGTGTTCAAGGCGCTGCTATAACCGACTAATCCAAAACGTCCTCAAGATATATTTCGCTGTTGGCTGAGCTACAGCCGGACAAGGATGGCAAAGCATAACCGTCTTTATTCACTGCGCTATTTGCGTTACTGTTATTGTGAAAAGTGTCATCTTGATTTGGTGAAGCTTCTCTATGCGTCCCAATACTTTCTGGCCTACCAATGAAACTATTGCTATCACTGTCGCCTGCATCTTTAGAACTATTTCGGCTGGCGACGCACGCTTCTTCGTTGGAGCTCGCAGACTCCTTCCTTCTGTGATAAAATAGTATGTACGCTTGTGTTTTTGCAACTTCACTCTCTTTAACACCATTCACCTTGGTGTCATCGTACTTTAGCCACCCTATATATACATATGGATGTACAAAATGCTAAAATTGGTATAATTATATGCACATACAAGGACAGGGTACATTTGTATGTCGAAAAACACCCCCATTTTACATCGACTACTTCCTGGAATCACTACTGAGGCCATGTTACACGCGACAATTTTTGTTGCAACTTGTAATGCAAATGCAATTACAAGTTGCACGGGAAATTCAAGATTTGAGCTAACATGCTCTTCGCAGTCATGAGGTCTTGGAAATTTTAATTGTTACAAGCGTTGCAAGAAATATATCTGGTCTTCGGCAAAACGCACCGTTCCCAGACACGCTGAATTGGTTATGCATGGTTGCGAGCAAGTTGCCACTGGGCAATGTAACATCACTCTAATCCAACTTACCATCGGTGCTTCTCAAAGACAGTGTGTCGAGTTCCTCTTCTGAGTAAGGCTTACAATATGCAATGTAATGACCAAAATTCATTCTACCGTAGTGGCTGCACACGGCATGAAGATCATATATAGCTCCATCAGTTGCCATTGCAGGGTGTGTGAATGGTGACATATCCAGTCCTCTAAAACAGACAATTTTAAATCTCATAAAGTCAAAGCAGATTTGATCTTCCGGGGTTTTATTTTCTTATCACGTTTAACGTTCCGAAAATCCTCAGCTTGGCTGTGAAATTAAACATGACGTCAGAGTGGCGCCAACTTGGCAATACTTGCCGCGATATGACGCACTGCGTAAATAAATCGATTTCGCGGCGAAGACAAGAAAAATGTGAACTTTAAAATGTTTACAAACGTCAGTCGAATGGATGTTTTGGAACACATCAAGAATCATTCGTTTGTGGCTGGCTAACTTGCGTTGAAATTGTCATATGCCAACTCAAAGATTACCCAGAAAAGCAGTTTAGACTGTTCATAGCAAAAAAATGTATGGCACGATTGACGTATTGAAAGATAACGGGGTATATAAAAACTAAACAAATTTAAGGTCGGAAAAAATGTGATCTTTTAACACCCAGGCTGAGATGTCTTTTTCAACAGACAAAAATGTCTTACGCACGAAATTTGAATGCACGAAAATCGCGTTCATAACTTCATATAGTCATGGTTGGAAAATTCGTCGGGGATGTTTTGGCGGCTACTGCTGTTCAAACGTTTTCGAACATTCCCCAAGGGTCATTTCTTAAACGTTGCGCAAACGTTTATTTTTAAAAAAATCAGCTTAGTGCATGCTTATAGCTTAGTGCACGTAAAGACACGAAGAATTCGTACAATCTTAGATTTTAGGAACTTAGAATTCTTTTGTGCGGTGATTATCGAAGTGATATTTATTCTTGAAAAACATAATGAAAAGCGGACTATTTGCAGTTACGTTTGAATAGGTGGTCGTGAGGCGAAAACTGTTCTATGCATGGAAACGAATTCGCACCAAAATGAAGTAGTAATGACGCCACTGGTTTTACCCCGACCTGAGAAAGCCTTTTGCGTCATTCGTATCAGTACCCAATTTGCACACACCTCCCTAGAAACATTTAATTATAAAATTAGGACTTTTCTTAAGAAGATATTTTGTATTTAAAAAATAAGACATTGTCTTAGAGCAGTTTTTCAGAAATTTAAACAGCAAAACGACAGCCGACAAATTATGTAACCACTAATACTGGATTCCTTTTCAGCACTAAAACATCTTCATATACTGTTAAATCAATAAACAAACGAAAATACAGAGTTTCTCTATTCAGGAGGCGTTGTCGATATAATTGTAAGGATATAAGCACAAGAATGAGTTGTACCGCTTCATTACTGTGATCGCGCTGTTAATCATATTCACTACAATTGTATTTCGTTTGCTAAAACGATGGGGTGTCTGTTATAAGATGGATTTCAATAACGCGTCGTGTAGGTCGCAACAAGATTTTTTGCTGAATGGACCTGATCATGATATGGTATGATAACAATATTTATTCAGGGACATCCAACTCAGTAGTAGCTGGTTTAAGTGGAGCCCTAACAAAATGAAATTACAAATACATACATCTACATACATATAAAATTCAATTGTATACCCTAATGATCGTTCTCTAGAATATTTCGTTCTCTAGCATGATCGTTCTCTAGAATAATCGTTCTAGATCGTTCTCTAGATCGTTCTCTAGATCGTTCTCTAGATCGTTCTCTAGAATATCATGCGTGTAGATTGACCACGTTGTGGTCAACGCAGTTGAATGAATGTCCACGCAGTTGAAAATAGTATACTGATGGGATTAAGAACAAAAATATATCCCGGAAATGGCGGGGAAGAGCTTTCCATTGGAGCTATGCAGGGTTTAATTCATAAAATATTATAATGAGCTCTTACGAAACTCTATCTGAAGTCTCATAAACTGAAAATACAGACAGCGTAACAAGAGTCAGATGAGAAATACAGTAAATCATCACCACAACTGCCTTATTTACAACCTAAAGTACAGTTTTACTGTATGTAGTCCTGCAGGTAGCCTAGCTACGGAAAGTAGCTATGAAAACTAAATGAGACCCAACGGGCACAAACGAGTTAAAAAGCTTAAAAAGTATTTCTTTTTCAGTAATTTCCGAATCAGTAATGTCAAGCCGTTCATCGCGTACACGAGAGGTGGAAATAGCTGCAGGTGGTAGTAAATTCCTCCCAGTGAGTCACCGAACCTAACACCGCCCCGTTTACATTAACAGGGCGCCGTATGAGCCAGCTTGATGATTTGAAACACATGCTCAGATATTTGCGCGCATGTTCTGTACAATTATTTTTCTTTCAAATCGATTGTTTTATTATGCGTGTTTTTGTGAACACGCAAGTAGATATGTGAATATCATGGAACCCCTCTCCCATTACAAAGCCGGCTGATTCGCATGATCTGATTAAACCTACCAGCAGAAGTTTAAGAAGAACCAGCACTTGTGTCGTGTATCGTATAGGATTTTCTCACTTCATGCATCGGCGAAATGCCGATATCTCAAACCAAAATTTCAAAAGCAAAAATATAGGGGTAGGTTGGAGAACGGTGGGGGTAATCATAACTTTGCCGCCCTGCAAAAACCGTACACGAGATACCCTATGCCTTCCCCACACGATTAACGATAATGTGAACACAAACTACATGCCTGTTCTTCGTTTTTTGAGAAAATTTTCAGAGTTTCTATGGTGCATGAACGTCTTTACCGAGATTTAACGCGAAAACGGTCTAAAGACATTCATTGATAATTGTTTTCTTCAGCCTTGACGGAATCGGTGACCCATGATTATGCCTTCACTTTTGGCAGGAAACCGAAACCGAACTACGAGGAGAAAAACCACAATATTAAGCAGAGCGTTGACGAACTCTTCAAATATAAGTATATCACACACAAGTCCGAAATGAGGATCGCCACCCTGGACCGTTGTTAGGTCAATCGGGTCACCTTATCACTTTCTAGAAATTAAAATATAAAAAAATACCTGCATGATTGCATATGCACGGTATTAGCATGTGTATTTTGAGCTAGTTGACGTCCTCCCAGTCGTGTCCGACCGAATAAGGTTAAAAAAGCAAAACAAAAACCTTTGCTTATGATTTATTTACCTTGACACCTGTGCGAGACAATTCCATGAAAAAAGAGCATACTTAACATACTTATACCGCATTGCCATTGGTTTGATCCAGAACATTCCCACCGTCATGCGATGCGAAGAAAGGAATCGTGCTCGACATTCATTCCAACCGTATATATGAATATAACACAATATATAGTGGTAAAGAGTGGAGACTCGTGCTGGGATTTCAAGTGGCTGACTGCTGCTTTTCTTGCGCGTTAGAGTACGTACATTGTGTAAAAGATGTACAAATGTTTTGTTATTATAGCGTGTTATATCGTCTTAGGTTTAGCTGTGCGATTGTCGTTTTTTTTTTGCGTCAATAAATAAGGATGTTTCCATTTTCCTACAATTTAGTAGCTTATCATACTAAAATTTGTCACTAGCTTTTTATAATTTTTCTTATGCCATACATACAGAGATTTACGCGAGGTAAACGGGTGAAAAAATCGTGGAGAAGCGAATGAGCGTTTTCATTGGCCGTACGATTTTTTTCACTAGTGAAAATTTATTGTATCAGCATTTTGATTGGCTATACGGTTTTTCTCACTAGTGAAGAAAATCGTATTCTCATTTTTCTCACAACATGGCCGCCGTGTTGGGGAAGGAGCGAAAGGGTATTTGGCTTTTATGTCTAAAACAAGAAGAGTTTCCCCAATAAAAAACATGAAACGGAAAGAAGAACAGCTTAATTTGACTCACCATTTAGGCCAAATAACGGAGAAACAAATGGTATGATTCTGTTTTGAGAGTTCAATATTTTGTTTCGACATTGTTCGCCTTTGACAGGCTCCCAGTTTTAAAATAATTTCTATATGTTTGGCATAAACAAATTACTGCATGGTTGGCTCGTTTGTACGATTTCTATTATGCACTTGTTGTGAAAGATTGCTAAACTCACTCGTTTGCTGCGCTCACTCGTTCGTTTAGCAATCTTTCACAACTCGTGCATAAAAATCGTACGCACTCGCCAACCATGCAGTAATCTCGATGTATCACACGAAAACATCAATGTAATGATTGTTAAGTGTACCTGTATTGATGATATTATGCAGCACTGAGTGTGATACAATGTTTATAAATATGCAATGTAGCGTTTCATTTTGAATGCGAATTAACCCCTCTCTTCAAACCAGCAACGTTACGATGCTTTTTTATTCATTTAATATACGAAGATGTCGATAAAAAATACACTAAATATCGCAAACAATGTAATTATGCAGTATAGTACAATGTTGTCAACTTTAAGAACTTTGGAATTACGCGTTTTCAAAACGTGTTAGGACCAATGACATGATTGCGCCGTGTATAAAAATACTTTAATACATTATTTATGCATACTCTTTAGCCCTTTACATAAGTGAAAAATCGATATAACATAAAGGAAACTTTCAGTGTAATTATCTTTCCATGTCCGTGGAAGGTAGCTTTTATTAGACTCATTCGATCAGTAACTTGATCTTAGAAGGTGACTTCATTACCTTCGCATAGATGGCATAGATGCATTTAACGGAGTCATTTCAAAGGCGGTAGCGTTTTTTCTTCGAAGCGTTAGCCCGTGTTTTTAAAGCAACTTTCCTTTGATTTGTTTACCCATCATGCATGCAATCTTTCCCGCCAGGTAACTTCCTAATAATGGCTCACACTTTTCAACCTAGGCAAGGCGAATACCACCCCAACCACGTGTACTTTTTATATTCACTGTTGAAGTGACGTACTCTTCCTATATAAACTCCTTGAGTCATTAGTTGCGTATATTCTCATATTCCTAAAATGTTTTGTAATATATGTCACACCTTATTATCGAACGAATTAATAATATTCTTACGATTTGGTGCTATTTCGGTGTCAAGTAGGCAATCGAGCGTTAATGTCGAGAACTGGGCTGTCGTACAGACAGATCAATTGTTTGGCATACTGAATTATTTACCTGGACGAGGATTGTCTTGAATCGAAACTTCCTTTCGTGCTTTTGTGAACATTGTCAGAGTCATCGGCGCTCGCGTGATGTGATGCACGTTGCGTTAACGTTACGTATGATTGATCTTTACTTTCACTTCATTTTGCATGTTTTAGCACTCTGTTAACAAGTACATGTTAAGAGGGTGCTTACCAACCCTTACTTCTAGCTATATTAAGTGCCATTAAGGTTAACATGAAAGTACGCAGATAAGCTTGATCTATGGGATGCCATATTCGCCAAAATTCTACGAATACCATAATATTATTCAGCTTATTATTATTCAGCTTATTTTTATTATTATTCAGCTTATTTTTATTATTATTCAGTTTATTTTTATCATTCGGCTCATTTTTATTATTTAGCTTATTTCTATTATTCAGCTCATTTTTATTATTCACCACCAATTTTTCATTAGCCAATTTTCCATCTGTCATCATTTACTATAAAATATACTATGTGGGATGCTGACTTTCAGAAAAGCTTGCTTCAATTGGACACGTAAAAACGCACAAGTTGCCACAGACCTACAAACAAGTTCTAACAAGTCTGTTCACAAGTTGTTGACAAGATGTATTCGCACTGCTTGTTCCGAATTTGTTCGAACAAGTTTGGAACAAGCTGTTAACAAATTGTAATAAGCTTGATGGGACTATCAGACCTGTTACGAGATTGTTCCAACAAGACTGATACAGCATGATATAACAATATTGTTACAGCCTTGTGCTGTCAATCTTGTAACAAACTTGCTACAACAGGATTGTATCAGAGTTGTTAGAACAACCTTGTAACAAGTCTGATATTTTCGTCAAGCTTGTTGCAAGTTGCCAACAAGTTTGGAACAACTTGTTGACAACTTGTGCGGTGCAGTGCGAACACATCTTGTTGACGTCTTGTCTGCAGACTTGTTACAAGTTGTGAGATTTTCACGTGTCTAGTTATATCGGCCAAAATATCAAAAACTATTAACACGCACTCAAACCAAAACGATACACGTTTATTATTAAAAATGTAAATCGTGCCCATTAACCTTTTTTACATGCAGTGAAGTAGTGAACATTTGACGTGTGACCTGGTGTGGCCTCCATTCTTTTAACAACTTCAGTAATTCGATCCAACTTGGCATGGTTGGTGCCTTTATACAAATGCGTGCATTTTTGAACTGCCTAAAGACTTCCGTCATTCTATTTCCAGCTCTTTCTGGTTCACTCGAAGTCATCCCTTCAATTTTATTCTAATTTGATTCAGAAACTGGGTTTTCGTTTAACGAGAAAAAACCAATGATGAATGGGATAAAACTAATTCCACTGGTGGAAAAGCCAGTGCTTAGACAATGATGCATGATTTTGCGGACAAAATGTTTTCCACGAAATTGGAAACTTTATCGGAAAAAATAGAGTTTGCTACTTAGACAAATCTCTTGATATTTCGTCTGTTTTTTACGTTCATGAGTGAGCAGGTGCCAGCTAATCAAAATCATCTTTTCCGTCATCAGTTGTATTCTCCGGCTTTTAAAGGCTTGTAACTTAGTCGTTTTTCAACTACCGCAATACGTGGCGAGTCACATGTTTTCATTTAAAACAATCAAATAACGAGTTTCTTTAATGTTCAATGTTTTAGCATATAGCTTTAGCCTTTTATAGCGTAACTGCCCAAATTGATTTTTTCCTCTAAACCAAACTGTAACCATATATTACTTGCATCATTGAAGTGTCTATCATAAATATTAAACGTAAACCACATTTAGGTGCTTAAGTGCCTTAACCTTGTATAAAAAACACAAACTTTATCTTAAAAGTATGTTCTCAAGTAGCATACTGAACTATCTAGCATAGGAGCGCCTCGCACGCTATTAAAAAAATGATAAAAAACATAAACACATTCTAAAAAAATTGTTTAAATTTACTCTTCTATTTTTGTGCGAATGTACTGCTAGTCCATTTTCTCAAAAACATAGAAAATAGGCTAGACATTTATGCCAAAGTGCTGACGATATTCATGTTTACACTAATATTCTGGATTTTGAATAACAAATCTTATTGGTACAATATTTAACAATTATTTGCCGAAGGCAAAGTGATTCTCGATTTTAAGTATAATTACTTACGCAAAAAATGACAAGAATACGTTTCATATTTCAAAACAACACCTGTCATATTGACAAAACGTCTGGTGGCCATTTTGAATAAACCACTTAAAAGATTATCATGTCATAATCACCTCCAGGGCAGCCAATCAGAGTAAACACGTTGTAATCACCCTTGGTGGTCAGCCTAAGATACCACTGGCATGGATCTTAACCTGAGTCCAAGTACCATTCAAACGGGTATTTATGGTGGACGAAGGTGTTAAATGAGGTTATGTAGTAACCAAGGTTAACAGCTGGGTAACCAGACCTCGATACGTCAACAGGTCACGTGACCAAGAGGAACAAGTAATATGAGAGTGGCTCAAGGCCTGGCATCAGTATCGGAATGTGGCGAACAAGCGTGTTAGACACCTTTCTTTTTTTAATTGTATTTTAATTATCTTCTTCTCCTTTTCGTGTGTTCGCTTTAAATTTCCACCAATTACTTTAATTGGTGTGAAGGTGTTAGTCCTTTGAAGGGGTGGTCAGCCTAAGATACCACTGGCATGGATCTTAATTGAGTCCAAGCATAGGTCCAAGTAACAGCAATCGCCCCAGGCCACCCCTCGGTCACCTGGGCTAACACCTCACCATCCAAACGGGTAAGTATGGTGGACGAAGGTGTTAACGATTTTAAGTATAATCAGGAAAAATGACAAAAATACGTTTTACATTTCAAAACAACCCCTGTCATATTGACAAAACGTCTGGTGGCCATTTTGAATAAACCACTTACGTGATTATCGTGTCATAATCACCTTTAGGGCAGCCAATCAAATTAGAGAATTTTCATTTTTCGCCTATGTGATTATGCTTAAAAAACAATAGTTACGTTTTGATCATGGATAACAAAATTTATCGTTTATTCTGAGAAATTATAAACATTGATTCAAATCAGCTGGTACGAAAATTTTCAGTTTTCGGAAACGAGGAACATATTATTAAATGATACGACAATGATGTACAATGTATTTATAAGAAAAAACATACTCCGAAGAACAACATCTTGTAAACTCAAGATATGAGCAAGACAACAGTATTGCGGTGATATTTCGACTCTGATAGTCTTTTTACAGCTGTTGATGTAGCGCTTGAACAAAAACTTCCACATGATGAAACGTTTGACCGCAGCGTTATCCCAACCATGCAATCATTCAAACGTCCTTTCAACAAATTAAAGCTTGTTGCGCCGCGAAAAGCGTGATTAGGTCCACCTTATAACGAACACCGCACTAGGTCCTGCACCATATAGCTTTTGTGTTACACTTTGGTTGCACACATCACAAAACGAAATATTTTTTCATGTTCATACTCTCTATATGCTATTGCAGTCAACAAATGCAAAACAAATTGCCTCTAACCAATAGTTTCGCACAATTATGAAGCAACGGTCATCACTACATTAGCCTTCGCGGACAACTAATAAGATATTGTAAAAAAGATATATATGAAAATCACATTGCACTACACGCAAATTGTCTAATAAAGAAAACGTCCTAAACCAGTTTCAAAACTTGTCTAAAGCGAATTTGAAAGGCATATTATTCAGAGTATATTACAGTAGTGGTAGTAGACTCGTCTAAAGTCCTATCGATCGCTTTGTTTTTACAAGATTTAAGCAAGGGTTGTCAGAAAAGTTACCACAGGGATAACTGGCTTGTGGCAGCCAAGCGTTTATAGCGACGTTGCTTTTCGATCCTACGATGTCGGCTCTTGCTATCATTGCGTCGTTGCGAAACAGAATTCGCCAAGCGTCGGATTGTTCACCCGCCAATAGGGAAATTGAGCTGGGTTTAGACCGTCGTGAGACACTCCCCCCCCCCCCCCCCAATGAACAGAAGATTAACAGCAACGATCCGGTTTGGCGCACAAACTTACCTGAGAGGAAACTGAATGTGCTTGCTTATCTTGCATCCATTACCAGAATATGAAAATCGCTTGAGATGAATGACTAAATTATCAGGGTGTTTACAGATCATCGCTTTTCGCGTAGCAGCTCGAACGTCCTTACAATGATCACAGCGCCTGTGGAAAAAAACAGGAATTAATAACAATTCAATATAGAGGGGGTATAAAAAAAAGTAGACAAATCTGAATTCGCTCTCTGTTTCGCGAAGCGCCTCGATGTACGATTGTTTTGTATTGAAATAGATTGTTTTGGTACTTATAATTTAGAAAAAACCGGAAAAATGAGAAACTTAAAACTTCAATACCCAGGGGGTTCTGTTTTTTACGGCAATTTAAATATGCCTTGCGCACAAAACTTAAATACTTAAAATAGTCCAGGACCTGTATAGGAGTTTGTATGCATTTCATTTGCCACAAGTAATCTCAACTGTTTTAGGGTAAAATGACCATGCCGGTCAACATGGCATATGTGCCAAAACCCGAATCCGGGGCGAAAGTTCTCAAAATGACCCCGCCTTGAAACGGCAGGGTCGACATAGCTCTAACTTCAGACCAATGCAAGCAACAGCCTTTCTGAAGTGCTTATAGTGCTTAGAAGGGTTGCTTATAGGGGTGGTTATTAGAAGCAAAACATTGCCTAACTATAATATATTCCAAGAAAATCACCATTCAACATGCCAGGTCAACAGCTAATTATGCATAAAATCACTAAAATTGCTGGCAGAAATTAAATTTTCATATTTCCTAAAAAAATTATTATAACATCAAAAACCATGTTGAATTGAATCAAATTCTTACAGATTTTAAAAGGATTGACATTATTTTGTTGATATACAAGACATTGTATTTCACTTACCCCCCGCAAAAACACGATTTCAGCCATATTTTCCGTCTTGTTCGCTTTTTTATCGCCGAGTAGCCGAAGTCTCATACAATTCTTGTACTTTCCCATACTCACAGATGACTAAAGAACAATTCAGCCCAGTTTCGGCTTGTTCTGAGACTGTGCCATCTACTTTATCTCCGATTTTTTCTCCTCGACAATTAGCCAAAATTGCCGCTTTTCTGTCCGATAAATGAGGCTTCTTCGTCTTTGTGTGTATTTAGACTACGTAATCCAGCAGTGCTTTATACTATTGAATTTCTGAAGGTCATTTTGTTAAATTTGATCAAATTTCAATATAAAAATCCACCCACATAAAATCGAGTCTCTTCGAGCTTTAAAATAATTTGAAAGTCACGCGCAATCGTCACGAAAATTCCTCGTGGGCGACCATACCGGGAGGAGTGAATATTTTCACGAATGCGTTTGCATGTTTATATTTGCGTATATTATTTTGTTTTTAAGCTTTAACTCTGACAGTCATGCATTTCTCCCATGTTTATTTTGAGGGCTATGCCAGTGCAGATACGTACGTTTCAATTTTAAAATCTTAGTGGGCTAATAGTGGCTTAGTTATTTTTACGCTTAGTTATTTCATACTTTGGCATAATAAAAATCACCCTTTAAATAAAAATGGGGAAATGCGTAAGTCTGTCTGATTTTCTTTTAGTTGAAGCTTAAAACAAAACAATACGCAAATATACATGAACGTAGAATAATATGAAATGTTTACTTGCCTTGCTGTGGAAACGAGCAAACGTATTCATGAAAATATTCACTCCCCCCCGTATGATCGCCCACGAGGAATTTTCGTGACGATTGCGCGTGACTTTCAAATTATTTCGAAGCTTGAAGACACTCGATTTTATGTGGGTGGATTTTTATACTGAAAATTGACAGAAGTTTACAAACTCACCTTTAGAAATTCAATAGTATAAAGTACTGTTGGATTACGTAGTATAAATACACATGAAGACGAAGTCACATTTATCGGACACAAAAGCGGCAAGACTTCGTAATGGCGGCAATTTTGGCTAATTGTCGAGGATGCAAAATCGAGGATAAAATAGACAGCACAGTCTTAGAACAAGTCGAAAATGGGATGAGTTTTTCTTTAGTGATCTGTGATTATGGGAAAGTACAAGAATTGTATGAGACTTCGGCTACTCGGCGATAAAAAAGCGAACAAGACGGAAAATATGGCTGAAATCGTGTTTTTGCGGGGGGTAAGTGAAATACAGTGTCTTGTATATCAACAAAATAATGTCAATCCTTTTGAAATCTGTAAGAATTTGATTCAATTCAACATGGTTTTGATGTTATAATAATTTTTTTTAGGAAATATGAAAATTTAATTTCTGCCAGCAATTTTAGTGATTTTATGCATAATTAGCTGCTGACCTGGCATGTTGAATGGTGATTTTCTTGGAATATATTATAGTTAGGCAATGTTTTGCTTCTAATAACCACCCCTATAAGCAACCCTTCTAAGCACTATAAGCACTTCAGAAAGGCTGTTGCTTGCATTGGTCTGAAGTTAGAGCTATGTCGACACTGCCGTTTCAAGGCGGGGTCATTTTGAGGACTTTCGCCCCGGATTCGGGTTTTGGCACATATGCCATGTTGACCGGCATGGTCATTTTACCCTAAAACAGTTGAGATTACTTGTGGCAAATGAAATGCATACAAACTCCTATACAGGTCCTAGACTAAAAGTAATTTTGACTAGGTAGATGGAAAATTTGGCGGGTGTTGTATTGCTGTACAAAATGTCAGAAAATTTGCTCCAGTTTAAACCGTTCAAAACGTCGCGCGAACTTCAATATTTTTAGCAAAATTAGCTTCGTAGATGTTTAATTTATGTATTTACTTAATTTGCATAGAACTCCCAATGGACATTTAATTAAAATCGGAACATTTCTTCAGAAAAACGATTCTTATTGAGAAAAATATACGTTCGCACGACGTTTTGAATAGCTTAAACTCAATCAAATTTCTTGAAATTTTGAACAGCAATAAAACATTGACATATTTTCTACCTACCAACTCAAAATTACTTTTAAGCCTTTAAATTTCGTGCGCAAGCCATTTATAATGTGTTTCAAAATACGCACACCCCTGGGCTTGTAACATCTAAAGTTCAGAATATTTTTATTTATTCTACACCGTAAGTACCCAAGCAACGTATATTAATAAAAAACTTCATACTTCAAGCCGCTTCGCGAGGTTGAGAGCCGTTTCAAAATTGTCTACTTTTTTTATACACCCTGTAGTTGAATCTCTCTTTGAGACAAGACCTGGTAAACGTGTCCACTGATAATGAGTATGCCTGACAGAGGTTACATAATATAAGACTTTCGCTTTTTGGGACCAACGTTGAAATGGACACTAAAATATAGTTTTAGTGTCATGATGATCATTGCTTGATTGGGCAAAATGTTGACGTGACCATTTTTGTGACATAACATGCAAATAGCAAAAATCCCATACGGCAGAGACAATGCTATCTTGGTGACTTGGAAAAAAATGTAAAATAATTTTCCAAGTAATTCAAATAAATGCCATATTTCCGTATTCCTTTTAAATACAAAATATGTTTATACCAGCAATTTTATGTGATAATTTATGCAACAACCTCACCTATAAAGCATGATTAATAATAACAGTTGTTCTCGATCGTTTGGTATGTAAGGAGCAATCATTTTTGGAAGCTTAGCAAAATTGTCAAACAGCAAGACATAAACAGAACTACTGCATGCAGTTATTCTAAATTTTCACACAAATTGGTTGGTGTGATTCGTCACATTGGTAGCACTGAAATTTTAGGAACACCAAATTTACCATGACTATAGGCTTTAACTGCATGTCTTTTTTTCCAATGGAGACGGGACATGTACAATATAACTGCATGCAATGATGTGAAATGAAGTGAAGTAAGGCAAAATACTGTTTCTCACCATCCACATTCCTTTGTAATGTCTTCTGGGTTCCAATATAATTTGAGGCATTCTTCCAAACAGCAGTAGCTATCTACAGAAAAACAACAAGAAAACACCTGCGGACTTGCGATTTCTTCCTTCCTAGTTTACAGTGTAATGCTTTGTGGTTCTTTTTTCAAAAAGTACCCAACCACAATTGTAAAATTTAAGAAAAATATAGACGTTCAAGGCCAAACTGGCCTCAAAAAGGTTCGAACGTTTCTTACTGTCTAGATTTCTGCTCAAATACACCAGCTTAGAGCAAACAAATTCGCCTGGAGCTAAAACTGGCATTTACTAAAAGCAGTACCACAAAGAATGCAAGTATTTTCTCTTATATGTTTCTGCTTTGTACTAGATAAGCTTTTGCGCGACCTACAACACTAGCCAACTGTTTGTGGAACACTGAAAATAACGAGCATACCTTCCTTTGAATAATTCTGATTTACACTTTCATGCATTTCACATACCTAGAAGACGATCACATCAAGTTAAAAATATGACTGGACAAAAAGTGCAAAAGAAAAAAAAATAATAAGCTGATAGTACCTATCGCATGAAATAAACGTGCTTTTACAAGACGTTTTGGAGACGTGAGAAATGAAAGCGTGAACATATTGCGAACAGCGAAGCGTCCTGATTTGTATAGGCAAACTGTCACACCTGCATGAGTTGAACGTCTTAATCGACAGCGAAAATACAAACAGATGCTTACTAGGTCCTGAGATAAAACTTTGTTGTCCGGCCTTTTTGTGTCCCAATCCAAAGCAAGACACACATTCTGGTCAACAACAGGGATGTTGCCTGTAACAGAAATGTATTACATACAGCTAGTAGTTGCTAGATTTAACATCCATTGTGCGTGGTATATAAAAACAACTTTGGTAGCCAAAATTAGCCAGCATCTTTTGGAGACATGTTTTCCAGGTTCCCAACGCGAACTTGGCATTAAGCGTAATGTGTATGGTGGCATGTACTGGATGGCTCAAAAAATGCCCCCCCCCCCCTGGCCTCTTTGTGTTGTGTTAAAAAATAAAAGAAGCGAAAAGAATTACCCGAGATATAAATGTTTAGACTCAAGATAGCATTTTAATATGTATGGCAAAAACACCCTTTGAATAACTTGAACAATATTGTTGTTACTTAGACGAAGTATTGTTTGAATAGTCTTTGAATATCTGTTTCCACTTTTTAAACATTTGAAGACCAACTACTAAAAAACCTCCTCATGTGAAAGGCGTGGGTTTTCTCCGGGTATTCCGGTTTTCTCCCACAGGGAAAGTTGACTGGGTGGGTTGGTGATACTGGTCCACAGTAACTGGCTGTGAAGTCCCTGCCCATTTGGCGAAGCTTAATAAAATGAAAAATAAATGTTTTGTCAACGTCTCTCATGCAATTTTGCCATTTTCCGCTTCTTCCAAAAACTAAGTTCCAAAAACTAAGTTACTTTACTTCGAGTTTAAACTTCTATATCTCAGCTAATGGTTTACTAACATTAATGCGTTCAATAAACTTTGTCTACACAAGACAGTTTCTTTTGTTCTTTAATTACAGCACGTCAAAGAGCGAGGACATTTTACAAACACACCTTTATCCATCAGGTTTGTTCCTTTGCTGCGTACATCGGTGAGGTTTTCCAATAATGTCAAATGACATTGATTTGATTCTACAAAGAAACAAGCTTGACTTCAATAAACTCATTTTTCACGTGAAAACTCATTTGTCATGTGAAAACGCTTTCGTCCTCGTCTACTGATATTTACATGAATACATGTGCACAGTTACGAATATTAAAATGCCTATTAAATGAAATTTTTGTCCAGCATTTTCCTCGCTGGATTGTAAAAAATATGTTCTTGAGATATGTTCAACTTAACTGGATATGCAAATAATACGTGTGACATCACTTGCATAATAGCCTTTGAAAAAGATCTATTTACTATTAACAAGTATTCGAACTATTGCACGTAAATGGAAGGCTTAGTTATTAACATTGGTTATATGATACAAAACAAGCAATCTCATAGAGACACTCATTATGTAGTACGATGTTACACGTTGCATAATTTGCATACCCAATAAAGTTCAGTATCTCAACAAAGAACACAGTTACAAAAATTCTACAAAAGAGGTTATATTGTGAACTTAAGTTATTTCCAATGTAATCTAGAAAATATTTGACAAAATTTCGTTTCATACGCACTAAATGCTTGATCGAATGGATAATTTACCTAAAAGCGTGCGCTGACACAGTCACGAGAATACATGTACCTACCTAATTCACCTTCTCTTGGTGCGACGGAATATCTAAGGCAAATAAAATAAACTTTAACAAGCAATTCAACAAATAAACAAACAAAGAAACACACACGGTTCATTTATTTTGACACAAAGAGTTTGAATACAGTTCTGAAAATGAAAGAGGAACGAACAACTCAACATGTAGATGTATTGGATATATAGCATTTAGACAATCCGTTAAAGAACAAGAGAGCTGTTCAATGTACGTTAATGTACGTTAGAATAAAAAAATGTATATTTTTATATAATAATAGATGAGATGAGAGACCAAGGTATAGTGCTGTGATGTTGGACAAGGAAAGGAGCCCTCCTCAGCAACAAAGAGGAAGTGTAGGAACGTCAGACGCAACGCTTCAAAGAGGTATTAAATATGGAACAGGCAGCTAATCCCACAAGAATTCAGTGAAGCAGAAAAAGCAGGATTTGAATTCAGTGGATTGATAAAGGAAATAACAATAAGCGAAACAACGATTGGAGAGGTAAAAGAGGCAATCACGAAGCTTTGAAGAGGCAATTCACACACTGCACTGAACACTGGACTGACAAGACCAAGCGTAATTTATGGTGTATATAGTATAAACTTAAAACTATATTTAGCCGCTACATGTGGGTGGGGGTGAACATTCTTCTCAAATTTTTGAGCTAAAATAATCCATGACTTAATATACTGCCGTGTAGAGAAACCTTTCTTGGATGTAAAAATGGCGTACAAGATACATAGAAAATCACCTTGCATAATGAAATGACTTTTTCATGAGATTACTCAGTGTCGCCATTGATGCGTCCACGCTGAGGATAAATGGCGTACCAATGATTAGCGGTTGAAAGTTGCAATATGTTTTATGACTTTTCCAGTCGTTTCTTTGACAACCCCTGGCAAAAATATTTAACGTTAATTGACTGTTACGACGGATGTACATTTCACCAGAATGCATTTCGGACGAAAAACGTTTCAAAAGCAAATTGAAGTCTGTTGAAGAACAAGCATAATAGAGGAGGTTGTTTTCTTTGTGTTCTTAAAGTTTTATGGTTACTTGGGTGTTTTTCTTGACATCTTTTTCAGTCGTTTTTCCTAGATGCCCGCAATGCATTCTGGGAAAAATTGACATGCTGCCGTCTTTTTCGTTATGGTCAATTCTTGGCATTACGTAGTTAACCAAAATAAGTGGGCGTGACCGCGGAGTGAGCAAATGATAAAAATTGTACGCGTTTTCCTATGCCAGACACAAGATGAACTATAAATATCTAATTTAGTTTCATGAAGCCCCTAACGACGTAAAATGAAAGAAAAAACAACAAATATTTGCCTAGCGTTTGTAATGAGACGTAAAATCGTAATAAATTGTGCAAAATAGAGGAAAGTCTAATGTTTACAGGTCTCCTCCTCGAATTCGCGCGAAAGTGTTTTAAAACTTTTAATGCTGGTGTATTCAACATACTCTATACTCTTGTCATACTACCTTAAAATTGCTTTTCAGTCATGCATCTCTGTGCGCAAGGCATTTTAAAAGTGGCTTTGGATAGTAAGCCACCTGAAGTCAAAAATTTATAGTTTTGTAAACAAATATTTTTTGGATGTTCCCGACGGAGCTAAACTACTCAGAATAATTAAAGCATCGAACGCTCTCTGCATTAGCAGAATTTTTCCAAATGTGAACTTTTTTATACACCCTGTATATAATAATTATTTTAAATATTTCTGGCATAATACTGATATTAAAGCAGCATATTAATGGCCAATACTGATATTAAAGCAGCATAGCATATACTATGGTAAAATTTCAATCGATAAATTCCCCATTTTCTTTACAAAACGTAAAGGAAGTTTTTCTACCTGTTACAATACGCCACTTTACAACATTTTGAGCAATAATGTAGTTCCGACTTTTCCAGTCCACAACTGCTGCACTTACTGGTCACCCTGTGCGTTAACCTCTGCAACCAAATGAACGCAGCAAGAAAAATTATAATTTGGCAATACGATGGAAAAGAAAAAAATAAAAACATAAATTTTAAAACTGATTCACTAAACTCATAAATTCTACTAATTCAAATA
Organism: Muricea muricata; assembly: GCA_963855995.1. Classification (NCBI taxonomy): domain Eukaryota; kingdom Metazoa; phylum Cnidaria; class Anthozoa; order Malacalcyonacea; family Plexauridae; genus Muricea; species Muricea muricata. Next base: position 26,428,332 of record OY979718.1, on the reverse strand, counting down.
TACTGTCATTCAAATTCAATAAGCCCTAAACTGAAGTCATCAATGTTTAATTTAAAAACTGAAGAAGAAGGTTTGGGAGGGTTAAAGTTTGCAAGGGTTATGACTTGCAAGGGTTAAGAAGCCGGCTCCTTTTTTTCACAATTAATATCCTTTATTGACTAGCCGGCCCTCAATTAGTTCTCCTTGAATAAGATATAGTTCTACCTGGATCACAGAAATATGGAGTACTTGATTATTGTATCCACTTTCATCGACCTGTGCAGCGTTTACTTCGCATGGTTCATCATTTTCCTCCTTCGCGTTTCTGGTAGAAACGTCGGCTTTTGGGACCAATATTTCACATCTACATAAAAATTAAATTTTGGAGTTTTTGTTGCGCCAACTTCAACAAATTCTTCATCGTATGGCTCATAATTACAACAACGATACTAAATAAAATCTTCGGTGTCGTTTTACATAAATTCCTAACGAGGTTAAAGGTCTCATTTGCGATACCAATGCTTCACTTTGTCTACAAAAAATGACAATTTTTTCTACGATACCATTTATAAAAAGGCTCTGTTTTCTCCGCCAAGCACAAAACGCGTATAATCCAGACTAGGAGAGTATTTGAGATACCCCGCGTGAACTTACGCAATTAAGATGTCATCTTTGGAAGTGAAAGACACTTCTTCTGTGGGATCATATATGTGGGAGATTTTACTGTATTGGGAACGTAACAAGAGAAGCTACACAAAAAAAACAAATGTTGCAAGATGGATTTATAAATTATAAGCTGAGATCAACGAGGGTTTTAAGTCAGATTTGCACTTTGTAAATTATTGTTTTAAATGTCAATATCGATTTAGTCCACGAATGTGATTTACATGCAATCTATTTTCAACTAAAATTCCTTACTATTCACTATTCATATATGCATCAATTTCAATTGGGCTGGTGATTTTTTCTTTTTTGTAATGTCTCTTGAAAATGGTAAAAGACAAAATCTGAGTACTTACACGACGTGCCGGTACATCAACAACATGACTAAGTTGAGTTCCTAATTCTGAACATCGCATTCTGTGGCACACTTTAAGTTTGGTCTAGGAGAAATCGCGGGCATCAATTTCAGCAATGAAAAATTTCCCAGTCTAATAAGAGTATGTTCTCACGATGCCGGTACGGGGCGAAAACGGCATCAAAAACTTAGTTGTTCGCTTTCTGTTCACACGATGCCGGTACGAAATTATAAGACACCGTCGCTTTTACCGTCAGGAAATATTGCGGGTTTCTAAACGGCATGAGATGAGAACGCAACCCTTTGCGGTATCGTATAAACACAGAAAACGGCACTTTTTATACCGCTTAGCTGTCCCCTGCTTTCTAATTACATTCTGGCACCAAATTCATACTCAAATTCAGTAGTTAAAATGGTAAATTTGATTTAATATCGTATGAACACCAGTTAAAATCGCACTTAATTTAATTTGTACTGGTATCATGTAAACAATACAAAACGAACAGGGTATTAAATGGCACTTTTACACTAAAACGTGTATGGGTAAAGGAGATTATTGAATTCAATCAATACATGAGTCCATAAGCACAGTAAGTCGTTATCTACGTTTTCAATACCTTTAACGGTTTCTTTTCCACATCCATGAAAAATACGTAGACAGCTAAATATTTCGGATCCTCGGGAATTGGAAGATTAAGCTGAATCCAGTGATCAAACCCGGTTGAAGGCTATAATATAATAACATAATACTGTAAATCCCTATATAGGAATATAGCAATGGAGCGAACAATTATTTGAAAATCATTTGAGTAAATTACGTGCCAAAAAACCCAGGCGAACTTTAACAGGTAATTCTGAGTTATTTAAAACAGTGCTAATTTCCAGGACATTGTTGATCGCAATGTTTTTAAAACGTGGAATGCTCTCTTTCACCTTTGCACATTGTGTACAACACATTTCGGAAAAACTTTGTCCTTGAAACAGGTCGCTAAAAAAGGATTCGTTTCCATTGGTATACTTCTCCCAATGCAATCGACTGCCTTCTACAATGTCTTTTGAGTCATCAGTTTTAATTTCTTTTTGATCGGTCTTTTCTTTTTCCTTCATATCCTATAATTAAGAAAACACATAATCGGTTTAAAGAGACATGTACACTTGTACATTTTTTTATTGCATATTTTCTTCTTTTGGTAACTAACCTCATGAAGACCGTCAAGTAAAAAGGTTAGGAATTCTTGAGCATCTCCTTGACCATAATGCATGAATGGTTTGTGTTTTTTTCCAAGTATGTACTAAAAGAGGAGTAGATATTAGAAAGATACCACAGACTAACTGCTCCGTATGATAGATGTTTTCAATCACAACTTGACCGGACATTCGCATTTATAAAACGGTATAGTAAACGATTTCTAATACACTATAATGCTATTTTTCCTGTCTGTATGTCTGGCGAGTCACTTATTTTTTCCTACATTTGTATGATTGTCAAATTGGCATGGGAACCGAGGTAAGTCAGTTTTATATTTCTTCTCTAAGAAGACCTGAAAAATTTTTTCAGGCACCCAACGAAAACAAGCGTGGTCACCAAAACAGATGCAACACCCACACAAACATGACTTTACCTTTAATTTGGATGCTGAAACATTGCGTTCTTTTCCCGACCACAGGTTTTGAAACAGTGAACAAAAGGTGCTTATTAGCTCTTTACTGCCACCTTTATTATCGCGACTAATGCACGCTAAGAGTTTTGTAGCTGAAAACAAAGAAAAGTTGAAAACTGGTACAGGAAGCTTCCATTAAATTAAATTATAGGACATTGTTTTGCCTATATAACAAAAAATATTTTAGACTGGCTTAAAAAAATATGCTTTGAACAAAACAAGGAACATTTGGCAAACATGAAGATGTATAATTAGCAAATTGACTGCTTATATCAGGTTTTGCCTACCAAAAATTCCGCTGATATTTTTTTTTACTTACATAAAAGATATTTCCTCAGTTCTACGATTGACGAGAGACACTGAACAATAGAATTTATATAGCACATATTGAAAAGATTGACCAAACCAACCGAACCCGGTTTACAAGCATCTTTCTTTGCATCATAGCTTTGCAATACATTTGCACTTTCCTTGAGGACGTTTTCTTGATTTCGTGGTCCATCAAAATCTAAAGCTTTTGCAGAACTACATTCTTTGTCACTCGTTTTGGTAGCACGCTTCGTTTTCTGAGCGATATTCTCAGTAGTACCATTATTATTTTCCTTAGTTTCGTGAGTAATTCTGTTCTGTAAATTCGTGCTCGCCTCACAAGGTAAATCTTCGCTATCATCAGCCAAACCATTAACCTCTTCTTTAGTTTTACAACCGTTGCTATTGTTACTATTTACAGTTTGTGTGGTTCTAAAATCCTCGGAATTCTCCTCAGCTCCATTTTTTGTGTAGTCGATATCGCCCGCAAGACTATGCATGGTAACGCCTGAACCGTCAAGTGCAAGACTATTTTGCACACCAACATGAGTTTCATTTGAAAAATTGACATTTCCAGGGGTATTTTTCCGACTAAAATTGTTCTCCGTCACTTGACTTCCAGCACCGTTTCTCGGATGATCCGAACCGTTCACTTTTTTATCATTACGGACACCTGCATAAAGAATGAATCCAAATTGAAGCTTGTTATGTATACATTGTCGCACTTAAATCATTGATGGAGATTAAGGGTATGCCCCCCCCCCAAAAAATAAATTTATTAAAAATTGGGATTTCACGCCCAAATCTTAAAACAAGTTAAATTTTGGGTGTTAGCATTTCCAAATACCTTTCTTTGCTGTCACTTGTACACAATCTGGACTACACCACCAACTCAAAATCAATTTAGAAATAGCACGATCTAATCAAGGGACGTTGAAGGTTGACGCAAGTTCTAAACCGTGCCAACACCGTGCCAAACCAGCTGGACTTTTTTGTGAACGCATTTTATTTTAGCTTTTTTTTACCTTAAATAGTCGAATTGCGGATTTTTTCATATCATTAATTGCACTGCTGGAAAGTACAATGAATTAGATGAATAATTTCAACTGTTTTGACGCTCTATATATTTTATACAGTTCTTACACTGCATATCTCCTTTTTTGGAGGACGTTGATGTCCTTTCGTTTGGAAATTTATCCATGCATATATTTTACACTATATATTATTTTGGAACATTTGTGAAAACCAGTGGAAAAGTCCTCAAATCTCTCCATGGAAATCTCTCCCTGGAAATGTCAATTTCATATTTGAATTTCTGTAATCTTGTTGGCACGTTGATCGAGGAAGTCGAACGTGCATCTCCAAACTTAAGCCTTCATTTAATGCCAATCTTACTTTTCTGCCTTTAACCTTGTATATTTAATCCTATTATTAACCTTGCATAACTTTTGTATATCTTGTATCATATCTTGTAATGTTATATATCCTTAGTTTTTTCATTGTTAAATCATTATGATTTGCTTCTTTTAAATTTTTAACAGTTTTTTGTAGCCTTAGAATATTTCGTTTTGTATAAAGCTTTTGTATATATTGTAGCTAATACAAGTACAGAAACGAAACGTTAGCTTCGTTGCTATACTTGTATTACAATATATGTTACGTTTTTTTTTTCAAAAAATTGTCCTGTTTAGTTAAACGCTGTTGCCTGGGCTATAATATTTCTAACAAAGCTGAGATTTCCGTGCGGAGTATCTATTGCTATTGTTTTTTAAAAAAATCGAATGACATCATTATACAAAGAAAGTATTTTAAAGAACTGTTATGGGAAATATTAGACCTCCATTCTTTTCTCAGAAACCTAATCGCTCCTACCAACATATAAACAATGTAGCATTAAATGACAAAATCCACAAACTCCATACAGTATAATGTAGAGTATATACCGTTTATATTAAGTTCTTCCAAAGATCGCCATGGATCCTTCAAACAAGCTCTTCTCAACTTCATTGTCAGTTTTGATGGCGTTACCGTATACTTGCAGTTTCTATTGTCCACCTCGTGTCTTTAGTGCAAATAAACAAAAATTATGCATTATAAGTTCAGATAATGTGGAAATCACGATACTTCACAGCCGTTAATTTTATTACAAAAAGAAAAATACTACATTTAGACCCAATGATAGCAGGCTGGAAAATATAAACGCAACCTAAGGGTCAAACAAACCATTTACAATATGATATCTAAGCCCACATCTATAAGGACAATATGACTTAGAAATATGCTAAAGAATTTTCATTAGGGTAAAGTCGAAATGTTTTATGCAAGTCTTCATACAAGTCAAGTCAACATGTAAAGTAGATTTCATTCTATCGTAATATGAGAATAGTTTATAATACAAAAATATATTTTTAAAGACAATGCTTTTACAAGCACTTACTTTAAATTAACATTCCACTCAAAAATTGTCGTTCCACACACTTGGTTATGCAACTTTAGGAATTCGTTAGACCTTTAGGTAAAAAATATATTTAACAAAGATTGCATATGTTACCGAATGCGAAAACAAAAATTCTGCTTTCCGTGGCTGAATTTTGAACTTTCAACCATCTAAATTCTAGCTCAAACAGCTTGTCAACTAAGCTACATTATGGCCATGTCCGAAACAGGACTGGACATTACATAAATTACTGTTAAAGGACTGGAATTGTGAAATTATATCCGATCAAGTCTGTTCTACGCATGCACCATATGCATGAACCCTATTGAATATAAACATCTCTAAAGTTCGATTACATAGAGATTACTGCATGGTTTGCGAGTGCGTATGATTTTTATGCACGAGTTGTGAAAGATTGCTGAACGAATGAGTGAGCGCATGAGTGAGTGAGTTTAGCAATCTTTCGCAACAAGTGGATAATAAAAATCGTACAAACGAGCCAACCATAGTGAGTCAAATCTGTTCTTCTTTCCGTTTCATGTTTTTCATTCGAAAAACTCTTCTTGTTTTTGTCATAACAGCCGAATAACCCTAACACGACGGATAATGACAATGCGATTTTCTTTGCTAGTGAGAAAACCGTATATATAGACAATCAAAATGCTGTGACGATAATTACGGCCACAGTAAAAATACGATTTTTGCTTTACCCGTTTATCTCGCGTAAATCTCTATACGCATGGCATAATTTTTTAAAATCATGTAAAAGTCGACATGAAACTGTTATTATGTTATCTTGGAAATGAAATTTAATTAACTTTCGTTTTCAAATTTTGTTATAGAAACGGAGAAACTTTATTCACCTTGTTTGAAATTTCAAGATTAAAGCTTTTATTTCAAAATTAATCTGTAATGACTCCTTGACAATGTCTTTCACATAAACAACAACCTCCAGATCTGGATCCTGCGAAAACATACATGTATGAAAAATATTACATAGTCGTGCGAACATGCGGATTATGTTTTGAGCACATTATTGTCGATATCTGGGAGTGAGGAAAGTGCGAGGTCTTGTGCAGTTGACAAGACTATTGGTGTTATGTGCTCACATGAAAATGATGTTTGTGGTGCTACTCAAGGTTATTTGATTTCACAATAATTATATATTTTCACATGCGAGATAATTTAGGATTTCATATGTGATTTATTTTCATATAATTATTTTCACATTGACATACGACTGGTGATTTCATATGTGATTCCTTTTTACATATAGAATTTTCTATAAAAATTGATCGTAACGAAAAAGATGGCGGACGTACATTTTACCAAAATACATTGCGGTTGGAAATCGTTTTACAAAGTAAGTTGACGTCTGTTGAAGGCCAACCATAAGAGAGGAGGTTATTTTCTTTGTTTTGTTAAAACGTTTTATGTTCTTGGGTGCTTTTCGTGGCATCTTTTTTCAACCTTTTTGCATGATGCCGGCAATGCATTCTGGTAAAATGTACATGCTGCCATCTTTTTTGTCAAGGTCAATTGATGATTCCATATGTCATTTGTTTTTACATATAAATTTTCACATGTGAATTGTTAAATTTCATGTATAAACTTCCGCAACTCATATATGAATTTCGATTACACACGTGAAATTTCCATTTCACATGTGAAATTATGTGCGAATTTTCCGTGATTTCTATGATTTTGTATAGATAAAAATTCACATGATTTCACATGTAAAAATTTACATGTCCTAACTTGACATGGGAGCTTCATATGTCTGAAATCATGCAGAATTTTCAGTGCAAGTGCTGTAAATTTTTAGGCATTCTCATCCAGCATTCTCAACAATGTTACCAAGATTTGTTCAGTCATTAAATCACTCGAATAAGTGACATAGAAATACACGGGCAGTATACAAGGATTTTATCGAGGAATTTGTTAGAGCAGCATTGTTTCTGGTAGTCAATGTCTGGCATTATTTACAGCTGATTGTGGGTTGCTGACATCATCGTTGCATCCTGTTTTCAACAACCTGTAACGGCTCAGTGTCAACATTGCTACGTATCCTTTTGCCTGAAAAATGATATCTTTGTACGTGAAGATATAGGTCATACAATCAGTTAAATCATATCTTTGCGTGTAAACATATCGATTGTGAAATCGCCAGCAGAGAAAACTTATACAAAAAGAACATCAGTATATCCACACCTGAATAGCTAAAAGAAGCCTTACCGCGCTGAGAATAGAACCTACCACCTTTTGAACATCAACCCGGTGCTTAGTTGTAAACTGAGCTACCCGGTCTGGTCGGTTTGAGAGTCAACGTAATCATGAATTTATACGATGATAGCCATAGATAGGTACTAATTTGCCCGATATGAAATATGGAATCAATTTTTTATCCATGTTAAATTTGCACATTCATTGAGTAAATTATTGACACACATCACTGGGACAATTTAGTTCATGTTTACCATGACAATGGTTCATGTTTACCATGACAATGGTTCATGTTTACCATGACAATGGTTCATGTTTACCATGACAATGTTTACATGTTACAAGGAGATAAGGGGAAATACAACAATTCTTATCATCCAACAACACCTGCCTTGTCGACAGAAAACAAGAGCATTCAATCAAAGGAAGGAGCATGATATATACGTTGTAACAGTAACCATTCATCATCTAACTGATCAGCATGCAGTTACTAACTTTACTGCTAGGAAACAGATTCTTCGTCGACGGCGTAAGTGCTTCACTAAATGCCTTAAAACTGGACAATTAGTTTTAGATTGCAAATCAGGAAATCCTTGTTACAGCTGTGGTAATAATCATTATATAACCACATACGAATTCCGTAATAAGCCTGATGCGGGGTTTTTTGAGCGCTCGATGTGTTGTGTGAAACGGCACTTGAAAAAGACCCTCGGTAATGCTCGTCTTTTAATTGAAGAACTCCAAACTGATTTGCGTGAAATGGAATGGATACTGAACTCGCATTCATTCAGAAATTAGTGAAACGACTACGCCTTCAACCTTCTGTGTTAATCGACGGTTATTAAGTAACCCATTGTCGCAAGGAAGGGAAATCAAGGGCGATGTATTTGATAATACAGAAAAAAGAGAGAGATTCCTGATGCGAGTATTAAATCACTTTTGGAAACGCTGGCGTAAGGAATATTTACGGAGCTACGAACACAACACACAGTTCAACAGGTGATTCTATTAGCCATGGAGACATTGTAGTGGTCCATGAAGATAAAATTCTTTGACAACTACTGAAAGTCGGTAGAATTAAAGAATGATTTATGTGAAATGTGCGTGCAGCACGTCGTCTGAAGATCGAACCCAGTATCTGCAAAGACCGATACAACGATTGTATCCAATAGAAATCTGTTCACAAGTATCGATGATTGTTCCTTCAATAAAGTTCATTGGTGATGATGCAATACACGGTTTTATTACCTGATCATGGACATAGATACTGTTCTGTTAAGCAAAAAACCCTTTCAACTTCATTGATATATTAACGACAATTTGATTGACCTGCCTTGGACAATCATGGGAGAGGGGCGAGTGTGTTTCCATTATGTATATACGCACTATTCACTTGACAGAAATGTCGTTTGATTACGCGATAGCACTTTGATCTTTGTAGTGATTTTGTGTCTAGAATCAAAGATTTAATGTCGACGAAAAAATCACAATCTGAATCAATCGACATTAATCAACCGTTTATTTCACCCCATCTTCCTAGATCCGAATCCCCACATTCTACCAACTTGTTCCCCACCAAAACAACCTGAAATCGAAACAAGTTTAATAAATGGTAGTCCAGAAGCAGATCAAAAACACACGATTGCATGCAAGCAGAACGTCCAGGGATTTTATTGAACTGCATATATTAAGTCCATTACCCGCAACACATTTGTGAAAAACCTACGAGCATACGTAGGTAAGTTTTATACTTTTGCTTTAGTACATTATAATGAAAATGCACTGTTAGTCAACCATTATCACTATTTTTCGTCGTAGACATAATTTAGTCTCTAACACCTTAATTCTCTTCTCAGACATTCCTCACAGGAAAAGGTTGATGTGGAAAGATCCAAGAATTTTTTTCAAAATGACAAAAACTTTATTGGGATCAGTGTTTGGACGAGAGGAATTTAGAATTATCGAGGGAAGGATGAGGTGGATCACATATACTTTGAGAATTTTTTTCAAGTCTTCTTGTCACTTAAAACTGTGTTAAAAAATTAAATTTCAAACGTATCTAGTTTTTTTTCATCAAGTTTAATATGAACTTCACTTGCTGTATTATCCTCTTGCCGTTAAGTCTTTGTTTTAGATTAGACTAGATTAGATTAAATTAGATTAGATTAGATTAGATTAGATTAGATTAGATTAGATTAGATTAGATTAGATTAGATTAGATTAGATTAGACTAGATTAGACTAGATTAGATTAGATTAGATTAGATTAGATTAGATTAGATTAGATTAGATTAGATTAGATTAGATTAGATTAGATTAGATTAGATTAGATTAGATTAGATTAGATTAGATTAGATTAGATTAGATTAGAGACTTTATTTCAAGAGGGTAAAACTTGACATTAATGAAAATTTCAAGAGGGTAAAACTTGACATTAATGAAAATGATAAACCTGTGACCCTCCATAATTCCTAATTAAAAGAATATTATATACTTCATACACTATACTGAATAGAGAATGCATAAATCTATATTAAACAATTATTGAATTCGGTTCTTGCAGGATATGAGGAACTATTAAGGCAGAGGCCTTAATAATCCTAGGCCTTAATAATTCCTCATATCCTGCAAGAACCGAATTCAATAATTGTTTATTATTTTTTGAAAAGATTTTAAACTCAGTATAAACGCTTGCTTCGTAAGTAAGAAGACACAAGCTGCTAATAATGGAACGGCATGAAATTGTTCGAAAACTTTAATAAGCCAATCAGACTACGGAAAAAATATTCTTAAAAAAATTATCAGATTACGACGAAAGGTCGATTAACAAAGGTCAGTCAATATACGGCGAAATGAGTCATAATGTCGTATATTTGTTTTCAATACACGACGAAATGACTCATAATGTCGTATATTTATTTTCAGCCCCAAATTTGAGCAACTACCAAACGAATATGACGATTTCACCTTTAGCTCTTAACCAATCAAACCTCCTAAAATATTTTCAGTAAATAATAATTACATTTAACAAATAAGTCAAAGAGATAAAAATGATTCAAAGGTAAGCGTCTCTCACTGCTTTGTTAAAAAGTACTTAAAAACGTTTCTTTTAAAAATACTTGGACTATGACTTTTCTTTAAGTCACTGGTAATGCTGTTCCAAGCCTCAATATTATTGTCTCAAGACTTAACAGTAAACGTACGCCCCCTTCAGTCTCTCTTTTGTATCTTGGACAACTTAAATTTAATTTTGAGTACCTAGTGTTTCTACTATGAATATCACAATTTCTTATAAGTAGATCGTTAATATAAGACGGTGCTAATCCGTTTATTCGTTTATAAACTAAGGTACAGCGGTTTATGTGGGCCACAATGTAAAACGGTAGCCAGCCGAGCGTATTAAACAGGTCGACAGAAGAGGCTCTACGATCAGCATTCAATATTACTCTTGCAGCTCGTTTTTGCATAGCCATAGATAGATATTAATTTGTCCAATATAAAATATGGAATCAATTTTTTATCCATGTTAAATTTGCGCATTCATTGAGTAAATTATTGACAGAACAGGCTCTATATATCTCACGTTGTTTTTGTTTACGTGTTTATAATCATGCCATTTTCATTACACCATCTCTCTAAGCAGATCAAATCTTGGTTTATCATTCGAGTTAAAACAGGCGTCATCTGGTGCATGAGGAAGAGAGAAGCAACTCACCAGCTTACAGCCAAACTTTAATAGAAAACAGCAAAGAGAAACATTAAAAGATTACCGTACTTTAGGTCTGATTTAGGAGCAGCGCCATTGGCAAGGCGAGATCTTAAATTAAGAGAAATATTTATGCAATCTTGCAATTTTAACCAATACCTGGGGGGGAGCTGCATCTTTCTATTCCCCACCCGTTGTTTCATACACAAACAATTAATTGTTCTATTACCAGCCACTTTGACATATAAACTTATCAAACCATCAGATCAAAGCAAAAATTCTGATTCGTCAACAGAGCACATAAATGTCACTTGGTAAATGCCCCAGGAAAACATAGAAAGATTGCTCAGATGCCGCACACGCAACAATTTAGTCAGTTTAAAAATTTATGTCATGTGAAACTTCACATGACAAACCACACAATCATGTGAATTCATGTAAAATCACTTCGCATGGGAAATTTCATAATTTTATGTGAATTAATGTGCAATCTTTTCATATGACACATTTTATATGCAATTTCAAGCAAAATCCTTCCACAAGTTAAAATTCACATGACTTCACACATAAAATTACATGTGGGAATTCATGAAGAATATTAGTAGGGGAGATATTTCAACTTATAGGAGACCACATTGTAGTCTGTATGAATTAAAAGAGATTTTGTTAATGTCAAATAAATGTTTCTATTTCAAAAAGATCTGTAAATTACATTTTTTACAAACATTTTTTGAATCATAGATAAAAAAATTACATTAACTTTTTTTCAAATCACATACCTTTTTATAGAAATCATAGTTAACATGATCTAACCGATACACATTCACATCATCAGTCTTCTGCCCTATAATAATCGTTAATCAAGAACAATTGTCAATCAAAACAGAACACTCCCATTCCAGCCAATTATTGAGTAATCAGAGACTCACAGTCAAACTTTTTTATGTGGACAGCTGTGCCACACTCAGTTGTTGTCAATACACACTCGCATAGTGGCATAGTTTTTTTTTGTGCAATGGTTGAACCAAATGTTTACTAGCATTTATACAAACACTCTTTTTTACATTGTCCTCTATTTTACAATAATTTTTTGATATTTCCCAGGACTGGTATTCAGAATTTTTTCTTTGTCGTCAGGTTAGGGACTACCATCTTCCCCTTTTTAAGATAGCATTTGCTCAAAACAGAGAATTTTGTTTTATTCTTTCAGATAAAGAAAGTGAAAACATTTTGCCATGTAGAGGAGAACTAGCCTATTGCACTTGCATTGCAAATTGTCTAATTCCTCACAATTGGACAGGGGGATGGGCATACCTGGAACCATAGTCAATAGAGTAGACGGTTTGGAAAGTCATTAGAATATATAACAATATAACTCATTATCTATACTCATTATCATACAAAAATATGGTTCTTCATCATCATGTGTGTATTGTGTTTTTGCCAAATCCACCAATAGGAATTCATGAATTAGCCTACTGTTCAAGTCGCGGATGGCTAACTTTCCTGAAATGTTGTTATTGTTTATTTAGGTTAAAATACAATACACATGTGACGACGAAGGACCTTATTTTTGCATAAACCACATCAAAAACGGAGATAATGATCTGTATTGTAGTTCTACTGTGTTTCCAAACCATCTAGCTCTATTAACTATGCTGGAACTGACAGATACATTAAAAGGTGGCTCGATAGTCAGAATTCATTAGAAATTTTATGTCTCTACGATTAAATGTTTTGTCGTGAATGCTTGAGCTTCATTTTAGTTCATTGCACAGCTCTATAGCACTGTTTGCTGTATTTAAAAAAGAATTTCTTAAAAGTTTGCCTGAACATAGAAATCACGTTTCTTGTTGGAACTCGTTTCTAATTATAAGTTCATTTGCATAAACTCCACACCTTACCTATGACAACAATGTCTCTGGACATACGAACGGTAGGAGTATAAAACTTTTCCAATTATGAAGACAACCAGCAGAGCTATGCAATGAACTAAACTAAGCTTTACACGCGCACTGTAAAAGATTCTATGGCGAAAGAAGTATTATGTGCTATGAGTTAGACTATCGAGCCACCTTAATAAGATAAAAATTAATTCTCACATATGATGAAGGAAAAATGAAATATGCTGAATCCTTTTTACTCATCTGTATGACTAAATTGTCAAAACTGTCACTAAGGTTGGATGTAAAAACATAATAGCCTTCACTCGTGAGAGGGACGAAAAATATGCCAATATTTTATCAAAAATGAGAACTTTTGACATCAAAATCATTTACAGTCTATCCACGACTCACATGCCTAGGCAAAAACATACAACACTGTATACGCCACGGTTTCGTATGTACATTCCCAGATCTACTGTTATTCACCCATGTAAAAGAAAATTGAGTATCAGAGAAAAACTAGTAAGCATACCTGAAACACCGTTGATCTTGCGGCAGCTTGTCAAGGTTGATTCACCAGATATCGTCAGTGAAGTGACTAAAGTTTCTTCAGGCATTGTTCTAACTCAACACAAAATCCCAAGTCAACATCCTCATCATAAGCTATGCTATTTCATGGTAAAGCTATTGTGATTTACGGAATCGATCATATAAAAAACATAAACAAATATATACTTTTCGCTCTATAAAATAATATTATTGTTGAGAATTCTTTTACACATGGCGTCGCACCCGCCATCGTAATGCACAGCGGTTGATTAGTGAAGAGCTTAGAGCTTCGGGGTATGTACTTTATCTTATGCGACTGGAATGGATCCGCGTTACAATTCCATGACATATAGGCGCCAGTCCACATAGGTCAATAAACGATGTATCTATAAATACCATAACCAATATACACACTATAGGTTCTATAGGTACTGTTATTACAGGTTTTATAGGTACTATAGGTTTTATAGGTACTATAGGTTTTATAGGTACTATAGGTTTTATAGGTTCTATAGGTACTATAGGTTTTATAGGTACTATAGGTTTTATAGGTTTTATAGGTGCTATAGGTTTTATAGGTACCATAGGTTTTATAGGTACTATAGGTTTTATAGGTTCTATAGGTACTATAGGTTTTATAGGTACTATAGGTTTTATAGGTACTATAGGTACTATAGGTTTTATAGGTACTATAGGTTTTATAGGTACTATAGGTTTTATAGGTACTATAGGTTTTATAGGTACTATAGGTTTTATAGGTACTATAGGTACCATAGGTTTTATAGGTACTATAGGTACTATAGGTTTTATAGGTACTATAGGTACTATAGGTTTTATAGGTACTATAGGTTTTATAGGTACTATAGGTTTTATAGGTACTATAAGTACTACAGGTTTTATAGGTACTATAGGTTTTATAGGTACTATAGGTTTTATAGGTTCTATAGGTTTTATAGGTTTTATAGGTTTTTTAGGTACTATAGGTACTATAGGTTTTATAGGTACTATAGGTTTTATAGGTTTTATAGGTACTATAGGTTTTATAGGTACTATAGGTACTATAGGTTTTATAGGTACTATAGGTGCTATAGGTTTTATAAGTACTATAGGTTTTATAGGTACTATAGGTTTTATAGGTACTATAGGTTTTATAGGTACTATAGGTTTTATAGGTGCTATAGGTTTTGTAGGTGCTATAGGTTTTATAGGTGCTATAGGTTTTATAGGTACTATAGGTTTTATAGGTACTATAGGTACTATAGGTTTTATAGGTACTATAGGTTTTATAGGTACTATAGGTTTTATAGGTACTATAGGTTTTATAGGTGCTATAGGTTTTATAGGTGCTATAGGTTTTATAGGTACTATAGGTTTTATAGGTACTATAGGTTTTATAGGTACTATAGGTACTATAGGTTTTATAGGTACTATAGGTTTTATAGGTACTATAGGTTTTATAGGTGCTATAGGTTTTATAGGTGCTATAGGTTTTATAGGTACTATAGGTTTTATAGGTACTATAGGTTTTATAGGTACTATAGGTACTATAGGTTTTATAGGTACTATAGGTACTATAGATTTTATAGGTACTATAGGTTTTATTGGTACTATAGGTACTATAGGTACTATAGGTTTTATAGGTACTATAGGTTTTATAGGTACTATAGGTTTTATAGGTACTATAGATTTTATAGGTACTATAGGTTTTATAGGTACTATAGGTGCTATAGGTTTTATAAGTACTATAGGTTTTATAGGTACTATAGGTTTTATAGGTACTATAGGTTTTATAGGTTTTATAGGTACTATAGGTACTATAGGTTTTATAGGTACTATAGGTTTTATAGGTTTTATAGGTACTATAGGTACTATAGGTTTCATAGGTACTATAGGTTTTATAGGTACTATAGGTTTTATAGGTACTATAGGTTTTATAGGTACTATAGGTTTTATAGGTACTATAGGTTTTATAGGTACTATAGGTTTTATAGGTACTATAGGTTTTATAGGTACTATAGGTTTTATAGGTACTATAGGTTTTATAGGTACTATAGGTTTTATAGGTACTATAGGTTTTATAGGTACTATAGGTTTTATAGGTACTATAGGTTTTATAGGTACTATAGGTTTTATAGGTACTATAGGTTTTATAGGTGCTATAGGTACTATAGGTTTTATAGGTACTATAGGTTTTGTAGGTACTATAGGTTTTATAGGTGCTATAGGTTTTATAGGTGCTATAGGTTTTATAGGTACTATAGGTTTTATAGGTACTATAGGTTTTATAGGTACTATAGGTTTTATAGGTACTATAGGTACTATAGGTTTTATAGGTACTATAGGTGCTATAGGTTTTATAAGTACTATAGGTTTTATAGGTACTATAGGTTTTATAGGTACTATAGGTACTATAGGTTTTATAGGTACTAGAGGTACTATAGATTTTATAGGTACTATAGGTTTTATTGGTACTATAGGTACTATAGGTACTATAGGTTTTATAGGTACTATAGGTTTTATAGGTACTATAGGTTTTATAGGTACTATAGATTTTATAGGTACTATAGGTTTTATAGGTACTATAGGTGCTATAGGTTTTATAAGTACTATAGGTTTTATAGGTACTATAGGTTTTATAGGTACTATAGGTTTTATAGGTTTTATAGGTACTATAGGTACTATAGGTTTTATAGGTACTATAGGTTTTATAGGTTTTATAGGTACTATAGGTACTATAGGTTTCATAGGTACTATAGGTTTTATAGGTACTATAGGTTTTATAGGTACTATAGGTTTTATAGGTACTATAGGTTTTATAGGTACTATAGGTTTTATAGGTACTATAGGTTTTATAGGTACTATAGGTTTTATAGGTACTATAGGTTTTATAGGTACTATAGGTTTTATAGGTACTATAGGTTTTATAGGTACTATAGGTTTTATAGGTACTATAGGTTTTATAGGTACTATAGGTTTTATAGGTACTATAGGTTTTATAGGTACTATAGGTTTTATAGGTACTATAGGTTTTATAGGTGCTATAGGTTTTATAGGTGCTATAGGTTTTATAGGTACTATAGGTTTTATAGGTACTATAGGTACTATAGGTTTTATAGGTACTATAGGTTTTATAGGTACTATAGGTTTTATAGGTGCTATAGGTTTTATAGGTGCTATAGGTTTTATAGGTACTATAGGTTTTATAGGTACTATAGGTTTTATAGGTACTATAGGTTTTATAGGTACTATAGGTTTTATAGGTACTATAGGTGCTATAGGTTTTATAAGTACTATAGGTTTTATAGGTACTATAGGTTTTATAGGTACTATAGGTTTTATAGGTTTTATAGGTACTATAGGTACTATAGGTTTTATAGGTACTATAGGTTTTATAGGTACTATAGGTACTATAGGTTTCATAGGTACCATAGGTTTTATAGGTACTATAGGTTTTATAGGTACTATAGGTTTTATAGGTGCTATAGGTTTTATAGGTGCTATAGGTTTTATAGGTACTATAGGTACTATAGGTTTTATAGGTACTATAGGTTTTATAGGTACTATAGGTTTTATAGGTACTATAGGTTTTATAGGTACTATAGGTTTTATAGGTGCTATAGGTTTCATAGGTGCTATAGGTTTTATAGGTGCTATAGGTTTTATAGGTACTATAGGTTTTATAGGTACTATAGGTACTATAGGTTTTATAGGTACTATAGGTTTTATAGGTACTATAGGTTTTATAGGTGCTATAGGTTTTATAGGTGCTATAGGTTTTATAGGTACTATAGGTTTTATAGGTACTATAGGTTTTATAGGTACTATAGGTACTATAGGTTTTATAGGTACTATAGGTTTTATAGGTACTATAGGTACTATAGGTGCTATAGGTTTTATAGGTGCTATAGGTTTTATAGGTACTATAGGTTTTATAGGTACTATAGGTTTTATAGGTACTATAGGTACTATAGGTTTTATAGGTACTATAGGTACTATAGATTTTATAGGTACTATAGGTTTTATAGGTACTATAGGTACTATAGGTTTTATAGGTACTATAGGTTTTATAGGTACTATAGGTTTTATAGGTACTATAGGTTTTATAGGTACTATAGGTTTTATAGGTACTATAGGTTTTATAGGTACTATAGGTACTATAGGTTTTATAGGTACTATAGGTTTTATAGGTACTATAGGTTTTATAGGTGCTATAGGTTTTATAGGTGCTATAGGTTTTATAGGTACTATAGGTTTTATAGGTACTATAGGTTTTATAGGTACTATAGGTACTATAGGTTTTATAGGTACTATAGGTGCTATAGGTTTTATAAGTACTATAGGTTTTATAGGTACTATAGGTTTTATAGGTACTATAGGTTTTATAGGTTTTATAGGTACTATAGGTTTTATAGGTACTATAGGTACTATAGGTTTTATAGGTACTATAGGTGCTATAGGTTTTATAAGTACTATAGGTTTTATAGGTACTATAGGTTTTATAGGTACTATAGGTTTTATAGGTACTATAGGTTTTATAGGTACTATAGGTACTATAGGTTTTATAGGTACTATAGGTTTTATAGGTACTATAGGTTTTATAGGTACTATAGGTACTACAGGTTTTATAAGGTACTATAGATTTTATAGGTTTTATAGGTACTATAGGTTTTATAGGTACTATAGGTTTTATAGGTTCTATAGGTACTGTAGGTTCTATATGTACTATAGGTTTTATAGGTACTATAGGTACTATAGGTTTTATAGGTACTATAGGTTTTATAGGTACTATAGGTTTTATAGGTACTATAGGTTTTATAGGTACTATAGGTTTTATAGGTACTATAGGTTTTATAGGTAGTATAGGTCTTATAGGTGCTATAGGTTTTATTGGTACTCTAGGTACTATTGGAACAATAGGTTTTATAGCCAATATATTTGCTAAATAGGTTAAGGTATTTGTTAAATAGGTTATTCCCCACTGATCAATACGCATACAGTCAACCTAGATCAATTAGTCTGCCTCGTTCCCAGAAAAGGCCCTGGGGGCGAGGATGGTATACAATCAATTTATGGTAATAAGTCAGGTAATAAGTTGTATAGCTTGCTATAAACAGTGTATGTACTTCATCTTATGGGACTGGAATGGATCCGTGTGACCAGTGCTAATATATACAGTAGTGATATCTGTTTAGTAGTTATTGCCGTTATGGCGTCATTCGTGTTATTGGTGTTATTGCCGTTACTGGTGTTAATGGCGTTATTGGCGTTATTGCTGTTATTGGCGTTGTTGCCGTTATTGGTGTTGTTAGTGTTGTTGCCGTTATTGCTGTTATTGCCGTTATTAGTGTTATTGCTGTTATTGCCGTTATTGCTGTTATTGCCGTTCTTGGTGTTATTAGAGTTATTGCCGTTCTCGCTGTTATTGGCGTTATTGCTGTTTTTGCCGTTATTAGCGTTATTGCTGTTCGAAATTTTCCGTGTTTACATCGAGTTATATCAACACGGCTCTTAGCCAATCAGTGTTCAGGATTTACAAATGCTATATTATAAAATTGTACAACGGGCTTGTAAATAAAATTGTATTGAGTCGAATTGCTCATTTGTTTTTACTGTACGACGGGCTTCAAGATGCTTCACTACATGCTTGTGCTGTCACAACTAATTACTCTTACTAAGGGAGTGTATATTGATGAAAAAGCCGAGAATATCCTGCATCAATTGCTCGCAGAATATGAAAAGAATCCTGCTGATGGTAAATACGATAACATCATATTAACTTCGAAAAGTTTTTATTTGGTGCCCGATTAGTCATTTTACACTACCATTAATGTGTCCCATCCATAATGTGCAACTAGTTTGTAAAAAATGGCAATCCGTGCTTTCTAAAGAAAATTATTTAAATCCACGTATGGTATATGATACTGGTGGAAATGTTGTATTCATTCAGAGATATTACGAATGTGCTTCGTCTGGAAGTTCAACGTGGCTGAAACACACCTTTCTTTCAGCATCAAAATCCATTATGGATGCTATTCCACGAAATTTGGCAAATAAGCTCCCAATTATTTTACATTACCAAAGTGCATTGACACATGACCTGCTTGATAATCTCTGGACAAGCATTGAAATAGGACAAAATTTTGTTAAAATTACCGAGCGCTTGGCATCGTTAAACTACCGCAATTTTCAGCGAAGAAAGTTAATTCTTGGAGAGCATACTAGTAATGCAGCTGACCTACAGTCGTTTTATGGAAATGTCTTATATTCTTTTCCTAGTAACGATAAACTGATGCACATATTCCTATGCCATTATGAAGAAACTAAACACATTTTTCATGCTGAAATGCAGAAGTTGACTGGCACCGTAATGTCATTTGACCACACTTTTAAAGTCAGCAAGCCAAATGACAATTCTTTTGTTAAACAATTTGATGGATGTTTTTTCGGGATGAATGGATATGGCGAGGTGGTTGCATGGCGTTTGACAAAGATAACGGGTTTTAAGGAAATAGAAGACTTATTGTTTGACTTAAAAGAACGAATGCTAAACAGCGGCATTAATTTGGAAGTTATAATTCTCGACGACTGTTGTAAAATGCGCAATAGCTATCAAAACGTTTTCGGCGGTAACGTAAAAATTAAACTTGATCTTTTTCACGCGTGTCAACGCGTTATACAAACATTAGATCATGATGGAATAAAAAATCAATTTTCAAGAGAGTTCGGTTTGATATTTAGAGTGGATGGTGACGTTGGCGAAGAAAGAGAAATGACCACACCAGAGCCTGAAGTAATAATTGCAAATCTTGAGCAACTCCTTTGTCGTTGGCAAGGTCAACTCAATGCAAAAACGCTGAAATCGGTTGATGACCTTAGAAGGCACATAAATAAAGGATGCTTGTCAGGAATTTTGCCGGGGGAGGGAACAGAAAAAAATGAGCGTTTACACCGACATTTGCGAAAGTCGCTGTTGGTTGGAGCTAATACAATTTCCCCTGAACTAGCTATTGCATGCCTCACATTAGCATTATACGTATGGAATAACAGGAAAAAAAGTGTCAAACACATAAAAAATCAGAGAGTTGTACCTATTATTCCAGCTGAATATTCAGAAGATATTTCTAATAACTGCGCTTCTTCAACAGCCCTGCCGTTCAAAGTGAACAATGACGCGTCCAAAGAAATTCCACCACCTTTTGCAGATAAAACCAAGGAAAGACTTGCCATGGGACCAACTGAACAAGATGCTGATCAGTGTGGTAACACCTTTCTGCACGTTACTGTTCTTGATGACTTGCTTAACAGCTCAACTGTGATGTATATCATCGAAAGAACTTTGCAACTGTACGAGACTGTTCAAAAGATAAACAATCAATGTGCAATACGTAGCTTGAATCTCCTTGACTTTCCCTTATTATCAGGTTTTAAAGAGCACGCCTCTCTAATACGATGCTCTGACTACGACAATATAAATAATTTAGATGTAGACAAATTTGCATCAGTTGAGGAGGGCAAAAACAAAGAAACCCTAAAAAGAAACTTAAACTCTTTCAATTTGGATGCTTATACGTATACATATATATATATGCGCGGAGTCATCAGTATCGCAGAGCTCTTCTGTTGAGAATGGAAATAACTTGTGCAGCTGGAGCGCAATACTGTGAAAACAGCAATTACCATCTCCGATCACAGTATCCACATCCAAATTGAAATAATAAGGGAAAGTCAAGGAGATTCAAGCTACGTATTGCACATTGATTGTTTATCTTTTGAACAGTCTCGTACAGTTGCAAAGTTCTTTCGATGATATACATCACAGTTGAGCTGTTAAGCAAGTCATCAAGAACAGTAACGTGCAGAAAGGTGTTACCACACTGATCAGCATCTTGTTCAGTTGGTCCCATGGCAAGTCTTTCCTTGGTTTTATCTGCAAAAGGTGGTGGAATTTCTTTGGACGCGTCATTGTTCACTTTGAACGGCAGGGCTGTTGAAGAAGCGCAGTTATTAGAAATATCTTCTGAATATTCAGCTGGAATAATAGGTACAACTCTCTGATTTTTTATGTGTTTGACACTTTTTTTCCTGTTATTCCATACGTATAATGCTAATGTGAGGCATGCAATAGCTAGTTCAGGGGAAATTGTATTAGCTCCAACCAACAGCGACTTTCGCAAATGTCGGTGTAAACGCTCATTTTTTTCTGTTCCCTCCCCCGGCAAAATTCCTGACAAGCATCCTTTATTTATGTGCCTTCTAAGGTCATCAACCGATTTCAGCGTTTTTGCATTGAGTTGACCTTGCCAACGACAAAGGAGTTGCTCAAGATTTGCAATTATTACTTCAGGCTCTGGTGTGGTCATTTCTCTTTCTTCGCCAACGTCACCATCCACTCTAAATATCAAACCGAACTCTCTTGAAAATTGATTTTTTATTCCATCATGATCTAATGTTTGTATAACGCGTTGACACGCGTGAAAAAGATCAAGTTTAATTTTTACGTTACCGCCGAAAACGTTTTGATAGCTATTGCGCATTTTACAACAGTCGTCGAGAATTATAACTTCCAAATTAATGCCGCTGTTTAGCATTCGTTCTTTTAAGTCAAACAATAAGTCTTCTATTTCCTTAAAACCCGTTATCTTTGTCAAACGCCATGCAACCACCTCGCCATATCCATTCATCCCGAAAAAACATCCATCAAATTGTTTAACAAAAGAATTGTCATTTGGCTTGCTGACTTTAAAAGTGTGGTCAAATGACATTACGGTGCCAGTCAACTTCTGCATTTCAGCATGAAAAATGTGTTTAGTTTCTTCATAATGGCATAGGAATATGTGCATCAGTTTATCGTTACTAGGAAAAGAATATAAGACATTTCCATAAAACGACTGTAGGTCAGCTGCATTACTAGTATGCTCTCCAAGAATTAACTTTCTTCGCTGAAAATTGCGGTAGTTTAACGATGCCAAGCGCTCGGTAATTTTAACAAAATTTTGTCCTATTTCAATGCTTGTCCAGAGATTATCAAGCAGGTCATGTGTCAATGCACTTTGGTAATGTAAAATAATTGGGAGCTTATTTGCCAAATTTCGTGGAATAGCATCCATAATGGATTTTGATGCTGAAAGAAAGGTGTGTTTCAGCCACGTTGAACTTCCAGACGAAGCACATTCGTAATATCTCTGAATGAATACAACATTTCCACCAGTATCATATACCATACGTGGATTTAAATAATTTTCTTTAGAAAGCACGGATTGCCATTTTTTACAAACTAGTTGCACATTATGGATGGGACACATTAATGGTAGTGTAAAATGACTAATCGGGCACCAAATAAAAACTTTTCGAAGTTAATATGATGTTATCGTATTTACCATCAGCAGGATTCTTTTCATATTCTGCGAGCAATTGATGCAGGATATTCTCGGCTTTTTCATCAATATACACTCCCTTAGTAAGAGTAATTAGTTGTGACAGCACAAGCATGTAGTGAAGCATCTTGAAGCCCGTCGTACAGTAAAAACAAATGAGCAATTCGACTCAATACAATTTTATTTACAAGCCCGTTGTACAATTTTATAATATAGCATTTGTAAATCCTGAACACTGATTGGCTAAGAGCCGTGTTGATATAACTCGATGTAAACACGGAAAATTTCGAACAGCAATAACGCTAATAACGGCAAAAACAGCAATAACGCCAATAACAGCGAGAACGGCAATAACTCTAATAACACCAAGAACGGCAATAACAGCAATAACGGCAATAACAGCAATAACACTAATAACGGCAATAACAGCAATAACGGCAACAACACTAACAACACCAATAACGGCAACAACGCCAATAACAGCAATAACGCCAATAACGCCATTAACACCAGTAACGGCAATAACACCAATAACACGAATGACGCCATAACGGCAATAACTACTAAACAGATATCACTACTGTATATATTAGCACTGGTCACACGGATCCATTCCAGTCCCATAAGATGAAGTACATACACTGTTTATAGCAAGCTATACAACTTATTACCTGACTTATTACCATAAATTGATTGTATACCATCCTCGCCCCCAGGGCCTTTTCTGGGAACGAGGCAGACTAATTGATCTAGGTTGACTGTATGCGTATTGATCAGTGGGGAATAACCTATTTAACAAATACCTTAACCTATTTAGCAAATATATTGGCTATAAAACCTATTGTTCCAATAGTACCTAGAGTACCAATAAAACCTATAGCACCTATAAGACCTATACTACCTATAAAACCTATAGTACCTATAAAACCTATAGTACCTATAAAACCTATAGTACCTATAAAACCTATAGTACCTATAAAACCTATAGTACCTATAAAACCTATAGTACCTATAGTACCTATAAAACCTATAGTACATATAGAACCTACAGTACCTATAGAACCTATAAAACCTATAGTACCTATAAAACCTATAGTACCTATAAAACCTATAAAATCTATAGTACCTTATAAAACCTGTAGTACCTATAGTACCTATAAAACCTATAGTACCTATAAAACCTATAGTACCTATAAAACCTATAGTACCTATAGTACCTATAAAACCTATAGTACCTATAAAACCTATAGTACCTATAAAACCTATAGTACCTATAAAACCTATAGTACTTATAAAACCTATAGCACCTATAGTACCTATAAAACCTATAGTACCTATAGTACCTATAAAACCTATAGTACCTATAAAACCTATAAAACCTATAGTACCTATAAAACCTATAGTACCTATAAAACCTATAGTACTTATAAAACCTATAGCACCTATAGTACCTATAAAACCTATAGTACCTATAGTACCTATAAAACCTATAGTACCTATAAAACCTATAGTACCTATAAAACCTATAGCACCTATAAAACCTATAGCACCTATAAAACCTATAGTACCTATAAAACCTATAGTACCTATAAAACCTATAGTACCTATAGTACCTATAAAACCTATAGTACCTATAAAACCTATAGTACCTATAAAACCTATAGTACCTATAAAACCTATAGTACCTATAAAACCTATAGTACCTATAAAACCTATAGTACCTATAGTACCTATAAAACCTATAGTACCTATAAAATCTATAGTACCTATAGTACCTATAAAACCTATAGTACCTATAGTACCTATAAAACCTATAGTACCTATAAAACCTATAGTACCTATAAAACCTATAGCACCTATAAAACCTATAGCACCTATAGTACCTATAGTACCTATAAAACCTATAGTACCTATAAAACCTATAGTACCTATAGTACCTATAAAACCTATAGTACCTATAAAACCTATAGTACCTATAAAACCTATAGCACCTATAAAACCTATAGCACCTATAAAACCTATAGTACCTATAAAACCTATAGTACCTATAAAACCTATAGTACCTATAGTACCTATAAAACCTATAGTACCTATAAAACCTATAGCACCTATAAAACCTATAGCACCTATAAAACCTATAGCACCTATAAAACCTATAGTACCTATAAAACCTATAGTACCTATAAAACCTATAGTACCTATAAAACCTATAGTACCTATAAAACCTATAGTACTTATAAAACCTATAGCACCTATAGTACCTATAAAACCTATAGTACCTATAGTACCTATAAAACCTATAGTACCTATAAAACCTATAAAACCTATAGTACCTATAAAACCTATAGTACCTATAGTACCTATAAAACCTATAAAACCTATAGTACCTATAAAACCTATAGTACTTATAAAACCTATAGCACCTATAGTACCTATAAAACCTATAGTACCTATAGTACCTATAAAACCTATAGTACCTATAAAACCTATAGTACCTATAAAACCTATAGTACCTATAAAACCTGTAGTACCTATAAAACCTATAGTACCTATAGTACCTATAAAACCTATAGTACCTATAAAACCTATAGCACCTATAAAACCTATTGCACCTATAAAACCTATAGCACCTATAAAACCTATAGTACCTATAAAACCTATAGTACCTATAAAACCTATAGTACCTATAAAACCTATAGTACCTATAAAACCTATAGTACCTATAGTACCTATAGTACCAATAAAACCTATAGTACCTATAAAATCTATAGTACCTATAGTACCTATAAAACCTATAGTACCTATAGTACCTATAAAACCTATAGTACCTATAGTACCTATAAAACCTATAGTACCTATAAAACCTATAGTACCTATAAAACCTATAGTACCTATAAAACCTACAGTACCTATAGTACCTATAAAACCTATAGTACCTATAGTACCTATAAAACCTATAGTACCTATAAAACCTATAGTACCTATAGTACCTATAAAACCTATAGTACCTATAGTACCTATAAAACCTAAAGTACCTATAAAACCTATAGTACCTATAAAACCTATAGTACCTATAAAACCTATAGTATCTATAGTACCTATAAAACCTATAGTACCTATAGTACGTATAAAACCTATAGTACCTATAAAACCTATAGTACCTATAGTACCTATAAAACCTATAGTACCTATAAAACCTATAGTACCTATAGTACCTATAGTACCTATAAAACCTATAAAACCTATAGTACCTATAGTACCTATAAAACCTATAGTACCTATAGAACCTATAGTACCTATAGAACCTATAAAACCTATAGTACCTATAAAACCTATAGTACCTATAGTACCTATAGTACCTATAAAACCTATAGTACCTATAGTACCTATAGTACCTATAAAACCTATAGTACCTATAGTACCTATAAAACCTATAGTACCTATAGAACCTATAGTACCTATAGAACCTATAAAACCTATAGTACCTATAAAACCTATAGTACCTGTAGCACCTATAAAACCTATAGCACCTATAGTACCTATACTACCTATAAAACCTATAGCACCTATAAAACCTATAGTACCTATAAAACCTATACTACCTATAAAACCTATAGAACCTATAAAACCTATAGTACCTATAAAACCTATAGTACCTATAAAACCTATACCACCTATAAAACCTATAAAACCTATAGTACCTATAAAACCTATAGTACCTATAGAACCTATAAAACCTATAGTACCTATAAAACCTATAGTACCTATAAAACCTATAGCACCTATAAAACCTATAAAACCTATAGCACCTATAAAACCTATAGTACCTATAGTACCTATAAAACCTATAGTACCTATAAAACCTATAGTACCTATAAAACCTATAATAATAGTACCTATAGAACCTATAGTGTGTATATTGGTTATGGTATTTATAGATACATCGTTTATTGACCTATGTGGACTGGCGCCTATATGTCATAGAATTGTAACGCGGATCCATTCCAGTCGCATAAGATAAAGTACATACCAGCTTCGGAGATTGCTGCGGAGAGAGAGAGCACGGAGAGCACCCTGCAGGAGAGCACTTAAAAATTTCGCGCGAAATTTGCATCTATTACACGACTTTTACAGAATGTACAAGAAATCACTTACTTTGTTAAACTGCCGAAGAGGCTTGCAAGTTTATTAATATTTGGTAATACAGATAAGAATAGTTAGATCATACTAAAATTGAGGGTGTGGATGGCGTTTTCTGGATAGCAACCGGTGTTCTTTACTGATTAGTGTTAGAATGCTGAAAATTTTGTTGTGTACTGTATTGCAAATTGTAATATTGATCCTCAAATTTTACATTCATAAAAATTCAGGCATATAACATGACCTGGACACCAATGCTAAGTTAAAAACATATATAATATTAAGCTGATACAACTATATGGTTGTAGCTAGTTTTCATATGATTCTTATGAGTTGGGGGCATGGCCGTAAGAACCACGGGGGCAAGGGGGGCTCGAGCCCTATTAACTTCAAAGGCAGGGGGGCTGAGCCCCCCTAAAAATCATCGTTGAGTCTAGAAGTAAATACACGTTTTTAATAGTTTACAGTCTTACACATGTCTTAATCATATAATTATGGTAAAACTAACCTCAAAAGTGCAGAAAAACATGTTTAAGCAAGCTAAAAATAGAAAAAAATTCGGGGGGGGGGGGCGTGTCCCCGGACCCCCTAGCAGCACTTGTGCCTTCAGTGGTCGAAGAGCCCCCCTAACTTTTTTCACCTTCCTACGGCCTTGGTTGGGGGCACAGTGTTTCAAGAGGGCACCTTCAACTTTTGGTGGCTGCCTCACCCCCACCCCACCCTCCACCCCCCAAAGTTATTTCAAGCACTACGCACCACATTATAATAAATTTAACATTATATTATAAATTTGACATTATATAGTAAATTCAACATTAAATAATAAATTTGACATTATATAATGAAATAATAATTCACATATTCAGTTAAATAGTTAAGATAAATATATTTACTCCGCCTGCCGTTTCTGGGTTTTTTCCTTCTTATTTTTATTTTTTTCGGTGTCGCAAGTTGGCGCAGCGCTCATGGGTGATACCGCTGGCACAAGCCGCGTGAGCCGACCTAAACACGGCGTTTAAACTCAATTTCTAGCGGACTATGTCAACAAAACACGCATTTTAACATGTATGCTAGAACATCTAAATCGCAAGAAGGTTTTACGTGCAAAGATTCGGATTCTCATGCAAAATGTTTTAAAACGACAAACTCCACTGCAAAACTTTACCGAGGAGCAATGTATCGCGGTGAAGTTTTGAGAGCGTGTTTCCGTCATTTTCTGTTGTGTTTCCACTTTTAAGAATTTAGAAATTTCTACACAATAATCAGACGCAAATTCTGCTGAAATATCTGTATACAAAACACAATTTTTAACATGTAATAGTTAACAAAAAGGGACAGGAAGGTTCTTTATCAAAACATTGCTCCAGAAATGTTTTACAACGGCAAATTTTGATAGACTACATCATTCCATGATCAAGGAGTGAGTCTAGGAAATGTGTTCCTAATTCTAATCACGAAGTATTCGCCGTGATTTCTTTCCTTGGTTTTCTATTTCTACCTATTTTGAGATGCTGATATTTCGTGCAAAATGATTTATTTGCTTGTGGGATCTCATACAATTATAAAAGGTAAGAGACATTTTACATTCCAATTGCAGAAATACATATGTTAGTCTAGAGTTCCCAACAAATTATATCGTGAAGACTTCAGGCAGTGTGCTACAGAATTGATTTAAATGATGCTATCAGGTTAATACATTTATGAATTGTATACGTTTAGTAAAATTTTCTTTGCTTGCAAATACCCAAAAATAAAACAGCCATATGTTGGTGGCATTATGACAAAATAATTTTGTTTAATATATGTACTAAGAAAGTCTTTAATTTTAAATTAAATTCTAAAAAATGCAATCTTACTAGGACTCTGGGCAGAGTGCCTGGCAAGTCACTCAGACATTGATTTTTGGTTATCTTAGTGATTACATAAGATGTGCTAGCAATGTCTTAAAATACCTTGGAAGGTACCCTAACTGTTTCGTGAGAGACTCAAGTAACAGTTACGAACCCCTGTTAATGTTTAATTGGATAAGACGTCTGTATCAATTTACAAGTTGACATATATATATTGCATGCATGTTCTGATTATTAGTTATAAGATTAGAGTTTCGGCCGAAAGGACCTACTGGAAAAGCTAACCTAGTAAAGTTAAATTGTTATTCTGCTAACCTGTACCTGTTATTAATGTAGTCTGTCCAGTAACCCGTCAAAGAAGTAAGTATATATAGAACTTTGAAGATTCTCACGAACATTTGGTATGTACATTTATAATATTGTTACTTTATACTTTATACTCATAAACCCTTTTTGTACTTAATCTTAGATCGAATAGTCATTTAGTAAGAAATAAATAAGTGCATCAAAACTATACGATCCCGGGTTTGACTACATTGCGAAAGAGTCGTAAAACTCCGACGGAACATCATTCGATTTCTACATCGCCAAGAAAAGTCGTCCCGAGGGGTTCTACGAAAGAAGTGATGCCCGAAACCGAAGGAACGTCGGCGCCAGCGCCAGAAGTCGTCGACGCAAGATTGAAAAACGCAAAAATGAATCGACGCACCTCGAAAGCCGCATTGACCAGAGCTGGGAAAGTCGTGAATCATTTGATCGACGCAGGACGGCCACGAGAAGAGGTAAGCCAATCTCTTCTTTTGTATAAACAAACGTACGACAATCTCGTAGTAAAGCATGAAGAATATGCGAGTCTAATTGAGAATGACGAAGCGTTCACTGTAGAAGAACACTGGCTTGAAGAATGCCAGGAAACGTTCATGAATTTAGAAACAAAGGCAAAATTGTATATCGAAAGTAAAGCGATAGAAGTCATTAATGTTCAACAGTCCAGTATAACCGTAGAAGCATGTACTAGTGACAGTGTTTCGAATTTAGAAGAGAAAATGGACGGTGAAACTAGCATGCAAAATTCCAATGGAATTCCAAATATGTACGAGACTGCCCCAAGCTGTGCTATAAATACGTCACCCGTGGTCGAGGCCCCTGATCCTATCACCTCTGTTAAACATACTCCAGCTAGTCACGCGAATGAACAACCTGAACAAAGCATGAATCAAACGTGTAGTTTTAAAATGGAAAAACCTAAAATGCCAAAATTTAGCGGTGATGTACGAGAATACGCAATTTTCCGTGCAGATTTCAAGTACGCAATAGAAGCGAGATATAGTAAACGCGACGCAATGACATTTTTACGGACATGTCTCGAGGGCAAACCACTTGAGCTGATAAAGGGAATAGGCTCAGATTATGACGCGGCGTGGGAGTACCTTGACTCTGTTTATGGGGACCCACGATATGTTTCGGACACGATTACCCAAGATATCGGCAAATTTAAGGCGCTCTGCCCAGGCGAAGATGCCCGATTTTGCGAGTTAGTTCACTTAGTCAGACGTTGTTATAACACGTTAAAAGAAGTCGGATTACCTAGCGACATGGATAACAGCCCTATGTTGTCCATCATTGAGCAAAAAATGTGTGTCGATGACCGGAAAGTGTGGTCACGAGAGCTGCAAAGAGATAAGAAACCAGCATCGTTGAAAGGTTTGATTGATTGGATGTCGATTGAAATGAAGTCTCGAATGCGTGCAACAGCCCCGATAAGAACAAGTGGTAGTAATCGTTCAATCTATCACCTGACGACAACGGATGATAGAAGAAATGACAATACGCGACATAAGTGTTGGTTTTGCAAGAATTCTCTCCACTGGCCCGATCAATGTGAAAAATTTGCGGGTCTTAAGCCCGATAATCGCCTCAATGTTGCCAAAGAAAATCACGTGTGTTTTAGTTGCCTAAAACGAGCCGGACGAGATCACAGAATGTCGAACTGTAGTCGACGTAGACAATGTTCAGTAATTGAAAATGGTAAACAATGCCCTTCCTTTCATCACCCATTGTTGCACCAAAGTACCAAAGCAAATGTAGGTGTTGCATTGACCAAAGAAAACCAAGAAGCACTTCTCCCGATAATCTCCGCCAAAATCTGTGGTCCTAAGAAGTTGTACAAGCGTGGAAATGTTTTGTTCGATAGTGGTGCACAAATAAGTTTGATAAAGCAAGAAACAGCAGAAAGTCTTGGATTGAAAGGTAAAGATGCATCCATAACAATAACCAAAGTTGGCGGTGAAGAAGAAAACGTGAAGACAAAGGTGTACAAAGTTCCTGTTACCTCGTTAGACACCCGTAAAACGTATTCTGTAACGGCAGTGGGAATTGCGTGCATTAGTGATGACGTAACAGAGATCAAGATCGACAAGATTGCGGACAGTCTCCGACTAACAAGAAGTCAAATTTACCGTGGGAAAGGCAGTATCGATTTGTTGATAGGCATCGACCATGCATTTATGCATATCGGGGAGACGAGACAAACAGGATATTTAGTTGCAAGAAATTCGCCACTTGGATGGGTAGTCTTTGGATCCGCGCCTGGAGAAACGGACAGGATTCACAAGATATTTCACGTTAAGTATGCTGTGCCCGTTGATTTGACCAACTTTTGGACAACTGAGTCGATGGGTGTAGAAGTACAACAGTGCCGGTGCGAACCGGACAAATTAAGTCAAGTCGAACATGAAGAGAATCTCGTTATAGAAAAGTCGTGTACAAAGGTTGGAAATAGATGGCTAGTACCTTATCCATGGAAAAGGGACCCGAAACAGCTACCAGATAATCGTTTCCAAGCAGTAAAAAGATTAGAATCTACAGAACGAAGATTAATTAAGCATCCCGAACACGCTACAGCCTACGACAAGCAAATGACTGAAATGAACGACATGAACTATTCTCGAAAGTTAACTGAAGAAGAGCTCAACAATTACAAAGGTCCAGTGCATTACGTTTCCCACCACGAAGTCCTACGTCCTGAGAAAGCAAGCACCCCTCTCCGAATTGTATTCAATTCATCCGCCGTGTATCAGGGACATTGTCTGAATGACTACTGGTTGAAAAGCCCTGATCTACTGAATAGTTTATTTGGCGTGATTTTCCGGTTTCGAGAGAATGCAGTCGCAGTATCTGGTGATATTTCGAAGATGTATCATCAAGTGCTGATACCACAAGAAGACCAACATGTTCACCGTTTTCTCTGAAGAAACCTGGACACCACCCGACCGCCGGATACCTACATCAAAACAGTGCTCACGTTCGGAGATAAGCCTGCTGCAGCAATGGCACAAATAGCCCTACGAAAGACCGCGCAAGAAGGAGAAAATGAGAGCGCGCGTGCAGCAGCCGCAATCCGAGACAACAGCTACATGGACGACATCTGCGACTCAGTCCATACAACCGAAGATGCTCGACAGTTAACGCAAGAAATTGATAACGTGTTGGAAAAGGGAGGATTCGAGATAAAGGAATGGTTGTCCAACAAAGAGCTGAAGGAGAACACTGAAAACCAGCAGCAACAGGAAGATATAAAGCCACTTCAACAATGCTCCGAAGGCAAAGTGTTAGGTGTCGTATGGAACATTGCTAGAGATGTGTTGAGTTTCGTAACGAAAGTAGAGTGTAGCCAGCCAACCACAAAGCGGAAAATTCTCAGTCAGGTTGCAAAAGTTTACGACCCAATCGGTTTTGCGACAGCTTTTCTTATTCGAGCGAAAATTGGAATGCAAGAGCTATGGCAAATGGGGGTTGACTGGGACGACGTATTGTCATCAGAATTGCGAGCAAAGTGGATGAAATTCTTCGAAGAGATGAAAGAATTGAATGAAGTATCCTTCCCAAGAGGCTTGTTTTCACACGATAGCATGGGACTGCCACTTCTATGTATCTTCGCTGACGCGTCTGAATATGCTTTTGGAACGTGTGCATATTTCCGTTGGAGAAAGAAGGATGGAACATTCGAGATCCGTTTTGCCGCCGCGAAGTCACGTGTTGCTCCGTTAAAGAAGTTAACCATGCCGCGATTGGAGCTACAAGCTGCACTACTAGCGTCACGTCTGTCAAAGACCATTCGAAAGGAATCACGACTTGAATTTGAAGAAATAATCTATTTTACCGACAGCAAAATCGTCTTGGCATGGATACAAAGTACATCTCGAGTTTATAAGCAGTTTGTCTCTTCAAGAGTTGGAGAGATTCAGAGCAACAGTGATCCCAAGCAATGGAGACATATACCAAGTGAGGCAAATGTGGCAGATGATGTATCCCGAGCAATAGCCGTTCACGAGTTGACCAAAAGATGGTTGCAGGGTCCAGAATTCTTACGATTGCCCCAGAAAGACTGGCCACAAGACAAGTCAGAGCCTGACGATAAAGAAGTTTCCAAAGAGGCCCGAAAGTTAGTTTGCACTTTGAAGACACAGGAAAGCCCAATAGACCCCAAGAAATATTCCACTTGGAGAAAACTGATTAGAGTCACCGCGTACGTCTTAAAGTTCGTAAGAAAGATCCGTAATAAGACACGGAAAATCGAAGCAACTGGTGAAGATAGTCCTGATTGTCTTAGTCCCCGCGAATTGTATGAAGCCGAAATACACTGGATAAAGGACACACAGAAAGATCTTCATAGCCGAATTAAGAAAGGAGAGCTTACCACGTTAAGTCCATTCACAGATTCTGAAGGAGTTATTCGAGTCGGTGGAAGAGCAGACAAAGCTACAGTATCGTACGAGTCAAAGCACCCTACGTTGCTCCCCTACGACAGTTGGATATCCCTCCTTATTACTCGCCAAGCACACAGTATTGGTCACAATGGAGTCGCAACTACAGCCGCAAAAGTTCGACGAAACTATTGGATTATACGAGGACATGATCTTGCAAAGTCAGTAAAGTACAAGTGTGTGTTCTGTAAAGAAATGCAACCCAAACCTGAAACTCAAGTTATGGCCGACCTACCCCAAGAACGACTAGCTCCACACACCCACCGTTCCATTTCACGTCATGTGATTATTTTGGTCCCTACAAGGTAAAGATAGGACGCAACAAGACCACAAAGCATTACGGTGTAATTTTCACATGCCTCAACACGCGAGCTGTGCACCTAGAGTTAGCAGTTGATTGTTCAACCATGGATTTCTTACAAGTTTTAAGAAGATTCTTTGCGATACGAGGTTACCCGAAATGTATGAGAAGTGATAACGGGACACAACTAGTTGGAGCAGTAGCTGAACTTCGACAGATGGTCAAAGGATTGGATGCAAAGAAGTTACGAGAATTCTCAGCAGAAAGGGGGATGGAATGGAAATTCATAACCCCAGGGGCCCCACACCAGAATGGTTGCGCCGAAGCACTTGTCAAGAGTGTGAAGATTGCTTTGAAGAGAGCAATTGGAGAAACGACATTAACACCGTTTGAACTTTACACTCTCCTACTAGAAGTTGCTAATCTAGTTAACCAGCGCCCAATCGGAAGAATCCCCAACGACCCGGACGACGGTGCATATATTTGCCCGAACGATATGCTACTCGGAAGAGCTTCGCCACAAGTGCCACAAGGCCCATTTAAAGAAACCAACGATCCTCGTAAGCGCGTAGAGTTTGTGCAGAGAATCATTGACTCGTTTTGGCGTCGCTGGACACGTGATGTTTTCCCCATCCTTGTTTCCGCGAAAGAAATGGAACACAACCACCCGTGATGTTCAAGTGAATGACGTAGTGATGGTAGCGGATGACAATGCAGTACGTGGAAAGTGGACAATCGGACGAGTGACGAAGGTCTATCCAGGACAAGACAGAAGAGTGAGAAATGTAACGGTCATCACATCCGGAAAAGAATATAACAGACCGATAACGAAAATAGCAGTCATCCAACCGGCAGAGAACCCTGAAGAATGAGAGTACCCCTCATGGGGGGGGGGGGGGGAGAGTGTTTCGTGAGAGACTCAAGTAACAGTTACGAACCCCTGTTAATGTTTAATTAGATAAGACGTCTGTATCAATTTACAAGTTGACATATATATATTGCATGCATGTTCTGATTATTAGTTATAAGATTAGAGTTTCGGCCGAAAGGACCTACTGGAAAAGCTAACCTAGTAAAGTTAAATTGTTATTCTGCTAACCTGTACCTGTTATTAATGTAGTCTGTCCAGTAACCCGTCAAAGAAGTAAGTATATATAGAACTTTGAAGAGTCTCACGAACATTTGGTATGTACATTTATAATATTGTTACTTTATACTTTATACTCATAAACCCTTTTTGTACTTAATCTTAGATCGAATAGTCATTTAGTAAGAAATAAATAAGTGCATCAAAACTATACGATCCCGGGTTTGACTACATTGCGAAAGAGTCGTAAAACTCCGACGGAACACTAACAATAACTGATTTAAAAAGGAATTCGTTGGGCACAACAGAAATAAGTGAATATACCCAGCCCCCAAAGTACGCTCTAGTTACAGCCCTTCCTGGCCTTGTGCCCATTTTCGTTTTGGCAGGCGGGGTGAACGCCTTAGCAGGCGTCTTGTCAGTTAGTAAATCTTGCCAAGTGTGGCAGTTCAAGGTCTTGGTCTAGAACAAACTTTTCTTCCATCCTCGCTTTCTCCGTTCCTCCATCTCTTCAAGAAACCATGATAATATCTGGAACTTTTGAAAAACGTATATTCTTGTCATGTTGGTTCCTCCGGGATGCGGGATATCTCTTGGCCAATTTTCCAACATCCTCGACGCTGTCCTCATTGCATTGTGTGGGATTTAGGGCGGAGAGTTGTACGAGAACCTCACAAGACTCTGTGGAAAATCGTCTTCGCAATTCGTTCAGAAGCAGGTCGAGAACAGGGTGGTAAACTTCGATGCAAAACTTAGACTGTGCCATCACGGATGAGTTGGGTTGAGTTGAGGAGGCATTGCGATGGCTAAAAGCAGCACCAAGCAAAGTTTGTCCATCCGTGAACCGATGTGGCAAGTTTGCGAGCGTTTACTGCCTAGATCTCTGGAAGAATCTTCAATGCCACATTTTACTGCTTTTGCCTAAGCAGTTTGCCCAAACTTGGTGAATTTCTCCTCGTTTCATAAGCGAAGTTACTGTGTCCACAACGGTAACCAAGTCTATTTCCTCCCTTTGAAGATACTCAGATGAGTATCTTGAAAATTCGCAGCATTCCTTTAAAATAAAGAACTGTAGTAGAAACTCGAAAGAACAAATTCTAACAAGGAGGCCTTCACAAGTGGCATCACTCTACTTAAGCTATTTCAACGTGGCAATCAGGGCTGGCAAAGTATTCAGTGTGGCATCAACGTTATTCGCTCTTGCGGTCCATCGGGTATCTGAAAATGCACGGAAAGCATTACTTCCGTCCTTTATGGAGAAACGTTTTAGATTTGCTTCATAAACTGCATTTTGTTTTGTTGATCTCTCCATTACTTTGTATATTGAGCCAATTGTTGAAACGACATCATGAACTACAGGCAAAGTTTCAGCACATTTTTCAAGGACTAAATTCCGGCAGTGTACAATGCAATGAAAATACAGGTAAAGAGTTGCTCCTACATCAACGAGTTGCTGCTGCATACCTTTATCATTCCCAGACATATTACTAGCACCATCAAAACCTTTTCCAATCATGTTACACAATGGTATCTTTAATTTTCCCAGGTGCTCTACAAGGGCATCATAAAAGGATTTTATTTTCCTGTAAAGCTAACCACCTGCTTGAGCCCAACCACACGTTCATAGATGGTATTTTATCAAACACATAACACAGTACAATTGACATACACAGCAAAAAACGCACAACCTGTTCTGGCCTGATGAAAACAGCATTGAACAATGTCGTGCTGCCCACATTGTTCAAGGTTGTTAACAATACTGAACAAGTTGATGAGCCTGAACTAGCCTGCAATCAGGTGTAACAATGTTGAACAATATTGTTGACAACCTTGAACAATGTGGGCAGCAAAACATTGTTCAATGCTGTTTTCATCAGGCCAGAACAGGTTGTGCGTTTTTTGCTGTGTATACGAGTGATGGTGGCTGGTAACTTCATCACATTCAACCGAGTAGTATTTGCTTTCATTCAGGGACGTAGCCAGGGGGGGGAGCCGAGGGAGCCACGGCTCCCCCCTTTCGTTAATAGAGAGGTTTAGCAAAGACGACACAACGCCTTTGACAACGCCAAAGCGAGGTAAAAACGATGAGGAAATGCCGTGAGCAAATCTGGAGATGGGCAATCACGGCATTTTACGTCGCATTGACGTCACGTCTCTTTGCTAAACCTCTCTAGTATTTAACGCGATAGGCGCGTCAAACCTATCATAATTATTAGTATCTGCAGGGCTCCCCCCCCCCCCCCCCCTTTGAAAGTTCTGGCTACGTCCCTGCTTTCATTCACTTGTATCTTTACAATGTCTATTATGTTATTTGCTAATATTTCAATCATTTCATTCTGAATATCAGGACTAAGCCAAGAAACATTGCCAGGATGATTATCGAGCCATCGTTGCAATGGAGGATAATACTTTGCAAGAAACTTGACCTCTTCCAAAAACTTTCCTTGGTTCAGTAAAGTTTTGTTTTCATCATGTCCCCGAAAAGCTTCATTTTGAAAAGAGATAGGCCTTATCACGTCAAAAATTACTTCTGCAATTTCCCGATTTTTTTTACTTTCTTGTTTTTTCCTGGATAAATTTTCAGCTGCAACAGCAGAAATTTAAGCATTGATATAGGAGGCACTTGTGTCTTTTTCAATATCGCCCTTTCTCTGCACAAACTGCACATTTATGACTGGCTGTGCCTTTCAAACTTTCCTTCGTTTTGAGTAGCCTTTTTCCAGTTTCTGTAGCCTTCTTTTACAAATTTAGTCTCTAAGCAACCAACTATAAAGGATGCGCAAACATCATTAGTTATTAGCACCAGTGATATCACTCATATGATTATGTCTGCTGTAATTGTGGATCATTTCTAGTTTGCATTTGAGTGCTCAGCTAATGAGCTATACAACACTTTTATTTTAAATGTTACGAGGCCCTGCAGCGAGTGATAGCAGTTTTATACTGACTATACACGAAATGGGGGATTCTATGTTCAATATTTACTTATACTGATATATGCATAATACCCAGTATATAATTAATAATTTGGAACATGACCTGCAACATATCAAGATTACTTACCTTGAGTCCCAAACAACTTACAATAGAAACAAAAAACTTCGTCTTCCTGTATTGAATAGTCGATCAAATCTTATAAATCGTACCACTTCTCTTGAAATCGCGATGATTTTCCTTCAAATATGAACCTCGGAAAATCTACTTTAGGCCGTCGAAGTCGAGGTTTCCACGGATTTGCGGAGAGCCAGAGTATCGTACGGACTGCTGAACTAGAAGAGTCCGCGGAGTGTTGGTAAGGTTTGAAGTGCTGAAAGCATGGAATGTTAAATTTATTCTGCGTTAAATTTACGGAATTTTTAAATTACTGAATGTTGAATGTACGGAGTGTTCAAAATTGTCAAAACTTGCAATTCATAAAAACGTAAATATAGAGTTGACAAAAACCTGCGTCGTAAACAAAGACCATTAAAAAAAACCCCAGCCTAGTGATAAGGCCTAGCAAAGTAAAAGGTGTACAAGCAAAAATGTAAATGGTCTTTAGCGAATCTTTAATGATATGAAGTACCTTTTTCTGTTTACATGCAGCCCTTAATGTTTGAAAAAGATTTTTAGTCACGCAGAAGAGCTGTGAAACGCCAAGGCGGAAAGGAAATAAGAAATCATCACCAGACCTTACATAGGTACCAAAAGGAAATGGATGGTTACACCAAACTCCAGGGAAAGTTATTGACAAAACATTGAAATATTGCTTGCTTGTTTACTACAGTGCAGTAGAAAAACTTGATAGATAGGGAAGGAGTGGGGGAGGCATCAGGAAAAGAGTCCCGACGTACATGCCCGCATGAACAAGTGTTACGATTTCTTGATGAAGTTAATGAAACGACAGAAATTATATTTCAAAAGAAAGAAGCATAGAACACAATAAAAAATAAAATAACAAAATTAATCATCAATCGGACAACGCATTTTCAGATTCTTCTATCATGGAGAAAAAATATCACCCAAGTTCGAAAATTACAACCATCTAACAAATGCCCGAACGCGCACACAAAAAAATGCCTGAACGCGACTGGCACGGCAATCTGCAGCAACACGTTTAGACACACACTCATTGTGATTTCAATTAATCTTTATTGAAAATACTTCAAAAATTTCATATTGACTAACACTAGCTGCTCACAAAGGGATGTCTGTTTTTGAGACTATCTATCTAAGTACACGTAGACTTTGGCAGAGTGTTCTTTTAAAGGGTTTCCTGAATGCTCTCAATTTCCTGACTAAGCTTCTCGCGTTTAGCCCCAATGGCCTCGTCATTTTCGATGTAAGATTGCTTGTTCATCTTTCCATCCACAACTTTTACAGCTAAATTCATAGCATCTTCCATCAAACGTTTGAAATCAGCTTCCTTACGTTGCAGCTCAGTCATCTGCAAAAGCATCACAAAGCACAAGATATATCTTACAATTGTGGTTCAAATAAAATGTGCAAAGTCAGAGTAAGTTTGTGCCACAAAATATACAAAGCCAGGGTAATTCGTCACTGCACAATAGCACGGTGGCGCATGAAACATTTTATTTTCTGGGACCACAAAGTCAATTAAGAAAATATTTTGTGCAAGTAAACACCTAAAAACCGTTCATTCTTAAAAATCTTATCACCGCTAATCAAGATGTTATAATAAACCGTCCTACCACAAACAAACGAGCCTTTCCTTGCTCATAGCTAGTTTTTTTATGACCTACATGTATACCCAAAGCTCAACTATTTTTTTAAAGACATCAAGTACATGTAGTGAAATATTTTCTCATTTTCATTCTCTCTATCACTTTCATTCTTTCAAACTTTTAAGACCTGTCAACCTCGAAAAAAACATCAACAAACTGGCAGCAATTTCCTTTCGGTCCAAGAATAATACTACACGGACACATGGAAATATGTTTAGCAAAATTTTCTGTCCAACACGAGAAATAAAGGTCACATCTCCCATTTTTCTCACCACGTGCGATAATCGTCACTAGTGAAATTAACGTCTTTTTGTAAGTGGCAGAAATATCAATAAATATAAAAAGATAAAAATATATTTGTTTCAATATTTCACCTTGTCTGCACTCTCTGGTTGGTCCTTGGCCAGCGCAGATTGTCGCTCCAAAATCTTGGCACTGACGCCACGGTACTCGCCATCAATCTTCTTGCGAGCATTCGAATATGCAGAAGAATCTTTGCTCGCCTTGTACTTGTTCACGGCATCGTTATACGAATCGTACAAACGTCTGCGCTGTTCCAAGAGTCCAAGCAACTCTTCAACCAGTCCAGCAGCACGAAGACGGGCTTCTTGAACAGCATCCTAAAATAAGGCAACAGACGTTTACAATCAAAGTGCTTGAAATACTCCAAAAATTCCTCAGGTATAACCAAATGCCACTTAATGCGGATTTCCACAGCAAAAATTGCTAAAGCGAACCAAACTATTTTTTTCTTAATGAACTCTTATCTATAGCAGATACTGTATCTTAGGGATGCTTTTAGATTAAACAATGAAGTCGATTCGTTAGCAAAACTTCGCTGGAACTGAATTTGTTAACGGTTCAACCGAAAAAAATGCACACACACAATATTGTTCTTGAACAGAAAATGAAATTCTATCTCTAAACTTATTTTCCATGCCAGCTTCCTTCTAGCCTAGTTTACCCACGGTTACTGATAACTTGAGAGTTATTTGCTAATGGCGGAAATTGCACATTAGAGTGACCATACGGTTGTCGTCAGGTGTATTCAAAGATTATCTTGTTATTACAAACTGGAGATTTCAAATTTTATCAAGTACAGTACAGGCTGATTTGCTTTAAGCCTGCGCAGAGGTAGTTCTTAATACGGGTCAACCATATTACATACCTTTGTGATCGAAAAGTCCATTCGTACATAAACTATCACAGCCAAAAACATAAGGTACAAAGCACCAACAAGCAACAAAGGTTCTTGGAGAAGCAAAATCTTGTTAAATTTGTAGTTGAGCTAAGAACGTAACAGAAGGATATGTTACGGTTAAATATACAGAGGATGGTATTGAAATTACTTTCATGCATAATGTTCAGATCCTAGCTAGCCTACCTATTTTAGCATGTCTGACAGCAAATTTTGATCAATTTACTAATAAAGCAACTCATGTAATTTGTCAAATAGAAATAATGTAAAAATATGCAATTTTATGGAAAATCAAGAACGCCAGAACTAACATGTTCCCGCGATTACTAAATGATAACGTAAAGTATGCCAGTAAGGTAAAAATTTTTGCAGTGCGCCAAATGCCAAGTAAAATTCTAAGACGCTCATAATGTTAGCATGGATTAAGGATACACAGATGTGCAACTGGGGATACTTCGCCTATGATTTCGTTGCCTCGTGGATTACGTCATATCCACACCCATTTTTGGCAAGTACATTTTTGTTCGAATTTCAATGTGAATGTATTATACAAAATGGTTCCTGCCGTTTTATAAGCGACGAGAACAAAAACCTAACTTCATTTGTAGCTTGAAATATACAGGGCAACTTCTTTTCACACATTTCTGTGAACCAAGGCAATCTAGCGGAAAGTTTTCCTAAAATCGCCCTTTACTTGACATTTCCCTATCTAATTCCTCATAAAATCTCGCATGTGTACTTGCCAAAAATTAGCGTGCGTATGACGTTAGACAAGAAATACTCCGAGTTGCACACCTATGTATCCTTAATCTATGATGCTAGTATGCTACAAGTTAAAATTGCCGCTGACATATGTGTAAACATCAAATTGTTTCATTCAGCTGGACTTTCATTGTTATGTAAGTTCTAAAAATGAATTAATAGTGTTGAAACGAGCGAGCCATCGACTCTACTCGCTTTATTTAAAGATTAAACTCGAGTCAACCCAGCTGCAACCTGAAATGACTCGCGGAAAGCCACTATCTATCTCTCCTTACTGACACGATTAAATCATTGGGAGATGAAATTATTGACTTAACCAAGTATTACAATTTTCTATACTTTAATGTCTTTAACGAACCTCAAATTCCTGGATGTGTTGTTCCACTAGATTATTCTTATGATATACAACTACAGGTCGCCCTAAAGTGTCGAGATAGGTAAAATGAAGCTCATCTTGTCCAAGGATGGCTTCAAAAGGAAGTTGCATATCCAAACCTCTACAAATTTAAAACCGAAGACATCAGGTAATGAATATGTACAATTTAGCAAATATGTTAAGTGACACTTGAATGAGCACAAGGCGAATTTTCCATAATGCAAATGTTAAAAATTTTCTTTACAAAAACAAGGGTGTTAGCCCGTCAGCCGTCTTTTGGACGGCCAATACTGATTTAAGACGGCAAGTTGAAAATGACGGCATTTGGACGTATGCTTACATTTATGGCACTTTTTGGCCTGTCATTAAATAAATTTGCAGGTCAGCGAAAGTTTTATCATAAAAATTAATACACAAGACATTCTTCTAGAGTATATTTTAACAATTAACACAATTGCAGTCGATTGGCGATGATTCATGTCATTATTGTTCGACTATCATCAATTGTTTGAACTTCTTGTCGATTGTTCGCCCTTTTGTCGATCACAGACAAAATTTGGCTAACGTTTGTTTATAACCAATTCACATTTTAAGATCACTCACATGCCTAGTTACTATCATATTAGCTTGCGGCAGCGTAACGGAGAACAAAAGTAACTACGCATTTAGAAGTATGGACATGAGTGAATAACTCGTATTCATCATTCGTATGCTTGGTAATTTTGTCCTAATGTACTCTTCCACAAACCAGAATAATGGTAACCAACCATGTGAACAATCCAAAGCTGGGAATTGAGTGGCAACGCAAAAAAAACATTGTTAGCCAAATTTTTTGAATATTGGTACTTTCGGTCGAGAATTCGGATTGCTTCGAATCTTTGCGGCTAAGCCAGCAAACCTTATATAAAACAAAATTATCTACTTAAATGCCCTTGAAACGTAAAACGTACTTTGATCCTTCCGGCAAAATAATTCTAAGAGTAAAATGATCCACAACAAAGTCGTCGAAAATATGATCTACGAATCTCATTTTCAATTGGTAGTTATTGCCTAGTAAATAAAAGTAAAAAAACAGTATACCCCTTCAGAAGGGCAAATTCACAAACATGTTACAACTAGTTACACAAACAGAATGAGATGTACTGTAAAATATGAAAACAAAGTTTATTATAATATAATGCTATTTACGAAATATCTTCAAGTGCAAATGAATTATTAATATTGACTTCTTTGCGAAGAATGTAGCGATGCGTAAATTCTGTTTCAAGATCACGGCTTATGCATAAGGTCTATATCCATTATAGGCCTAAAGAATTTTCTCTACAGCACTTACGGGGTTTTATAACTCAACTATTTTGGAGAAAAGGGAATAATTTTCAAGACAGAGGTTACAGTACAAAGTTTTACAGCAGCAGAACATGCATGCTCTTTAACTCATAAATTATCAAAGCTAGGGTAGTAAGAGTATTAATGCACGAGTATGCTGCATGACCTGACCTTGTGACATTGGTCCTAGCAATGAACTGCTAAATAAAAACCAGCAAATCGCTATTTAATGAGGGGACGACACTGTAATGAATGCATTAGTGAAATCATCTTATCTTATCTGACACTGCACATGTTCTAGCTCCTCATATAAAC
The DNA here is from genome assembly GCA_963855995.1 of Muricea muricata. Lineage (NCBI taxonomy): Eukaryota > Metazoa > Cnidaria > Anthozoa > Malacalcyonacea > Plexauridae > Muricea > Muricea muricata. The sequence goes on along the minus strand of OY979718.1, from coordinate 26,384,346 downwards.
AAACCTGTGCTGAAAAGGTACTCGTAACTAGGGACATTATAGCCAATGTAGTAACGTGTTTGCCATCCACCAAATAAGGGAAAACGGGGTCGGATCTCAAGTTCCACCGAGTCATCCATAGCCAGGAGATTACTTGTGGAGATATTACCGATCTCGTCCCGGTAATAAACATCAGCGGCCGCCGCAGGTAAAACGCTTTTGAATGACTTTACTACAGCAAATGTTTGACTTCTTTGGTAATCATACCTTGAGAATGTTCCCTTTTTCAACAAATATATAAATACAAATTACTCAAAATTCATATTATTTTGACTAGTAAAAAACGGATTTCAAAGCAACAAATTTTGAACAGATTTGTCTCATAATCAAAATGCAAAAAAGTTATTGAAATATTATTTGACTCTTTCGAAGTAATCATCGACCAGAATATATTGCGACCTTGGCATCACAATATAACTTGGAAACAAGGTCTAAGCGTGCGAGTTTTAAACACTTGCCTTAATTTAATTACATAGTTATACTGTATATTCAAAGACAAGAAATGACAGAACGTGCAAGAAAAATATTATGCGCAATATGATCTTCAACTTTACCTTTAGTTCTGCTCCTGTGTGTTTCACGTGGAAAGTTTCTTCAACTGCAATGTTTCCCCAGTGTGATACTTCAATTGTGCGAACCATATTAACGACCTACATCACAAAGGTTCGCAGTTATGATTAGGATTCTACTTTAAAAACATTTACTGTACAACATGTCAGTTTTTTGCTATTTTGTATAGCCATATTTACGTTTTTGCCCAGCCAAACTTAAGCCCAGCTCTATTATTAATACTTACAGTCAAAAACGGTGAATTGTTTTCGTAGTGAATTTTCATACTGCTTTTTTGAAGTGGTGCGATATTTTCATATGGACCATAGGTGATTGTTTCTTCATCTTGAGCTGCAGGCTTCAATTTGCTGTAGGATTCCACTGTCGATGATGTTAGTTTCACTGTAGTTGTTTGTTTACCAGTTTTGTATGGTGACAAGAAATAGTGATTTCCTTCAAACACAACATTTTGCTTTTCCGCTTGACCGATTTTCTCAGGGAACGCTCTCAGGGCATGAGAGAATGTCATATCGACAGTAACTTTCATAGATTTGCCAGACGCAAGTGGGCTATCCAGGCTGATTTCAAACACTTTGTCAGGGCTATAAAAGCATTAAAACCCATAACTAGCTAGCATCAAATGCTTCAAAGACAATGACATTTCAATACTGGCAAACAGTTTAATGTAGCATTCTGAACTGAGTTGAACTGCCAATAATACCAACCCATGATTTTGTCAAACATAAAATTAATCATGATTTTTAAAACTAAAAACAGACATGGTAGGATACATTGAATTAATTTTCTTTGTATGTTTGCGTAGGTGAACACAAACCTAAGTGTAATTTTGTGGAAACAAAATGATGTTTCAGATCCATTGCAGTGCAAAACAGTACATGTATGTCGGCTTTCCAATAACATTGACAGCCCTCGCAATTTTTGCCTCTGACGAATTTTTTTTGGCCATTGCAAATTGTAATTCTATTTTAAAGCAATGTACATGTACCCTCTGTGTTTATGTTAAAAATGAAAAAAATCATCAACATTTTGAGAGTTTTCCCCTTATTTTCAAGTTATTTGGCAACAACAAAAATTGCTGCTGAACTTGAAATTATCAGCAGCAATTTTTCCCTCTGTGAATTTAACCAAATTGTGAAGACTGCATTGATTTGGCACATGCATGTAGTAATTTAGACTGCCCCTCCTCCCTTGAAAAAATTGTTACTAGTTGTAATTCAACTTTACTATATTGTCTTTACTACCCAAGCTAGATGCACAAAAGCAGCAGCATTCAGATATACCTGATTTCTAAAATGATAATTTTGATTATAGTATGTGTCTATTACAAACAAGCCTTAAAATATCAAACAGCATGTCGTCTGTCAAAATGTCCGGTGTGTTTCAGAATGGGTCGGACATTTTAAAAATTATGTCCGATGGCCATATGTTTATTTAGGCATGAAAATCAATTATTTTAAAATCGTTTTGAGAGTTAATTTTGAGCAGTTATAGGCATTGATACATCAAAAGTCGACTTAGGTTGTCAATAATAGAAGTGGGTCGATAACACGTTCAAAAAATTGAATATTTGCAGGTAGGAACAAATCGTACGCCGATTAGACGCGCTGCAAAACAAGTTATAGTTCACTATACGATAACTATAAGTACGTTCATCAACTCATTCCAAATGTTTTACTTCAACAATAGATTTATGGTCCTTTTAGTCAAGTTCATCTTCAAAATCAGAGAATAAACTCTGAATTTCGGTTTCTTCTAAACTTTCTTCCACCATGTCTTCGTGTTCTTTGTCGCCGTTGTTACCGCAACGTTGTCTTTACACCTTGAATTCCACCGATAAAAACGCGAATTTCGTGTTAAGTTTAAGTCAGACATGAGACAAAGTAAAAGTTTCGTCGGACGTCAATACGGTACATATGACGGACATCAATGCGCATGGGTCGGACAAATAGAAGTCGTTAAATTTTCTTCGGTCGAACAGAATGTTCGGTGCTTTTTTCGTTACGTCGGACAATTTGACGAATGGGTCGGACAATGTCCGTGACTGACCGATATTTTAAGGCCTGATTACAAAGCCACTATATGTGGTGACAAAGGAACTTTTTTTAGCTTTTCCCATGTAGTAGTAATTTATCTTGAGATCTGCACAAAATATCATGATATATCTACACTATATAAACTAACAATTTATCCCAGGTTGAGGATCTTGGCAAGATCTTGTAAGATCTTGCATGATCTTGAAAGATCATGCCAAGATCTTGCAAACATGCTGATCTTGGCAAGATCTCGGCAAGATGTTGTCATGATCTTGCCAAGATTTTGAATCTTGGCAAGATTTTTTCAAAATACTTCCAAGTTCTTGGCAAGATTGAAAAGAGATAATCTGGTCATTTTCTTGCCATGATCTTGGAAAATCTTGCCAAGATCCCATCAAAATCATGCCAAGATCTTATTATAATCTTGTCCAGATCCCATTGTAATCTTGCCAAGATACCATTGTAATCTTGCCAAGATCCCATTATAATCTGTCAAGATTCCATTGTAATCTTACCAAGATCTTATTATAATTTTATCAAGATCCCATTGTAATCTTGCGAAGATCCCATTGTAATCTTGCGAAGATCCCATTGTAATCTTGCCAAGATCCCATTGTAATCTTGCTAAGATCCCATCATAATCTTATCAAGATCCAATCATAATCTTGCCAAGATCCTGTCATGATCTTATCAAGATCTCATCACGGTCTTTCCAAGATCCCATCATAATCTTATGAAGATTCTATTAAAATCTTGCCAAGATCCCAGTATAATCTTGCCAAGATCTCAACATAATTTTACCAAGATCCCAACATATAATATTTTCAAGATTCAACCTAATCTTGCCAAGATCCTGTTATAATCTTATCAAGATCCCATCACGATTTTGCCAAGATCCCAGCATAATGTTACGACAATCTTGCCATGATATTGCAAGATCGAATCATGATCTTCCATTCACTTCTCCACACTTCTCAGCTATAAATACAAACTTACAAGTTTGATTCCTTTTGGGCCGAATATATTCTGAGTACAACCTTGAAGAGCAATCGCTACCTATATTTATTACCTATATTAGAGTCGCGAAAGATTTTCGTGACTCGAATAAACTAAAATACACGCAAATCGGCTGCCTTTAAAATACACGCAAATCGGTAGGTGGGCGAGTTGCTTTTAAAAAATCACGATTTTAGTGGAATGGGGTCCATCGTGACTAAACATTATGCCAGCGTCCCCAAACAAAGCGAAAACTTCGTTGAGACCTTGAAAAATAATGGAAAATCCCTATTTACCAATTTAGGTGTCCTGGTGGGCTTAATCATATGAGATTAAATTCGAGACCTTACACGGCAGCTTATTTTACAAGTTTTAATGCCTTTCGTTATTGAACCTGTGATATATTTTACTCACGAATAATTTCCATGCACCGATATTTGCATTGTATAAGGAAAGTTTATGGAAGCTAAATAAAGTTAGAGTGTATAAAGTATGAAAAATCTAGAGTGTATATTTTGTACAAGCTAGCTATTGGCAATACAAAAACACGATGCCTATACATGAAAAAAACTCCGTATATAATCCATAATTTTTTTAAAAACAGAGCTATACGGTAGTGATATAATTTTTGCGTGTATTTAAACCAATATATCATATCACGCGCAACTGTACATGCATCAGAAAGAATATGAATATCGTGCATATCACATGTGCATGTTGTTATCGCAACTTTTCGTGTCAGATCAAATGAGATTAATATCTGCAAATCTTGTTATCATCGCATGTTTTGCATATTTGCTGTTGGCGACCGTTGGCTAGTGAGTCCAAAGCGCGTTTTAAAAGCTAGCTGAGGAGTGAGGAAAGCAAGATGACTTCAGTGTACACAGTTACGCTTCTGCAGCAACAGCTATTTGTTTCCAGTATCAGCCACAGAAAGAAATTGAGTATTATAAGATGACTTGCCGAACGATTCCAAACAAAAGTATTGAAGGTTAGTGTGTCTTCTTAAATCTTAACCCACTTTTTAATTATACAAGCTGAACTGCATTTTTTAATGAAGTTTTGTATTAATATAATATTAATGTCTATCTATAAGTAAGAAAATATATGATGCGGGCTATTCCATTTTGTTAGTCTGAGCATATAATGTCAAATATTTTGCACAAATTATTCTGTCACTGTTGATTAGAAAATGCGTAAATATAGATTTTAGCAATTATGAAATATGGTATGTGAATTAATTGTAGGAGGGAATTAATTTACAAAAAGGAAAGCCTAGTATATATCTATAACTAAAATTGCAGTAATTTCTACCATGTAGATGTCCTCAACGCCAAGTATGGTGAAGAATTAACAAGTGCAGAAGACACATCAAGTCATATTGTTGATGCTTGTAACCAAAAGTGCTGGGGGATATAAGAAGAAATTCCAAAGCATCCAATCACGAAACCACAATAGATGCTAAACAAAGTTCATGAATAAGGCTTCAGGAATCCGAATGATACCCAAATGAAAGTTACCTCAAACAATTAAATCAAGGCGAGACAAGATATTTCTCGTTTACTTTTTTTAAAGACACAATGATGTGATAGCGCAGCAAATAACTTTGATTCTATATTCGCATCATATGCACTTTGTTTTCTTCAATACTCATTCTTTTATTAAGACATTTAGCACTAGACTATAATGGTGCGATACATGAGTTTGTTGATAAGTTTAATTAAATTTAATGTAGAGAACATATATGCTGCGGTATTTTGTCTCGTGAGTACGTTTTGATAGCTATCAGGGAATTCTGGCTTGCCTGAATAATTCTGAAAGCTATTTCATTTTCTGATCTTAAAAAGAAACCACAAGATCTTTCCATGATTTTACAGGATTTATGTCAAGATTACTAGTATTATTGCAAAATCATGGCAAGATCTTTCAGGATTCTTGGTAAGATAATGTGGGATCTTGGTAAGATCATGTAAGATTCTTAATAAGATCTTGCAGGATCATGGCAGGATTTTTGGTAAGATTATGCAGGATCATGACAAGATCTTGCAGGATCTTGGTAAGACCTTGCAGGATTCTTAATAAGATCTTGTAAGATCATGACAAGATCTTGGAGGATCTTGGTAAGACCTTGCAGGATCTTGTTAAGATCTTGCAGGATTCTTAATCAGATCTTGTGGGATCATGGCAAGATCTTACAGGATCTTGGTAAGATCTTGCAGGATCTTGATAAGATCTTGCAGGATTCTTAATAAGATCTTGCGGGATCATGGCAAGATCTTGCAGGATCTTGGTAAGATCCTGTAAGAACTTGGAAAGATCTTGCAAGATCCTGTAAGATCTTTCCATGATCTTGCAGGATTTATGTCAAGATCTTGGCAAGATCATGACAGGATCTTGGCTAAGATCTTGGCAAGATCTTACTGGGATCTTGGCAAGATTGTCAACCTGGGTATAGTGTAGCAGTACGGCTATAATGTCAAATCAGATATATAGAAAGCAATGGAATCAGTTCAATATGATCATAACCCAGTGCATATCATCATCTTTGACACACTAAAAATTACTAGAAAGCAAAACTTGTCTTGTTGCAAAATTTTCAAGTGCTCTTACAAGTCTGAGTACCTAAGGTGTGTGTATGTGTGCATGATTATTTCCACAATGAAGTGAAGTACTGTACAAAGTCAACAAAAACAAATGAATCTTGATTGTGCACTAGAATAAGCCCTTGGTTAGTTACACCAACAAGACACATGGATAGATGAGTAATTCTGAACACTAGTGCACATGACAGATACTTAGATACTAAAGCATGCTGTTTTATAGTGTATGCTATATTGGGTAGTTCAACAAAAACGTTGCGAGAGAAAGAGCCCCAAAATTGCAATCCCAGGAGCAAGGAAAGGACCTACGACTTTTCACTATAGATAGACTGGTCTCTAAAACTCACTACAAACAAACTGGTCATTTCCTTCCAACATATTCCTTGCCAGTGTATGTTATGCATGTTTTTTGTTGTATATTTTGTTAAAAGATCAGAAAACATACTGCCACAAAAAAGTTCCTGTAGCAATGAAATGTTTATACTAAACTACAGCCACTGAGAAAACATGTCTAAATTATAAACATAATGATTTTGTATGCTACAATCGGACATTTTCCTGCGAGAGCTTATAAATTTCCTGCCAAAGCTGCTTGCATGCATCTATTTTTCCAAGCCCTGAATTCTTGCTTTCTCAACACAATCGGTCAATAACCACCATAGCACTTGCTGATTGCCACTTTGATATATTTACTATCAATCGTTATAAAAATTGACAATTGACAAATAAGATTATGTATTGGTTCCAGTCTGCCTAACAAACACCTCGAGAAACTAGTAACTTTTTAATCTTGAGACTGCCATTATGCCATTGCCCTTTTTCAGTACCTATTTTTTAAACAAACAGCTAAATTGTAGAATACCCATCCACTAGCTACCCATCACTGTGTAGCCATACTCTCATACTACATCATTACAGCAATATCTCGTTCTTTAGAAAAAATGGACAGGTATTCTACAATCGCTCCAAACAAACCTACCTGACGTATTTTACAACCATGCGATGCGCATCTAGATTATTTTTGAATACCATACACACTCAACCTCAAGTCTTGGGACTGAATATGGATTTGACAATTTGCATACTTCAACCCATACAGTTTGGTTTATACCAAGTATTTCATTCTAAACCACTAAACATTAGTTCTTCAATAATTACCTTAATTCTGGAACTTGCACTTGTTTGACATCCAGTGGTTTTGAAGTCTTTTCCTCGTCACCCTCAACCTAGTAACGACAAACTTCATTTATATACTGCTGTATGCTGAACAATAACCTACTTTATTCCAGTATATACTATTCGAGTTACAGTCTTGTAACATAAAAAAGTCAAACAGATCACATGTATTATGTACTTTCCAAAATCATCTTACCGAAGCACTTATGTAAGCTAGATGATTTGAAAGCACTGCATCGACAGGAACGTAAAAGGAACTTGTTGACTTTTCGCCTGTGTTCTCCAAAGTTACAATGACATTGCTCTTCACGACCTGGCTTGCGATATCAATGGAGCGAATCACTTCGCTGTTGTAAAGTTTTTCGTTTATTGACGCCTGCAAGGAGATGCTGCATAAACTGCAGAACGTAATGATGAGGAAAAGTTGGAAATGATGGCGTGCCATAGCCCGATGGAAGAGATTTTTATGGATTCTAAAACAAAATCCAAGTCGCCTGGGATTCAAACCAAGGAAGAGAACAAAGATGGAAAGTGCTACGGCTTAGGAACCTCGCAGAATTAAACTGGAACACGTTGGACAAATCTGATTGGTTGATTAGTGTTGCCCACTGATATCATAGACTGGTATGATTAAGCCTGGACGGACACGCATCCAGCGAAGCTGAAAGCAAAAATATCGTTGGATAGTTGCTGCGGAGCGAGCGAGCCTGAAGCGAGCGAGCGAAGCGGCAGACCTAATTTGTGTATGTAGCGGAGAATTTATCTCAAACCATGTTTACCGCAGTGCATTGTGGTCATGCACGTTCGGAAATGCGCAGAACACCTTTCCTCACCTGTGTTTCGTCACCAATTATGTCTTGTGTTCAGAAGATATTATGTTTCAGGCTGGCTGTTTAAAAAATCACAGTTAGTCAAAAGCATAAAGCTCGATAGCGCATCTATTGTTGGCTTGTCGGGTTTTGAAGCCAGAAGTACGTCACATTTTTAGACTTGCGCGGCCATGTTGAATGGCCCCACTTGAGCATCGAATGCTACAGACTTCTACTACAGGACATACAGCTTACGTTTTGAAACAAATGTTTTCACAGTTTTCTAAAAGAAACTACATTGATCAGTTGATGTAATGTTTCCGGCTTCAATTTTATTTTTATTTTGTATTACGATGCACTATCCAGTGGTCAAAACTCAAAAGCAAATGCCTTATCAAAGTTGAATTATACATGTGAGAGGAAGACAATTTGTTTTACTGAATATATTCATTTTTGAAGTCTGCTGTTTGCGTTAATAGTTAAGTATTACAATTTAAAACGAGCTGTTATTCGCACGACAATATTAAATCTCGTATTAAATTGCAGTGGAATTTTAATATACATTCTATTTGATAGTATCGCGTCTGTAAAATTGTATTAAAGCGCGTTTGTTTTGTCGATAATAATTTTCCAACATTACCATTTGTGCTAATAGTCAACTATAATCGAAGTTAACAAACCACAGTTGAACAGAGACGCTTCATAATATATTCATGTTATGTTCTAAAACGCATCTGCTGTTCACACGACATTATTTGCCGTGGAATTACGACAGTTTTAAATTTTGTGTGTTTGTGTTCTAGCAAATATTTCCAACAAACATAATTATACAACAACTAAGTATTTCAGAGTTCACTGTTGGTGTAAAAAATTATTCCTTATCGATAAGGCGTTTGCTTTTCGACTTCATTCATCGTTGACCACTTTTGACCCCTTTTGCTTAAGCCAGTCTGAACATGATATCTTCTGGCAGACAAACTGAGCCAAGCCGAGTAATGCAATGGCAGGCTAGTAATGCACACTTTCCCACTGAATATATTTTGGGTTGCATAAATGTCATTTTCCAATAACTTATAAAATAATTAAGGCTCCGCAGCATTCCCCTATCTTCCAGGTAACCTAGTATAACATTTATTTTATGCTACACTAATATTGTTTTCGGTACTAAATTGCTTCAATTCAAAGTTTAAAAGAACGAGGAAATGATTTCTATTATTAGGACTTGCTAGAAATTATAACTAGGGGAGAGGGTTCGTTGAAATATAAGTGGGTTATGACCTCCCCATGCCCCCCCCGTCTTTTAAGTAATTTGTGAATCCACGTTCCTCACGCTTTCCTTCGAGACGTACCAACCCATGGTGACCGGTTTTTCTCACAGAAACTATTCACGTAAAATTCAAAGCGAAATTAGGAAAAATGAAACACAATTATTTGATTGAAACGAATGAAAATCAGAATAGAAATAAAAAAACACACTTAACCGTAAAACATAAGTAAATTACAAATATTTTTTAAATTTTAGAAACCATTAACATGTTGTTATCATTTCCAAATGAAAACCGTATGTTAAACGCGTGGCCTAACTGGGCTTAACGTTCTCAAAGAAAAATATTTGCACCTTGCTGATCCCATCTCCATGACAACTGGTCCACTATCCTCATGCGAATTACCACTGACCAGGCTCGTTTCTTGAGCCCGCTACTATTTTCAACCCCCCTGGTTTTCTCTATAAAAATATTAGCTTTTTTCAAGTTTTAACGAAGCGGGTTTAGCACTTTAGCATTGTTCTTTTCAAAAAATTTATACGCGATAAACAATTTCCAGTAAAAAAGCCCAAGTTATAGATCAATAAATCATTTACACGACAAGAAGTTTGCGAGAAAAATTTACGAGCAAGATTGTTTTCTGGCATCTTCAAGTTTTCATGTCATATTGAAGGTACGTGTTTTGTCATGTTTTTAATAAATTAATATTTTCTTTTACATTTGGGACTATTATGACATTGGTGTTATGGTATAGACACCTAGATCTTAGCTAAAAACCAGTCACAAGTTTTCTAAATTCCAATTTTGTACAGACACTATGGCTGAAACACAGGGTTTTGCCGGCTTCCTGTATAGTGTATATTTTAATTACACGAAGTGACTAGACAGTCGATAGCCGGTCACGTTTCAAAATTTACTAAATGACCGGCTGTTCATAAACTTTAAATTGTTTTGTTTGTAAAGAATTTTAGCAAAGCCTGCGTTAGCTCAGAAGGTTAGGCGCACGCCTTCTACGACGTGATAAATTGGTTCGATTCTGCTTTGGACACTTATAACTTTTTAATTTTTTTTCTTGGATACTTCCCATTTTATTGGTTTGTTGAGGTTAGGGTTAGGGTTAGGGTTATGGTTAGGGTTAGGTTAGGGTTAGGTTAGGATTAGGGTTAGAGTCTGGGTTATTTCAGATACGTCGACCAGAGCACCTCCTGCCCGCAGGCTTATTGTATATTGACTAGTAACAACTATTTCAACGGCTTTTTTCGTTTTAAATATTTTTAAATGTGTTTAAGGATGAGTAATATGTTATGAACGAAAAAAAATTTAAGGACGAGAAAAACTTGGAAAAAAATGTGAAAAAAAACACAAAAAAAAGCGACTCAATGGGTTCTCGAACAAGCACTGCTCACACCATGTAACACAACGCCTCTTCCCACTGCGCCAAGGATGCTCGCTGACAGAGTCGCATCAAAAATTGTATTTAAACCCTAACCCTAACCCTAACCCTAATGCTAACCTGAGTTTAGGTGACTAGGTGCTCTTACGGATCTGAAATAGTCCTAACCTAGGGTTAGGGTTAGGGTTAGGGTTAGGGTTAGAATTAGGTTAGGGTTAGGGTTAGGGTTAGGGTTAGGGTTAGGGTTAGGGTTAGGGTTAGGGTTAGGGTTAGGGTTAGGGTTAGGGTTGGGGCTATTTAGTACGGCAAGTAAATACTAGATACCCGGCTGCCGGCTTTCTAGTAACTTCGTTAACTATACGAATCTGTGCATGCTTTTTTTTATCTAATATCTTTCAAGTCATCATTTTTTATGTGTAATTATTTTTCGTGGCTATTGAAATGCGGGACCCGAGTCTCACGAAATATGTGTAAATGCTGCTTTCCAGTTGCACTTTTTTCACACGTACGTACACGCACGTAAAAGTGTAAATCAGTTTTATTGTTACATTTGAAATGAGCAAATGTTGGGATGAATTGAATTCAGCATTCGCTACGAGTTAGCATACTTTAGTGATCCTATTTGTTAAATGCAAACTACATAGAAGAGTTTAGACATTTACGTGCGTGTACGTACGTGTGAAAAACTTGTAACTGGAAAGCAGCCTTAAGGCTTTTAATATGAGGAGTTGCTCAATCAATTAAAGGAAACAAGCAGTGTATTTTTTGCATCAGTATGAAGTAGTCACTTTTTTCACTGTATAAATTTGTATGTGTTTTAAATTATTTGGACCAGTTACTGATATGACTGAAGACTTGTATCTTTCGGGTGTTTACAATTCTTAGATATACTTTTACTTGTTGCATCCAATCAAACTGGCACAGTTTATACATGCAGGTATTTTGTATTGAGTGAATATGTAAGAGTGGGTATGCAATTGCTGGTTTAATTTTTTTGCTGGTTGCTTTCAGAATCTCATTCTCATTTTCTTCTTATTTCATGATTCATAGGTAGGCCTAAAATACCTTTACTAAATTACCCTATATAAGACGAAACAGACTCCGAAAATCATCATCTTGTAAACTCAAGATTTGAGTTATTTATATAAACAAGACACAAAATTTTGGTGATATTTCGACTTTATAATTGTTTATTTGAATAACTCAAATCAATCGACTTGTTTATTTAAATAACTCAAATCTTGAGTTTACAAGATGATGATTTTCGGAGTCTGTTTCATCTTATATTTGATAAAATTGTCTGCGGGAAAGGGATTTTAAATTGCTCTATGTATTGCGCTTTGGCAATAACCATTAATTGGCCTTGCTGAAACCCTGCATGGCAATGTTGTGTGTTTCATGTACATGCCTGCATGCATAATTACCTTTCCCTTGGAGTTTAAATTTCTTGTATGTTCTCTGTATTTTTTTAGACCCATGTTCCATTGATCATCACCAAATTGGTTGAAAAAGAAGTTGCAAACTACAGTTCATGAATTTTATTACACTTTCATATTTATATATTTTAGATATACATTATTCATATTCAAAAGTAATTATTAACTATTGCAAATTTTAACTAAAGCTTGAATGCATATATTTATATACATAACAAATAAAAAAAATAATATTTCTCCATTGTCTGCCATGGAGATGTCTCTCTAATAACCTTCCTCAAACTTGATGCTTCATCACAAAATTTGTCTTGGTTTGTTAATATTATTTGCACTAGACCATGAGACATGCCATGTTGTTCATCCCCTGTCAATATCTCAATCTTATTCTGTCCTGCCAAAATCAATAAAAATATTCAATAATAAAGACAAACATTTCATGTATATACTATTAGCATTATATGTTGGTTTAAAGATTTTGTATTACATATTCTGATAATTACAGTCAGACAGTCAGATTGTAGGCAAACAACTTTACTAAAGGAAATTCATTGGTTTTAGCAGACTTTGGTGTAAAAATATAAAGTAGAATTTATACTTGTTTTCGGAAGGGGAAAGTGTTTGTGAAATCATTAGGATCGCGGTTGGTCAGTCGTAATTTGCATGAGAATAGTGGACCAGTTGTCATGGAGTTGACAAAATCCGCCATTTTTTGGGCCTCACTTGCTTGACTGAAGGAAGATAGGAGCAAGTTCTCCAGTAATATAGCTCAGTGGTAGCCACCAACACTATTGCCGGTCAGCGGTCTATCAGATCAAACCAAAATGGCGGCCGTGAAGGGATGAAGTATTGAGCAACAAAATTGTAATAAAGTTTCCGTTTTTTTTGTAAAAGATAAGCATAAGGCCATATTCCAAATTAGACTTTAGTTTCTCCGTCCGGACATTTATTGGAATTACACGCGGTCCATTTCCATTATCCATTATCAGTTTTTGAAAGATTTTTTATAATCATTTTTACTCTCAAAATTTTAATATGAATACGCGTCTTTGCACAATTCTTGGAGCTCAACGGTTTCCGTAAGAACAAACAAAGTACTTCAAATTACAAGTTAAACATTGAAGTTCATTATATTTATATAATGATCGATTTATTTTGGTTAAAGCGGAAATTTGGTTAAGTAAGCGATAGATATTACCTTCTGAACAGTATAGACTATAGGTATTCAAAAATTGTGGATTTTTGTAATTACAAAAAGTCAAACAATGGAAACAAGATGGCAATTCTTGGTTTTCAATCAATCTCTCGGGACGCGGCAGACAATATCAGCCACCCACGCCGGCTGGATCCGACAATGGAACTAATAACATATTCTTTTGTGTTATACCTCCAACATGGCCGCCGTGACGTTAAATGCAAACCAGGGTTGCCAGATCACTGCATTTTTGAGGCCAAATCTTCAACAATGCTCTTTGTTTTTCTTTGTAATTGCCTTTTGTTTTCTTTGTTTACTTGACTACACTAATGACGATTTGGCCTCAAAAATGCAGTGATCTGGCAACGCAGATGCAAAGCATCAACGATGGAAAAATCATGCAGTCAGTTTCAGCAGACGCGGGCGAAGAACGGGAAACTAAAGTCTTATTTTGGAGTGGCCTAATTGAAGAATGCATTCGCAATTCGGATTGGAAGGGTGACGAAAGCTTAAAAATTATCTTTAACGCTATGTAGTCGTCGATCATCCGCAGTACGCTTGGATATGGTGTAATTCGGTTCCGGTCAAAATTATATGAACTTAAAAATTCGTATTCATTGACCGATGGAATATGCTCAAGGAATATTTTACCAAATTTTAAATAAACAAGCACGAAACGTCGTCTTATGCGAAGTATTGCGAACCAAAGCTATAAATTGGCCCTATATATGGACTACACCTGCAATTAAACAGCAAATGAGGAATAGAGAATACCACAAAAAGAAAGCAATTAGATTTAACTCTCCAATACACTGGGACATATACAAAACTCTAAGGAACAAGGTAAATAATAATATGCGTAGACTCGCTTACAGGCAAAAATAATAAGTCTACAACTATTACGGAAATTCTAGTAAATGAAAACAGTATTAACGATTCTAAGGCAATCGCCGAAACTTTTAATGAATATTTTGTCAGCATTGGCCCTAGGCTAGCTTCAGAAACGAGCGAGGATATCCTTGCACAAGATGCCAATACCTACGACAACTCAAATAATGCAATACAGGGTGAGTAAAGAAAACTGATGCCCTTTCAAATTCAAATCAGCCGCGAATTTCCATTACGGTTTATCTATGGGTCTACAGAGAGCAGACCGTGACTATACTGAAAAGGGTGAGTAAAAAAACTAATACTATTGAAATTCAAACTAACATCATTGCATTCGTGTAATTTGACAGACGTTGATGTAAAACAAAATCTAATTCCCAGTGGAAGTTGAAATGCATAATTCTAGCCGTGCAAGATTTGGCAGAAACAAGACGACAATACAGACCCATGGGAATAAACCATAATGAAATTCGCGGCTAATTTAAATTTGAAAGGGCATTTCAAATTTTTGACTCACCCTGAGATACGACATTCTATTTCCACCATATAGTCTGGTCTCTTAGGACCACAAATGACCTTGATATTTACACAGCAGACAAAAGCACGAAATTTGATACATAAAACCCTTAGTACTTACTAATCAAAACTAGAAGGGTTTCTTAACGCAGTCGGCCATGGTTAGTGAATTATGAGCTAGTCGAATTTTGACCTATATATCTGAATTGGGCTACTTGTGGCGATATATCATTTTTGCCATGTGGAGCATAAATTGCAATACCATATGTAGATAAAAGGTTTTCAGAATAAACTGATGTAGCTAATGAAGCAAGTATTTCATTAGCATGAAATACTGGATGGAAAATAGACTAGTCACCAGTCTCGAGTTATGGTGCACCGCTAGTTTACACTGTATATAACACCATAGGGTCTACAATGGTTTATGTGTATTAAAAATCTGTCTATATATGTATTAGATGAAACACATCGGGTGTACCAAAACCGAATGTTACCCACTACAGAAATTGGGAAACGGACTGTATTGTCTGAGTGAAGTGAGATAATAAAGACAAATATTTAAATCATTCTGTATTATATACAATATTTATAAGTATTATGGTTAAGTTTTATAAGTATCCAATGTAGGTTGCTCTATTGGCTGCTATGCATGTAAAAGTCATCATTTAGTCGCGCAAAAGATGCCAGGTCGGGTAAGACCCTAGCCTGCCATATCAGGTATACATATACAGGATCATCTCGCGTTTCAGCTCCATCATCTAGTCAATTAAACGCAGGAAACGTAAATCGATTCAACTCATAAGTAAATTCTGCGTCAAAACGTCACAAGCAAAATGGCTCTTCGAGCATTTTGACCAAAAAGAAAGCACAGGAAAGTAATGGTAAAACATCACTTAAAGACCTTATTCTTCTCCTTATAGTGCACGAATAGAAAGTGTTCCTCGAGGGCGTTTTCGAGAATATCTCTTTGCAAACGGATTTGCTGGGTTAGCGGTGGGAGTACGTGATTGTTGCCTAATGTGATTATTTACAGTAATGCATTGCAGTCGAAATTTTTAAAGAAAGTGGATGGTTGTTTTTTGAACGATAGACATAAGACAGGTGGTCGATTTGTTTATCGCGTCTAAATTTCTTATCATTAGGTAATTTTGTTTCATCTTTATTCAGAAATCTCCACTTGACCTTAGCAGTGCATTTCGGGAAAATGCACAAGCTGCCACCTTTCCGTAATCCTGGATTATGCTCGATCAGTTTCGTTCACCTAATCCATATTTCAGACGCCATATTTTGCATGTGTCGAATGAATTCGGCTTGGGATTAGCTTGAAGCACTTTATGTAGAGCTATTGAAATATCACATTTTGCTATATTTCATGATTCGTCGTAAAATTTTCCTTTTGAGACTTTAATATTTTTTCCTCAACTTAAGTATTCTTAAGCCATTCTTTCATAATTCGGAGTAACATACGGTACTCTTTTAGTTGTTCATTCCACACTGATATAACACACACGATCTTCGTACCCATTCCATTTCCATAATTTCTAAAAAAATTTCTCGTTTTAATTAATCTACGATTTGTTTTAATTTAACTTGCAAGCTTTAAGTAAACCAGGATTCATGACTACGCTTAAACCAAGTCAACGTATACCTACATACTATAAATAATTCGACGTTTGAAACATTGCCTCTACCTCGCCGCAAGACAGATTTTCTTAAGTTAACACCTATAATTAAAAAATATTGCTGTAATCTTTGCTGCTCTTTTCTTCAGAAGAAGGTACTGTAACGGTTTGACTTGTTAATCATCCCAACCTTATCATTGGAAATTTCTTTTGTCGACCCAAAATCTTATCAGAGACATAAACGCTTACTAAATTTGGACGACAAGTGTTGCATGCATGCGCTTTCAAATAGAACGATTTTCAATACTTACCGCATCTCTTTATCCTTACATTTTGTCAGAAGGATGAACAAGCCGCGTAAAATCAAAGAAAGTGATTCAAAGGAGGACACTGATGATGAGATAGATGAATTTAGTCTTAAATCGTAGTCTGTATACTGTATTAAATTATCAGTTTACCTGTTTTCATCACTGTGCATTTTGCAGTTGTTTCGGTCAATTTTACTATTTCGCTAGTGCCAGACGTTAAAATCTTAATATTTCCAAGTACATAATATCTCTCAAGTAACAATTCCGTTGAGGCGAGACTGTAGATTTTTTCCTCTGATTGATCCTCTGCCCCTGAGTTCTCTGACTTATCTGTTGCCATTCTCTCAATATAAACATTGTCATCTTCAACTTCCATCATATCACTTGCGACAAATTTTTTTTCTGATTCGGCTTGGCTGTCATTTAGATCGGTAAAGCTTGAAGACACTTTTTTCTGTTGAAATTCAGAGGAAAAGTACCGTAAAATAGGCAAAAAAATTCGATTAAAGCATATTCCAACTCTCTCTGTAGTGTAGAATACTAGTTTGAGGCGTGTTCCCCGTCTGACGTCAAAGGAGCATACTCGCCCCAGCTTTTTTATGCTCGGGGTATTTTGGAAAATCGGCAACTTCAGGCCCTCAAAAGTACCCGATAATTAAATGTTTGACTTATAAAATATGTTGCAAATCTTTTTAAAATTACCTAAACTATTGAAATATGCAAATACCACAAACGTGACATAAGCGCTTTAAACTTAAAGCCGCAGCCTTGCCTGAAAAGGAAAGAAATTTAAACATATGGCTCTCTCTAGGCAACGTCTTGGGAAGTGTAGAAAAAACTTTTCAACGAGATAAAAACTGATATGGAAATATCGTAGCATGTACTGTATGAAATGCTTTAGATATACTACTGTAAACCATGAGTAACCGCAATTTCAAGAAAATAGAAGATATTAGAGCATATTTCAAAAATTCACATTTAATACACGAGTTAAACAATCTGGTACAAGTGAAATTGGAATAGTTCGATTTTCTTTCAAAACCATCATCAGAGAGAGTGATGTCTGTATTTTTTTCACATGATCATTGTCGAGTTGCTCTCTCAGGAAACGAAACAGAAAATTACATCAACGCCAGCTACATAGACGTAATGACTTGCTTAATTTTTCATTAACCTGAAATTTTATAGTTGTTAAATTAATAATTTTAATGATGGCTTTTGTTATACTCTTTTTCCTAAACCTACTTTGAGCATTGATTTTTAGGTCATAAATGAGAACTCGTACATTGCCGGCGAAGGTGAGTTGTGGTGGTTATCTAATTTTAAATATTCGATTTAAGTGAGTTGCTACTACTCCAGCAGCAGTGGTTAATTATTTTTATGGGTTTAAGGTTTAAGCATATTGGACAGTCTACATGTAACTCTAAACGTAATGGACTATTTCTCAGCTGCTTCTGATTTTAAAAAATATAGCTATAATTTCCTCTGTGTATTTCCACCCATGTAAAATGCTTGATCAAACTACAATCATGGCAAAAATTACTGTGGACAGCGTGCGCGCATTAAAATTTGAACACGTCTTCTTCTAAATTAACTGAAAATCATTGGGTTTCCTCCCACTCCCCCCTATCCAATGTTGACCATGACGATAACTGAGTGTAGTTGTTGTCAAATGACATTTTATTACTAACAACATCGAAAGGGGGGAGCGGGGCGGCAGCGCGAGTTAAGAGAAAGTAGCTCTGCAATAGCTCATAAAGCTTACTGTCCACATAATTTTTGCCAGGATTGTAGCTTCGAGAGACTGCAGACAGTTTTCGATAAATCTTCGTATTTGTTGTAGATAAAGTTTCCAAGAGAAATGTGTACCTGGCCTAAAAATTGTTGCCCTGCTGATCGTGCTTTATAGAGTACAACTGATAAACGATTGGTAATTTTTAATTCCTATTTTAAAATGAAAGGTCTTTCTCTAGTAACTGTGGATGATATGTGGCGAATAATTTGTGAACAACGTTGTTATTCCATTGTGATGGTCACCTCTCTTGCTGAACTTGCAAGGTAAGTGTGTGTCCACTGTTATCTATACTATTTTACTGCAAGAGATTGGAGCAACTGGTTTTGCAGACTAAATGTGAGAAATATTGGCCAGACATCGACGTAACTTTGACGAAGGTTGAAGAGTTTTCGTATCATGTCACACACACGTTGCAAATTAAAATGGTAGGAAATTTCTTTGCAAGTTCGTCCACCAACAGTTGTTGCCTCGTATATTTGTGATACTGCAGAAGCAGTTGGTATTGCTAAAACAATATTAGTATTGCTGCTCAGTCAGAAAATGTTACATTAAATATATCTATAACGAACCTTCTTAGAATGGAGAAGAACGCGAAGAAAAACATCAAACATCAAACATCAAATATGAAAAAAGAACTGATAGCAATAGACATGTCTGATGATAGCGGCAGGGATTGACATATTTGAATATTGTGATAATATTGAAACAAAAACAGACGATGTATGTTGCTCTTAAGAAAAAAGTACTTTTCGGTAAAATAGTTCAGGTTTTAAAAGTTTTAACCGCAAATGTACTTTGCTAATTTGCATGTTGATTCCAAAGAGCCAATTTTCTCCCGTGGGGTCATGACGTCAGCGAACATACAACAGCGTATGAAGCGCAAAGATATAAACTTTTTAATAGAAGTCATTTTGATTTGGAGATTTAAGTCGAGGTTGCAGCAGAAAATTTACCAAATTGACTGGCGCACTGCTTGAAAAATGATTACTTCGAAATGGATTTGAAAGTGTAACAGTGTCGAAAAATATTGATATGATTATTCAGAATACGTTTCTACTTAGAAATTACTGCGTCATCAAAATGAAAACATGTCTTCCTCCGTAGGAACGGTATCAGTTTTGCTACACCGCTATCACTAAAATATACCTACGTGAATGACTTAAGGGATTATGCAAACTTCGAGTAAAAAAAGAAGTGAAGGAATTTTTGAAACAATTATAGATATATGATTATAAGTTTTGATAAGAAAATAGTTTTAGTGCATACATCTAAGTGAAAAACATATTTTAACTAGTAGGTTTACATAAATCTGTTGTTTAGAATAAATTGTGCATGCTAACACATAAATCTATCAAGTATAATAATGATAAGATGGAGGAACTTAATAAGAGCAATATTTAAGTAATATGAAATAATGATAATAATTGGAGATACTCAGTTGTCGTTAAAGAAAAATGTTAAGAACGTTTTAAATTTTTAAGTGCTGAAACTGCAATAAATGATTACTTACATGCATGTAGCATGGAAGTACAATATTTGTTAGTGCTTCGTACAGTAAACTTTCGTTTTAATAAGAAAAGATGGTCTTTGATAACCACCGAATGTTCTATAACGTTAGCTATCAGTAGAAATGTATACTGGGAGATGTAACCAAGATATGGTAAGAAATATTTTACTTAATTTTCTATATTTTTTTCTACTTTGCTTAACACTTAATATCGCGCCAACCCAGATAGGCGGTACACTGCTTCTAGACGCATGATAACCGACATCTTCTTGTCGTGCATACACGCGTGCATGACCTGTCTCTCAAATATAAGAGGAAACTTGAAAAACTTAAAAGCACTGCCTACAGTAAGTACATAGATCTGTCAACAAATGACAACACATAGATGTATTATGCATAACTACTCTATGTACTCCTGTGGTTTCGTTCTCAATGTTGTCATGTTCATATAGAAGAGGGTATACTATTTTATTATATCCCATCATGTGCGTTAAGGTCAAACAAGGACAGGGGTTGATCAGAGCTGGTATGATTTGGAATTCACGAATTGTCACAGGAACCGACATTGTTTGGCTTCAAACTGAAAAATAAAAGATATTTTTTAGGGTGCATCAAAAAATTAAACCCCTTCAAATTCAAATTAACTACCCTTACGAAAAATTCTGATAGGATTTCCTATAGGAGAAATACCTTAAAATACAATAGGATCTTATTAGAAATTGGCCCACCCCTCCTATAGGATCATGTAGGAATTCCTATAAAATCATATAGGAATCACATATAATGAGAGTAGTTTTGGCTAACTTCAAACACTCGGTTGTCGTTAAAGAAAAATGTTAAGTATCTTTTAAATTTTTAAGTGCTGAAACTGCAATAAATGATTAAGTTACATGCATGTAGTATGGAAGTGCAATATAGAAGAGGGTATACTATCATAGCATCCCATCATACGTCAAGGTCAAACAAGTAAGGGGGTTGATCAGAGCTGGTATGAGTTGGGATTCACGAATTTCCACAGGGACTGACATTTTTTTGGCTTCAAACTGAAAAATAAAAGATCTTTTTTAGGGTTCATCAAAAAATTAAACCCCTTCAAATTTAGATCAACTATATAATGTGTTGTAGTAATTTGACAGCTCTTAAAACTCACAAGTTCTTCCCCACCCGTTCATGAGTACAAGACCTTGTGTTTTTACCCAACCTAATTGTGAAAGAGGCATCTATAGTAGCTATAAAGTCTGAAACATTTGGTATATACGGATTCCAAAACAAAGTGGTATCATTCAGTTTCAGCAAAAAATTATATCAATATTATAGAGTCATAATTTACCTCACGGAGCGTTTAATATGAAAATTTGTTTGTTAGTACGGTAATGTAATAGGTGTGTATATTTTAGCAAAAACCACATTACTGCAGGCGCAAATATCTAAAACGGGTAAAGCACATTCGATCGTTAAATAAGTCAAGTGTAACTGAACTTTATTTGTTTTTCGTTTTCCCAGTGATAAAAATGCGGAAGTAAATGCAAAAGAAATATATATATATATATAGAGTGTGGTTTATCAAGCGACGGTGACGAGAGAAGACACCAAGGAAGAGAAGACCTATGTCGGACATACGAGGGGGCAATTCAAAACACGCTACAATAACCACACTAATTCTTTTAGAAACGCTAAGCATAAACATGCCACCGCACTCAGCAAATACGTTTGGTCTTTAAAGGAATCAAACGTACAATATTCAATGAACTGGAATATCATAAAAAAATGCAATAGTTATTCGAACAAAACCAAATGATGCAACCTATGCCTACATGGAAAATTTATAATTATTTATTATCCGCATCTCAGCTCCTTGAACTCTAGAAACGAACTGTTATCAGCCTGTAGACATAGGAAAGACTTCTGCTTTGCAATCAATAGCTAACCCATGTAATATAACACTATTTCGATGACGCCAATCATGTATATATAACACCTCAAGTTTCCTCAGCACAACATCAAACGCGATTTCACCTGATGAGTGTGGTAAGCTTTGCTTACCATACGAAACAAGTTTGTAGTGAATAAATGTTTAAATGAAGTGACTCAAGTTTGTCTTCTTTGTTATATATATATATATATATATATATATATATATATATATATATATATATATATATATATATATATATATATATATATATATATATATATATATATATATATATATATATATATATATATATATAGGTATATATATATATATATATATATATATATATATATATATATATCTATATATATATATATATATATATATATATATATATATATATATATATATATATATATATATATATATATATATATATATATATATATATATATATATATATATATATCAGGTCTCCTGAACGAAATCAAAGGCTTTTTGTCCTTAAATATTTTCATATCATCCGAAGCCTGTAACATAGGCCACAAGGATTCAACAATTCCCCGTACTTCTGAAAAGGCTGGATGAAAATCCAATACAAGTGGCACTACATCTGAATTAACTTTATTTTCCTTATTTTGAACTAATAAAGCATCTCTATCTTTAGCCTTGGCTTTTTCACATTGAGCTGATATTTTATCTTTTTTAAAACCTCTTTTATACAAATTTCCTTTAAGCTCTTTAACCCGTTCATCAAATATATCATCCGAACTACAAATCCTTCTTAATCTTAACGCTTGGCCATACGGAATAGCCTCTTTTACATGCCTCGGATGACAAGACTTAGAATCTAAGTACTGATGAGTATCCGTAGGTTTTGAATACACATCCGTACAAATATCACTCCCTCTCTCCTTATAAATACTCACATCTAAATATGAAACCTTACTAGTAGAATAATCCCAAGTATACTTTATCGTTTTATGAAAACTATTTATAAATTCCAAAAATTCCTTTAACCGATCCTCCCCATGCAACCAAATCAAAAATACGTCATCCAGAAATCTCCACCATATCCATGGCCTAAATTCACATATTCCCAACATCCTAGTTTCCAATACATACATAAATATATTAGCATACGCAGGAGCAAACTTAGTGCCAATGGCTGTTCCCTGCTTTTGCCAATATATCTGCCCATCAAACTCAAAGTAATTATTTTCCAATATAATAGTTGCCATTTCAACCAAATCCACCCCATCCACATACCACTCTCCATAATTTACCTTTCCTTTAAACTCATTCAAAATTTCTTTCATGCTATCCAAACCCTCCCCATGAGGTATATGCGGATACAGGCCCACCACATCTATCGTAGCAAAAATTGCCGTTTCAGGGATATACCCTAAATCTTCCAATTTCCTTAGAAAATCAGAAGTATCTCTTAAGACAGTTGGTAAACTTTTTACAATTGGATTAATATGATAGTCTACAAATTCTGAAATCCTCTCCGTTGGGGTCCCGCAATTCGAAATTACAGGTCTACCCGGAACATCAATTAATCTTTTGTGAATTTTAGGCAACAAATAAAACCTACCCAAATTTAAACTCTCCCCTTTGAGATATTCACGATTTTCTTCAGAAATTTTTCCCTCTCTCACTAATTTCTGTAACCTTCCATCAATAGGCAAAGTCACCCTATGCATAGGATTACTTTCAACTTTTTCATAAACATTTTTATCTCTTAATTGCCCAATATATATATATATATATATATATATATATATATATATATATATATATATATATATATATATATATATATATATATATATATATATATATATATATATATATATATATATATATTTATATATATATATATATATATATATTTGTAGTGTATAAGAATATGTGTGTTGTATACATACATAAAAAATTGTAATAATCATAGTCTCTGTTCTCCCGTTGATACCAGCAGTATTGCTGATGGGATTTTTAACAGCTAAATTAAAGTATTTATTTATTTATTGGTTTTCACTATCGCAATCTTGTGGGAGATCAGGAGAGGATCAATTTTAGAACTGCAAAAGGTTTTTCTATCACTGATCACTGACAATAAAGCCTGAGTGCAATGACACCCTCCACCCTTTTCAACTGTTTCTCATTTTTTTGTTGAATTTCGACATGTGTACGATTTTCACTCGAGATTGGGGCACATTTATATGGGAAACAAGGTCCTGCGTGTATTCGTGAGCGTTTCACGAAGTTCAATTTCTCTATTAAATTCCCATTTGTATACATTTAGAGCATTTTTGTTTTTCGTATTATCGAAAAAGTTCAGACCGTTCCAATCAGTCGTAATTGATAT
Source organism: Muricea muricata (assembly GCA_963855995.1). Taxonomy (NCBI): domain Eukaryota; kingdom Metazoa; phylum Cnidaria; class Anthozoa; order Malacalcyonacea; family Plexauridae; genus Muricea; species Muricea muricata. The sequence goes on along the minus strand of OY979718.1, from coordinate 26,359,915 downwards.
ATGTTTTTTTCAATTTCTCAGGGTGTCAAACTTCGTTTCTCGGACGTACTGATTCAAGAAAGTCATTAGAATGTGGAGGGGGTAAGGCACTATTCATTAAAACCAGTGGTTTTAAGGGTCTTTCTTGCATTCATCGAATGCAAAAACAACTCGCAATCTCGCTGCGAATGCTTGTATTTAGTTGAAATAAAAAGCAAATTAAAGTAAAAAGCAAATTCCGGAAAAAAAATGAGAGTGCAACATGTGCTTCAAAACAAGACGCAGATTGAAATTAAACTGTAAAATTTCTACTTTATTTCAAAGTCATCTGTCTGATGATGACTTTGAAATACAGTCGAAAATTTACAGTTTCACCTTCCGTCTTGTTTTGAAGTATATCTTGTTTTGAAGCATGTCGGACGGTCATCGTTTTTTGTCGAAATAAACTGTCAAGTATTGCGATTAGGGAAAATCGCTCGTAGCGAGCTAGTGATCGAATATTTCACCATGAGTGGAAAAGGGCCTTTAGGCTACCTTACCGAAATCAGTTCCTTCAGTTATAAGTTGGCATATAGTATAGCAAAACCGGTGAAAGGTGTTCTCAAAACAAATTTTATTCATTAAAACCAACCGGAAACTGTGTTATGTAATAACATCTATTTTTGTATTCTTAGTTCAAAAGCCAGCTCCTGTACAGTTAATAAACATTACCAAAATCAAAATAACGACCAAATTCACACTTGTGGATTATAAAATAGATACCAAGGAGTCAGAGTCCAGTTGTATAATAAATCTTATTGTGTATCTCAATGAAACGGAAGATCAGATTATATCAGCTCGAGGAATGCGCAAAAGTTTCTTTCTTCAAATGAACCGTAGCATTAGGTGCTTTTTTGATATTAATGTCCGTAATGATTCTGTAAATCAGTGGCGCTGGGGAGGAACAAAGACTACAGATACATGCCGTATTTTTTTTCTTCGCCTTAAACCAAACACTGAGTACACTTTTGGGATTGGAACTCAAGATGGCTCCTTACAGAACGGCACCAGAGTAACTGGAAAGTTCAAGACTATAGAAGCAGGTATGATGCGTTATTTGGCTGTTGCAATGTTTGCGATATTTTTTTTTGCTATACTGGCCGTTACAGCATCGTGTGCATGCTGTTGTCGTTCTTATAAATAATTGTTATGGAGGATTTAAAGACTTTTTTAGAAGTTGGCATAGGCGTACGAGGCGGGGGGGGGGGGGGGGCTGGGGGCTGGGCAATTTTTCGTGATCAAGGAAAGTCGAGCAATTTGTGCTTGAAAAGTCGGGCAATTTAGGTCGGGCATGCTGCGCTCAAATGGGCTCAATTACAAAAATAGCCTACGGAGTACTAGTACGGACAAAACAATAATTGTTGAACCTGTTTCACATTCAGGTAAACCAACTTTGAATCGAATTTATAATACAATAATAATTTATCAAAAAAGTTGTTGGATGTGTATTAATATAGATATAGTGTTGCATCATGCAACGATTAAACGATATTTTGATTCATTTTTGATCCGTCGGGCAACTTTAGAATGCGTCGGGCAAAAATGTGTCCGCCCCCCCCCAATTTTTTTTTACCGGTACGCCTATGGAAGTTGGAGTGCTCAATCGAGTTATTGAGCACGCGGGAAGTTGGCCGGGAGGGCATGAAAAAGCATAAGATTTGGTGGAGGCGGTTGCCTTTCCTTGAGTGGTCTCGAAGCCTTCCCAGTGCTTAATAACTGAATGATCACGCCAACTCATAAAAAATGTTTTTATAGTATACATTCACACAAAAATAAAGTGGGGGAGGGAGGAAATATTTTATTTAAAAAAATATTACCGCACTTTTTGGCCGTGCTCAATCGTGTTATTGAGCACGCATTTTAACCAATGAAAAAGCTTCTTTTATAGCATGCATGTACAGTGCGAACCATGGTATTAGTTTTATATGCCGTACGTATTCAAAACGAGCAGTGTTATTAATTAAAACTTACGAACATCAAGACAAAGTTGTGAGAAGATCTCTGCGATATTGATATTTGATGTTAATCACATGACTGAAAATATATGGCGTTGTTTCATATTTGAGGTAGACCTATATATTAGTTTCAAAAATATGATAACACGATAGGACGTCGTTTTTAGCTTAATTGGAAGTGGAAACGACATTCTTTAACCAAAAACAGCATAGCTAACAACAAGAGAATGTTTTAGTTAGAAAATAAATGAGCTTGGTGTCATAGTTGAAGGATTTTTCAAAGAGTACGTGGAACGGCGGAAAAGAGGGATTCTGGATATCTAAAATGGATAAGAATGGGAGGTGTTAGGCGTTTGAAGGAGAACTGTTCGTAAATTATCATAATCAACGCCTGTCAACATTTTGAGAAAGTTTGCTTTGCCATAAATCTTCAAAACTAGCAATGATGGATTCCTGGTCAGCAATTATGATTCTAAAAATATATCTTAACTACTGTCATGGAAGAAACGTTTGAAACTGGATTAAGCACAACAAGTCGAGACAGATAAGACAGACAAGTCGAGATCAACATGATAATGCCCTAATGCTGGGAAAAGGAACTTCTGATGATAGGTTTTAGGTACCTGCCAAAGGAGTGGTAGAACGATCATTTAGATCCGTATCATTAGCAACCAACATGTCTTCATATAGGCCTAAATGTGCAAAAGAAACCTCTGATCCCTATTTCCGCTGTTACCAGCAGAACTCGTTTACTTTACCACTTTTTTGTTGACTCCTTAGCCTGGCCGGTCACATACCTGTACCATCATGAAATATCAATAATCTAACCCATGCATGCATTTTCCAAGCTTTATCATGCTGATTTCGTCTGCCCGTCAGAAGGACAAACTTCTGTTGTGCTCTCAAGCATTTTTTTGCCTCAATCCACTTCCAAACGTTTATCCCACGACACCAATGGAGGCACTTTTAGTATTATTATTGCTTACCAGAAATACATCATTGTTAATTTTGAAGATATTATATGGCAAAGCAAACTTTTTAAAAATGTTGATAGACGTTGATCATGATAATTTACGAACAGTTCTCCTTCAAACGCCTAATAACTCCCGTTCTTATCCATTTTAGAAGTCCAGAATCCCTCTTTTCCGCCGTTCCACGTATTTTTTGAAAAATACTTCAACTATGACACCAAGTTCGTTCATTTTCTAACTAAAACATTCTCTTGTTGTTACCCATGCTGTTTTTCTTTGAAGAATGTCGTTTCCACTTCCAAATAAGTTAAAAACAATGTCCTATCGTGTTATCATATTTTTAAAACTAATTGCGTGATCCACCTCAAATATGGAACAACGTCATACTTTTTCAGTCATGTTACTAACATCAAATATCAACATCACCAGGATCTTCTCACAACTTCTTTGTTTTGATGTTTGTAAGTTTTAATGAATAGCACTGCTCGTTTTGAATGCGTACGGCATAAATGTCTTATAAAACTAATGCCATGGTTTGCACTGTAGTCTGCTAAAATGCACTCAGTGCACTTAAGTCATGGCTCCAGCTCATTTTAGCAAAATATGACATAAATGGCAATTACTCGTAATATATTAAAGCAACCTCCACCAAACTTGCTATAATAATAGTTAGGCCTAGTGTTAACAAACTGCAATATTTTGTTGCCATGGAAACGGTCACGTGACCGTAGCATCCTTGATATTGTGTTACTTATCTTTGCGGACTTGGGAGATGGGTCTGGGAACGATGTTAGCATTACAAATTGTATGCTTTAGAAAGCACGTATATTCTAGTTTATCAGTCTAACTGGAATGTGTGTCCTAAATGTATAGTTTAGAGCCAAGAAAGAATTGTTTTAAAAATTGATGTATTTTTTCATTTCTACTTGTTTCATTTCTACTTTCATTTCTATGTTTTCGGCACAAGGGACACTCATTCCGGTTATTTTCTCAAAAATGGGGAGGAAACGAACTTATTTTCATAGTCACTGAGAGCTGGTATTTGATACAGGGTAGTCTCCCGAGGCTATTTTTTTCTGATTTTTGACAGTTTTATGGCTGTATGGCAATTATTTTACTCATTTTTTCACAGATAAGGTGATATAACACACTTCTTGTGCCATCTAGCAACAACTGTGTTGCTGCATAAACATTTTTCACCAAAAAAAGGACCGCATGCAGGGCTATATTCACTACGATAAAAGAATTAATTTAGCTTTTAAGTCATTAACTTTTCCGCCATTTTGAATTTTTGAATTTTCTTGTTTCCATGGAAACAGTTAGTCAAGCAAAAAATCTTGGCGAAAACGGCAAAATTTTATCGATTTTGCTTTTAAAGTTCGTTTTTAAAAGTTAAAATATAATCTTTTCAACTTCTTTTGTTTCATGTGAGAAAAATATACAAGAAAACGTTCAAGTTTTGTCATGTATAAATGTAAACAAGGAAGGCAATAAATTGCTTTTGTATATCAGCCAAAATTGTTCTAAACGTTAAATATAATTCATTTATCGTGTAGATGACTCTTTTAATGCCACTTTACCTTTGTCTTAAAGTAAAAACTGTTCTACTATGTGACCTAATTGCTCGTAGCTAACACTAATTCCACTAATTGCACGGCACTCTTGAAAAACAGGTACAGTTATGTAATACGTATTTGTATAATTTGTAATATATACTTTCTTTGTGCTTATGTAATTTCCCATGTAATTTTATTATATATTTGTAAAATCCTGATGAGTCCACCGTGGCTAAATAAAGTTCACTCACTCACTCACTCACTTGTTAGTATCCACGCGAAATCCACGTGAAATCCACGCAGAATTCACGACACTTCGGAACCCACGTTGCAGGGGGTAAAATTCGTTTTCAAAGCCAGGACTTAAGTTCACTGAGCAGAAAATTGATTTTTTGCTCATTTTGGCTGAACATGTTGTTCGGTATTAGAATCATCTCTATCTTAGAGTTTTGTGACTTGTTGCAGCGAGCTTGCACGTTAGTTTTCCGAGGAAAATAGCCTCAAAGTTTGTACATTGGCCGTTGCTCACCTCGGAATACAGAAACGAAATAATCAAATTTTTAAATATAGTAAGTCTCATAGCATGCACATATTTCTTATACGTATTGATTTTTACTTCGAATTTTCATTCGTTTATAGTAGTATAATTGAAAATTTGCATTGAAACTTGTTTTAAATTCTTTTTGTAGCCTCCGTTTCTGGTAAGATTAAGGCTAGTGTTAACGTCAGCTCTGTTAGCAACACTGATGTTGGCAATGATGGAAGCACGGATGGGAGTAATGATGGAATCATTACTACCAGTGATAATGAAAATAGTATTGGAGATGATGATGAAGACATAAGTACCGGTGAAGATGGAAACACTAAAGGAAAATATATTGACATTAAAAACCCACTTGATGTTGTTAACAAGAAAGATGACGCGAATACTGTTCTTTTTGTGGGTGTATCTGCTGGTGTCGTTGTTCTCATCCTTGTCGCCTTGCTCTTTGGCATCATCTTCCTCAAAAGAAGGTACTATCTTTTAAACTCTACGTCTTTCGAAAGTACATCATAGCAAAATACGTTTATTTGTTTTTTTATTTGTGCACGACCAGAGTTATTTTGTGATTTCCTGAAATTTGATTGGCTGCATGAGCGGGCGGCTTTTTACGATATCTTTGCCCGCGGGTCAAAAGAGTTATTTTTTAAAACAGACCAAGGAGTGGAGCTGATTGTTGAACTTGAATAAAAGTGTCTTAAAGCCAAAAAACAATCCAACAAAATCAAAGATGGGAAATAGACTGAATTGACTTCAGCAGATGTCTTTTGAAGATTAAAATTTACTTGAAACAACTAAAAAAACGGCAGAATCTGTAACAAAATTTTACAAACAAAGCCGAGCAAAGCCGTACATGTAAAAGCCGGCGTACATATTATACACGGTACTCATCCAAAAGTAAAAAGCAGACATTGAAATAAACAGTGAAACATACAAAACCCCCAAAATAATATTGTTTAGTAACACTTTGACTACTAACCTGCAGTTTAAAGTTGATTCCTGGACTTAAAATTTTATCATTAAATGTTGTCAAAAACTAATTCTGATTTTCACTAATCGAAAATCAAACTTTCTGTGTCAAAACGCATATTTCAACCCTGTTTGTTTTGTAAAACGAACGATAAAATAAAAAATCGTATTAACTTTACCTTTTCCATTGCCGTATTGAGTATAAAAACACCAGTAGCACAGAAAGTATAGTCTTCGTTTTAGCTGTTTGTCAGCCATGCTTGAATAAACATTGAAGTAAAGTAACAAACTAGCTAATCTCAAAGCATGTTCGCAACACTGGATTTTTGTAAGAGTTTAATCATGCATCACGCAGAAAAAAAATAAAAACGTTGTTTACCGTTTAGGTCGGTCCGTACTGAAAAATATTTTGTCTCGGTCTCAAAAACGACCCTCGGCCTACGACCTCGGGCCGTTTTTGAGACCTCGACAAAATATTTATCCAGTACGGAGCTCCTATCCGGTAAATAACATATATATATAACATATATATATATATATATATATATATATATATATATATATATATATATATATATATATATATATATATATATATATATATATATATATATATATATATATATATATATATATATATATATATATATATATATATATATATATATATATGCTTTGTGATTTAACACTTTCCTCGTGAGAACTCTTATGTATGGGAGAAAGCCTGCAAATTTCCTTTTTTTTCCTTTTTAGGAGGGCACGTAAAGAGTGTGAAGAAGAAAATACAGACCCGTGGGGAAATTGCAACGAGGTGGAAGAAATAGATAATCGTGGTGGTGAAAATATTGCTATTAAAGAAACTGCTTATTTAAATGAAACTGGTATGTTGTTTCAAGAAAACAGACAGACCACGAAGAAAGAATATTCACGCAGCGAACAAAAATACATTGAATGAGCATAGTTGTACAAATGCTAAAAATTTATTCCCGGGTTTCTATGTATTTTCTTGTGTCAGTCTATTCATTTATGCCTTTAAGAAGTTTCCTTTAATTTTTAAACTTTGCCATAAACAACAATTCGCGCAACATGATAAACTTTTGGTTGTTGTTTTTGAATAATTTTTTATTCGGTTTTAATAATTGAATAATTTATTTAAGCTGAGTTCGAAAAAAAACCCAACCTGCCAATACCGGTTGCTGAACTTTTACATTATGTGAACGAAATGAAAGCCAATGATAACTATGGATTCGAGTAGAAATTTAATGTAAGTACTAGATACGATTCTGTGGGCAACAGATTTAAGGAAGATTGTCAACAGCAATGTTAGAAAGTTGTTATTTTTTTAACGATACCTTTAAGATCATAACAAGTTAATATACGACTAGTTTTGACTTGTTTATGGATTAAAACCTATTTTTAGGAAATTTAAACAAAATCAGCTGGTATAACCTGTCGACAAGCAGCTAAGAATAGTGTAAAAGGATGGGATTAAATTAGTAAAAGATTTCGACCAACCAGAAACACTTTTCGGTTTTTATTTAGTCGCGTGGATTACCAGATTTAAGAGCAAAACGATGCTCAAGTTGAATGAATTGTGCTGTAACGAGAAAATTCATTACATTTTGATGTCTATATTAATTTTGTCTTTACAGGATTTACCCCAAAACATGAAAACATCTTGGGAAGTGTCTAAGAAGCCTTTAAATAAGATAAAAAACAGATATGGAAATATTGTCACATGTAATTTTGAAAAAATTCTATATTTTACTTTATTGTACATTTAAATACTTTGTACAGCAACGATCTGAAACGATTGTATTCTGTCATCTTTAAGATGATTATTGTCGAGTTGTTCTCTCGGGGGATGAAAGTGAAGATTACATCAACGCAAGTTACATAGACGTAAGTTGTGCACGCCTTGGTCAAATAGCTCGGTGTATACACAACAGCCAGATTGATATACATGTCACCCCTTTTCAGTATAGTTTAATAGTAGTGTGTATAACGCTAACTACTAAAAAGTGAAGCATAGAGTACTGGCGGGCTACACATATACACATATTTTCATAGTTTCCAAGCTGGGAGATGGACCTCCATTAATTGTTGTTCTTCTATGATATACTTTTTGTGTTTTGATACTTGATGTTTAATGGCGCTTTGTAACACTTAGGGAATGAAAGTAAACTCGTATATTGCAAGCCAAGGTTAGTCCTGATTATTTCTAATAGGCAAGTTTTCATATTGTTTTATGGTATTGATATAAATAAATCCATTACGTTTCATTTTTTCAATTAGGTCCTACTCCAGCCACTGTCGATGATATGTGGCGAATGGTTTGGGAACAGGATAGTTATTCCATTGTGATGGTCACTTCTCTTGTGGAAAATGGCAGAGTACGTGAGTTATGCATCATCTACTTTTGTGTGGTTTTTTTTTTGTTTCAGATAAACCACTCTACAGGGTGTATAACAAAAAAGTAGACAAATCGGAAATCGTTCTCTATTTCGTAAGACGCCTCATTTTTTTATTAAAATAGATTGGTTTCGCACTTATAATGTAGAATAAACAGAAAAATGAGAAATTTAAAACTTCAGTACCCTTTATGAAAAACTTCAGAAAACTTTATGGCGTGCGCGCGGAACTTTAATGCTTAAACGTAATTTTAACTTGGTGGCCATGGGCGGAGCGTTTGTCGTGTGGTGCATTTAACAGGCCTTAGAAGTGCTTACGTCACGCGGTTTTTAATGCATATAAATTCAAGACAATTTTTTTCACATGTTTCTTACATTGCATTGCAATTCGCTGTTTAACTCTGGTGTGACAAAAGGACTTCTAACGTCTATTGCTGTTCAAAATTCCAGAAAATTTGCTTGAGTCTAAGCAGTTTAAAACGTCGCACAAACATCAATATTTTAAGAAAAATCAGCTTTGTGCATGTTCTTTACAAAAACGATTTTTACTAAGACTAATACAAGTTCGCGCCGCGTTTTGAAGGACTTAAAGGACTCAAGCAAATTTCTTGAAATTTTGAACAGCGATAAGAAACCTAAAAATTTTATACTTTTCTAAGTTACTTTCAAGCACTCAAATTTCATGTATAAGCCATTCCTAATCTGTTCGAATATACGCAACCCAAAAATCATATTTCGCCACATTTCGAGGTCGAGAGTCGTTTCTTTTGATACACCATGTAGATTTTGCTCTGCTGCCTGATCTTATATTAAAGTAATACCAGCTAATACCAGCAATTTTGTTGATGTATGCAGTAACTCACGTTGCATGATTTACTGGTTGCATTCCAGCCCAAATGCGAGAAATATTGGCCAGACAACGGAAGTAAATTGTACGGAGATATCGAAGTAACTTTGATGAAGAGTGAAAAATCTACTTATCATGTTACACACATCTTGGAACTTAAGAAGGTAGGAAAATGGAACGTTCTCTCATCAAACATAATTTCTAGATTCTCATAGATCTAGATTTCTAGATTTCACAGATTCTTCCTCAGTCATACAACCATTATACTTGCTAGGGTTTTCGTTTCCGGTATTATTCACTATGTTAACTTTGTCAGCGTGAGCCAAAGACATATATTTTGTGGTTATAATAAATACATAGTAACACACTGAAAAACTGATTTGCATTTTGTATCTTTGCCAATTATCCACAACACATCTGCATGGCCGCTAAAATCAGGTTGTCGTGGTATAGTGACGTATTTCTTTTGGATTCTCGGGTAATTTTCCAATTTAACATCTTAAAACGTCGCTGATAGATGGATGATTTATGTTTTTTCAACGACCTTATTTAGGATGAAGAAGAGCGCGAAGTGCAACATCATTACTTCCTATCTTGGCCTGATCATGGTGTACCTAAATATCCCACTCAGCTCCTGTCATTCAGACGCCATTTCAGGACACATCATGTGGAGCAGTCCGGACCTATCATCGTCCACTGCAGGTATCATGTTGAAAGTTATTTTAAAATGATTAATTAATAGATTATTAATTCATGATCCGCTGCCGTTTTGCTTGCAGTGCTGGAGTTGGCAGGACAGGCGTCTTCATCGCTATTGATACGATCCTTACTAAACTCGAAGAAGGTGTCATCGATTCCATCGATGTTTTTGGAGAAGTCTCTGCAATGAGAGAGCGAAGAAGGGGCATGGTGCAAACTGTGGTATGAATAGTTTACGCTTGAGGAGAAAGCAGACACTTGCATTTTTGCTAAATATTTTCGAGTCATTTTCCCAACGATAGGCAATTAAAACGACCAAAATTGTTTCTTGTGCATACTTTCTGTAATATACCTTCCTTTCATGTCAAGGTTTCAAATACATGTGCAAATCGATACATTATTAATGAAACATGATGAATACTGGAAATTTGTAAATGAAGTGTTTTATGTAGCAGTCATTTTTTTAACTTAGAGATTAAATAACCAATTCGTCTATTCAATAGCCATTTTCCGAAATTTTGGGGACTTTTTCAATAAAATTTTTTAGGAGCAATATGCATTTGTTCACGAGGCCATTTTGGAATCTATCATGTGTGGCATGAATGAAGTGGCTTGTACGAATATCCGAAAAGAAATGAAAACTCTGGCAGAGGTTAAACATAGCGGCATAACTGGATTTCAAGAGACGTTCCAGGTTAAATTAGAGATTCTTTACAATACCGAACAGTTCGAAACAGGAATCAACTGCAAAAGGGAAAAAGGGAAGATACATGTCCGAAACAAAATTATAATAGAATATAATATTTTATCATTTTAGATGTTAGACTATGTTACTCCGAAAATTTCGGCTGAGGATTGTACCACAGGCTTAATGAATGGGAATTACGACAAAAATCGCAATAAGAATGTGCGCCCAGGTATGTTCTGATGGCCAGTGTCAACAAACCCAAGGTGAATATCAAGCTGATAATCTTAAAAGATGAAAGAGTTGCTAAAACAGTTTTATTTTTTTTCAATTTTTTAGGCGAGAGCAACCGTGTTCCGCTTCAGTATGTCAGGGGAGTAGAAAACTCAGACTATATAAATGCTGTGTTTGTTGAGGTGCGTCACATAATACCTATATACCGATCTTATATTTTTACGATAGAAAGAATAGCATAAGTATTTTTGTCCAAACTAGTCTGTGCGCTTCGTGCTCTCCTGCTGAGAAGTTTCGTTTGAATTTTTCTTGAGGGTAGCAGTTAAGTTGAGGGGGGGGGGGACGCGAAGGGAACCTTTACCAATTCTCGGAACAACAGGGAAAGATGTTGAAGCACTAACAACATTCTCAAGAATATACTGCAATGAAATTGAATACTTTATAGTTATTCTACGAACTTCAGTCGTATATGAGCTGATATACAGACAACAACTGCTACGAAAAAAAACTTCCCAGTGCAGTTATATTTTAATAAAATATACTTATTAGTCAATTTAGCAATGTAAACAATTTCAGCTAATACCACAAAAAACACTACTTATCGTTATTTAAAATTAGGTTTCAACAAATTTTGCCAAAAGTTTCAAATTCTTAAAAAAATATAAATGTTTGGCGAAATAAACGCTTGTTGACCTCAAAATTGAGCACAGTTTTTGTTTTTATAGCAATTCAAAACAATTATAATCTTTTCCAGCTTTCGGGAGATTTATTCAGTATTAATTCGTAAAAAAACTGTATTTTATACTAGTTTAGGTGACATTTAAAGCAAGTACTAACCTTCAAAATTTTTAGCTAAGCTTTTGTAGTGCGAATGGACAAGAAAGGCTGCCCAAATGCTCAAAACAAGATTTTTTGCGATCGAAAAACTTTCGGCCGCCATCTTGTTTTCTCTACCAGTAGGATTTGAGCTAAATCAGCTAATATCCTACTAGTAGCGACCAAATCAGATTACAGAACACTTAACATCCGATGCCAGTCTATTTAAAAATTTGTCGCCTCAGGCTCGGTGATTACAAGCCTATATTCACTGAGCCGAAGGCGAATGTAAATCACCGAGCCTGAGGCGACTAATTGTTTTAGTATAAATTTCCAGGTGTCTACTAATAATAATCGACAAAACTTTACAAAAATTTACTTTTTATTCAGTACTGTATAAAAAAGCAAAAATCAAAAAGCTATAGTCACTGGTCAGTGACTATCACTTCAGAGACAGTGAATCTTGACCAATCAGACTGCGGGAAAATCAATAGTCACCTGGAAATTTATACTAAATTATAATATAACGTGCTATACTCGATAATGACAAAATCGACCGAAATCACACCGACCATGGCGGAAGTGGATTGAAATCAATTAATTGCTAGTTTGCTGTCACTTTGTCGATTAACTTTAATTTTAAAATATAATGCAAACTAATTCATTGAAAATCCTTGCAGTGTTAAGAAAAATTTAATTATAACAGTTGGTGTATTCTATATTAACGCTGTTATTTTATCGGACGTTTTTACTTATTTCAGGGCTATCTTGAAAGAAGGTATTTCATCGCCACACAAAGTCCTCTTCCTAATACAATCAACGACTTCTGGCGAATGGTTCATTCTCAGAAGGCATCCACCATTGTCTTGTTAAATAACGTCAAAGATGGAACGGTATATAAACAAAAGTTTAATAAAGTTTCAGAAAACGGTTGAAATATACACACGTAAAAAATCTCACACAGGGTAACGTACAAGTCTGTAAGCCAGCCGTCAACGTGTAGTGCGTGTTCGTACTACTAGATATTACCAACAACTTGGAAGATAGAACAACTCTTTGATAACTTGTGACAAGTTTGATGGAATAACAGATCCACTAGTCAAAGACCTAAGGAATCAAGGCTATCCTTTTAAGCCTATGGGCCGTAGGTTGGATGCTCAACCCGCGGCCAGGAATATTTTTACTTCTTTGGTGTTGAAATAGATTAACACAGAGTAATATGACGATCGATTTAATTCCTTTAGGCTTAGGATACAGTGTATTTAACCGTAAATACCTACCTAACACATTAGAGAGAAGTGTTTATGATTTGTTTGTTAGAAACATAATATGTTAAGAGTCTATATCCACACCCATTACTGACGTAATTACCACTTCTTCAATCTTATTGTATAACGCAGCTTTATTGATATGTTTCGTAGTCGTTCCCGATATTCTGGCCGGGAAACAGAGGCGAACCAGCACAGTATGGCACTTTGACAGTCCAGTTAAACTCAGAAATAGCCATGTCGAGTGGAATGTTGAGTAAAACGTTTGCCGTGTCGCATAAACAAGTATGTTTATATACTGGAATATGACAAATTTACAGTCGATTTAAGCTAACTTTTCATCTCTGTTGCGAGGTTTGTTTTCGGAACTTAGTCGCGATTAAACGTTCATGTCAGAATTTACAAGCTGGTCTGTAAACTTAGCATTTGATTGGCTTTGTTGAGTTCAGGAGCCAATCATAGCCTTTGTTTACAAGTTACAACCGGCTTGCAAATTCTGAAAATAAACCTGAATATTGTTTTACCGCGATTCAACGTCGCGTTGATTCATCGCCGCTCAAAACAACATAATTTTGCCCGCTTGGTGATTAATCCCTCGAACTTCCTAATGGGGGTGCACGAGCCAATAGATCTTTTTCCACAAAAATAAAATATGTCAAGCCCAGAAAAAGGCTATACCCTTTGAAATCAAGCGCCAGTGTCGAGCGTTTGAATTTGAAAGTTTTAACTCCCTAATGAGCATACGAATGCATAATTCTCTGCTACACAGAGATTTTTCATGCTTATGTTGCAAGTTAATTGAATTTGCTCTGCGAAAATAGCACAGAATGGGCTCTTAAGGAAACAAGACGCTTGCTAGACGTTTACTCGAGCTAAAGCGCTCAGCCGCGCTCTGCATATGATGCGGCATGTTTACATATATTAAAAGGTGACTGAGTTATTGTCTTTGCAATAAGCATATTAAAATATACATTGAACCAATATCGGGCTAACTATGCTAGCTAGCGGCGTAACTAGCGTCAATATATTTCATATATAAATCCGTCAGCGTGAATTTTGTTACTCAGAATCTGACTTGGGTCTCGAGCACGCTGTTGTCGATATTTACAGCTGTCATCATATAGCACATCGTATTCAGCCCATCACATCCAGATTTCGACACTGAGGTCTTTTTCAGTACATAATTAATGCTGGTAGGGCAAGATATTCTTCTGTATTACTCGACCGCGATAGAAATAAGTTTGATATAGTGTAGATACATGTGATGGTGTATATTTGTATAAACTAGACGAGTAGACAAATTAAAGTATGCGTATGTCAGGTTGAGCGGCGTTTGAAAGCGTATACATATACAGCCATTTTGTTTGGATCGAGGACGCGTAGAAGCAAATACTCCCATATATTTGATCGAGTGCGCGTGTTAAAACGCACGTTTACAATCGCAATACAGCGCAGCTGCCACTTGCCAGACCAGTTGTGATAAATGTGTATGGTCATTTAGTTTTGATCAGGTACGCCTAGAAAGCGTATATACAGCCATTTTGCTTGGATCGAGCATGCATCAGCGTAGTGCCGGTGGCTCCCTACAGTGGCTTAAAATGTTAGGCTTTTCAAGACACATCAGCTTGCAACAAAATTTGTACTGACGACACTTGAAACAGGGCAATTTGAGTGCTTTCAGGAAAGATATGAAGGTGTTTGATGTGCATATATAGAAAAATAGAAACAAAATAAGCGTTGCTATGGTAACTAGATTGTTCTATTTTTTGCAGTTTAAATGCTAAATTTCACAATGAATGAAGAATAACTTTCTTTCTCTTCGGTCAAATTTTCTGAAATTTTTTTAGTTGATTATTGATGTGTAAAGGAAAAAAGATATCAAAATTTGAAGACAGGTTTATAATTCAGATTTTGATATATTCGTGGATTTCGATTGCGGGGAAACGTATTTGTAGATTTTTTAAAATTCGAATATGTCTTACCTTAGATATGGTATAAGAGCTGGACGTAATTTTAAAAAAATTCACCGAAGGAAACAGCGGATAATCGAGGCTAAAATCCATAAAATCATTGCTGACGTGATAAAATTTCGACTCGACATACGAAAAACATTTCAGAATGAGCTAAACGTAAAAGGTCACGAAAACGCGATCGGAAAACAGAAAAAAACAGTTAAAAACATACTTACTGTTTAGGTTTCACAAATTTTTTATCATGTCCAGAACACTTGGTGATTTCGCCGTAGAAAAACCTCAAAACACAACTTTTCATGTATCGTTCATTTCAAAACATTTGCCGGTCGGCGAAGCTCCACACTGATCTATATAGATCTGCCCTGCAACTGTAGGGAGCCACCTTAAGCCTGAAAGATTTGCCACGATTGGTCAAAATGTAGAGTGGCCGCTTGCGCGAAAAAAAAACCGAAGGGAATTTATGACTCTCGCTTTAGCTCGAGTAATTAAAACTTTCAAATTTGAACGCGTGGCGCTAACGTTGACATCAAAGGGTAGTCTTTTTTTTGGGACACACTGTTGAATGCGTACTCGGTCACGAATCCTGCTGATCGTGCTCTTCATAATCCGCCATGTTCGATTTGCCAAAGAGTGCAACAGGCTCTTGACCGCCCGAAATTCCTTGCGAAGAGGTTTGGACGAGTTAAAACGCGCATCAAAATCAACCAGTTGGATTTGGCAATTTCTATTAAACACTAATTCGATGTCTATGTTAAACATATACGACGCTATATTAAACACGCATTCGATATCGATTATCTCTATGAGTTTGCTAACTTTAGTTAAAAAGCAATATTAACAATCTTCAACCTTAACTCAGGGACCGCGGAGGAGGGGGGGGGAAGGCCCGGGGGCCTTACCCCCCCAAATAATTTTTCTGTCATTTATTGAGTGGCGGTTAACTTTTAACCAGTGCTACTTGACGTTTTTCCAATAAGTAGCGTTGCTACAGCTCAGGTCAACAGTACCTCATTAACATTTTGGCTGTGATTTTGGGAAAACGCACTCTGACATCCAGCAAAAGGAAGCAAATTGGATTGGCATCGAAATAACATACATTTATTTTTTTATTTGTGCACGACTAGAGTTATTTTGTGATTTCCTGCAATTTGATTGGCTGCACGAGCGGGCGGCTTTTTACGATATCTTGGCCCGCAGGCCAAAAGAGTTATTTTTTAAAACAGACCAAGGAGTGGAGCTGATTGTTGAACTTGAATAAAAGTGTCTAAAAGCCAAAAAACAATCTAACAAAATTAAAGATAGGAAATAGACTGAATTGACTTCAGCAGATGTCTTTTGAAGATTAAAGTTTACTTGAAACAACGAAAAAAACGGCAGAATTTATAACAAAATTTTACAAACAAAGTCGAGCAAAGCCGTACATGTAAAAGCCGGCGTACATATTATACACGGTACTCATCCAAAAGTAAAAAGCACACGTTGAAATAAACAGTGAAACATACAAAAACCCAAAAATAATACTGTTTAGTAACACTTTGACAACTAACCTGCAGTTTAAAGTTGATTCCTGGACTTAAAATTTTATTATTAAATGTTGTCAAAAACTAAATCTGATTTTCGCTTATCGAAAATCAAACTTTCTGTGTCAAAACGCACATTTCAACCCTGTTTGTTTCGTAAAACGAACGATAAAATAAAAAATCGTATTAACTCACCTTTTTCATTGCCGTATTGAGTATAAAAACATCAGTAGCACAGAAAGTATAGTCACAGATCAGGTAAGAACCAGATGTCTCACTTCCTATCTATTCCTAATGTTTTTGTGTCCGCGATTTTTCGGCTGATCACGAATTGCACACGCGAGATGACGCAACCAGAGAGCACGAATTGCTCACGCAATGGCACTTGCCACGCTGACGTGCACTGCTTACGTGAGAGCACGAATTGGACACGCAACACCTCTGGCAAGTGTAATGCACATTTTTTATCAGAAAAAAGATAGGGAAGTGCAGAATTTTGGCAGTTAAACGGCGATTTTAGGCGCAACTACCTATTGATCTTTATTTTCTTGACGAATTTTACTGATAAATGATACGCTGCTTCTTTTTAGCAAGAAAGATTCACGCCACGCGAGCAAATCTGACGCGAGCGATCTGACGCGAGCAAATCTGACGCGAGCAAATTTGACGAAGGCTGACGCGAGCTCTTCAAAATCGCGGACATAAATTTTGCTTAGTGAGACATCTGGTTCTATACCTGATCTGTGGTATAGTCTTCGTTTTAGCTGTTTGTCAGCCATGCTTGAATAAATATTGAAGTAAAGTAACAAACTAGCTGATCTCAAAGCATGTTCGCAACACTGGATTTTCGTAAGGGTTTAATCATGCATCACGCATGATTAAATTTTGAGACCTCGACAAAATATTTTTCCAGTACGGACCTCCCATCCGGTAAATAACATATATATATTTTTTCTAATATTTACTAATAAAGAACGGGAAAAACCCCCAACAATAAATATGAACACGTCGCAACCGCAAGATAGTTTGAGAAAAAAAAGTTAAAAAATTGAAAAAACGGAAAAAAGTTGAAAAAGAACGAAGCAAGAATGGAGACTCGATTGTTGCCCCAGCCCCCCTCGCCGCCTCTGGAAAGCTAAGCATTCGGCCCCCTCAATCCAAAAATTGCTCCGCGTTCCCTGCCGCGCCCAACAGCAAACATTACTTAATTCAAATTTAGGATTTGTCTGATGGTCAAGTCGTTAATCTTTTCCAATACACAAAATGGCCTGACCACCATGCGCCACCCAATGCAGATGCGATCATCAAAATGACTTCGTTGGCTGATAATTCAAGAAAAAATCATGGGGAGGGACCAATCATTGTGGCTTGCAGGTAGATGATTTCACATAATAATAATATTGCATAATTAAGATGTTAAGCATAGCGATGAATTGAAACAAATTCTGGTTGATATAACTATAGGTTATTGGTACTATGTACTAATGTACGAACGGCGGTATTAGCGCTATCCACGTGCGAATAGAGATTTTTTCAACTGTCCTACAAGAAACATCATATTAGAGCTATTGGACCCGCAAGAGATAAAAAGTGACTTTAACTTGAAAGTGCTGAACTTTAATATGGGTTTTACCAGTTACTGAACATGTTCAGTTTTTTTTTGAGAGAACCACTATCCGCATATATTTTAGATTTTGTTGGGACATATACTGCAACTGTAACGCTATCCACCTTTCAGGAACTGGCCCTCGGTTAACAGGGTACATGTCGGGTGTACCTTTTTCTCTTCCCGTTCGTCGTCCGGCCTCGCGCGACATCCCACGTCCTACACGCAACAGTATTCGGCGCAAGAAAAAGCAATCAGAGCGCCTGGGGACGAGGCTGCCTTTTTCCAGTAATGCATTCGAAAATCTTCTTGGGCGTCTTCTCAATGATAAAAGAGTGCAGGGGGTCAATTTGTTTAATATGCAAAAATTCGGATTATAAGTTCATCTTGTTTTTTGTCTTTATTCCGTAGTTTCCACGCATTTGACGTGGACAAAGCATTCTAGGAAAATGTACAGGCCGCCATATTTTCCGTGATCGTAAATAAATAATGTAAGGTCAATGTTTCCTACAAATGTTTGGAGTAAATCAAGGAACCTTATACTCTTGTTTATTCTAGTGACGGAGCAGGACGCACGGGAACCTACATCGCCATTTCAAATCTTCTCGAACAAATGAAAACTGAACAGGCAGTGGATGTCTTTCAGGCAATAAAAATGATCAGAGGATCACGACCACAATTTGTGGAGAATGCTGTAAGTAATCATGATTTTGTATGTATGGTGGTACTCACTGTGTTTACTCTGAGTTTTCGTCCACACGGGTGCTGATATAAAAACTCAAGTAACACCACAAATATGTTGTACGTAATTTAAATGGTAATCGAAATGGTCTTGAGTGAATGATTTACGTTGAATTCTAAAATATTTCCTTTTTAGGAGCAATACCATTTCTGTTATTCCGCCATAATGGCGTATCTGGATGACTTTAGTGACTACGCAAACTTCGAATGATATGAGAAACATAAAAAAATTTTACATGCATTGTTACATATATGGTAGTAACTTCAGTGAGATAATTCAAATAATTTGTTAGACTTGGATAAAGTCTGTCTCTCTAAAGTCCGAAGGGAACCGAGGAAATTGGGAACTGAGGGAATGCACCTCGCGCGCCGCTTCGCGGATTCCTAATTTCTTCGGTTTCCTTCGGACTTTAGATGGACAGACTTGGTTCAAGTCAAATAATTTGGTTGGATTTATTTTGTGTGAAAGTTAGTCAAAGGTATATTCTAAAAGTTTTAAGGTAAGATAAGTATAATTACTTCTGTAAGCGAACAGAATTGGACAAGCAATATTTTACTAAATTACTTATAAGTAATATCTTAAACAATAACATTTAATAGCAATACTAACAGTAATTGCGATTTGCGATCAGCATTATGATTAATACCAGCCCTTTGAGTAATATGTTTGGAACCGCTGTAGTATAATTGTATGTTTTCAAAATGGGATTATTAAGAGTTGAGGAACTCTAACATAATCATTGTAGCAAGCTTAATTCATTCTTACTTTTAGGCTGTTTTTTCTTCGGAATGGCTCATATCTTTGTCCTAAGACTGTCATTTCAATTATATCGTAGCGAAACGTAGCGTATTTCATTGTTTTGTGGACACTCACTGGACACAAAAGGAAACGCAACGTTTCGCTACGATACTATGGCGTGCCAATCTGGACAAAGGAATGAATGAATAAACATGTTGGACATCAAAAGTTATTACTTCATTTAAGATTATATGAAATGTCACTAATATGGCTGAACACGAGGTATGTTCCATGGGTATGTTTTACCCATAGGTTTTACCCTATGGTTTTACTACAGGAAAATGATATATATTCATGATATAGCATTTGTGATTCCTGAACGCTGATTGGTTAAGAGCCGTGTTTACATAACTCAATGTAAACACAGGAAATTTCCCGCCACTTGTAGACACGGAAATTTTTCGTATCCTTCGGGCTTTTGACATTGCTATATTAAAAAAATTATATCAACACGAGTGGAAACTGGAAAAACCATACGTGGCCCATAAATTGGTGGTTTTCAACCTCAAATAGATCAATCTTGTACTGTTGTACAAAATGTTCCTTTTACAGCTGTCAAAAAATTGCCTTTTTTTCTCGTGCGACAGTCGGTCGGTCTCGCGCGACGTTTGTTTAGTATTATTGGTTTAGTATATTCCCAAGGTTGGCAACTAAATGTAAATAAATTGTCTGTCGTTAATGCAAACACTTTAAAAACATACAAATATCGTGGAAACTAAGAGCAATAACAAAACAAAAACTACAGCATGTTGAACACGGGTAATTTTACTACATTCTTGCCAATTATTTTTTAATTTTCCTGCCTTCACTTATTGGTTGAAATTGCAGCAAAAATATCTGAGCCAATCAGCGAAGGCATGCAGGAAAATTAAAAAATATGACGAATTGGCCGATTGGGTGACCCGAGCATAGGTTTTGCAAAAAATATTTTTGCCGCCGAAAAAACCTTCAAAACTCTCGCTTTTTTCTCGTACTTTGAAAAGGATTTGAAACTGGAAAATTGGTAAGAATGTAGTGAAATTACCCGTGTTCAACATTCTGTAGTTTTTGTTTTGTTATTGCTCTTAGTTTCCACGATATTTGTATGTTTTTAAAGTGTTTGCATTAACGACAGACAATTTATTTACATTTAGTTGCCAACCTTGGGAATATATTAAACCAATAATACTAAACAAACGCCGCGCGAGACCGACCGACTATCGCACGAGAAAAAAACAATTCCGCGAGTTTCTGACAGCTGTAAATGGAACATTTTGTACAAGATTGATCTATTCAAGGTTAAAAACCACCCATTTCTGGGCCACCTATGAGAAAACTCGACATTGTGTGGAAACACTCCGCCCTTGGGGCAATGATTATAGAGGAGCACTCTCCTCCGCAGAGCCCTATTTCGCAAATTATTACAAAAATTACGCAATATTAGGTAATATATTGAACTTACATGAAGTTTTGAAGTAAATTAGTAAGCGCGTAATTTTATAATAATTTGCGAAATATTTTGAAAATATCGTAATTTTATAATAATTTGTGAAATATTTTGAAAATATCTCATTAACTTCCATAATAGGCCGTTCGCCGTAGTTCGAAAATGTGGCTAGAAAACAAATTTCATTAAGCATGTCGTGGAACTGAGGTAAGTTTGCAGAACATAACTTTTTCAAACACGGGGAGTTCGAATCTGAAAAGTTGCCGCTCCTCTGACCCGCAGTTTTTTCATAAAATCCATTTTAATTCTCACTCTTTCAACACGCTTCAAATAATCTCCCGCCATTTTGAATTCCTCAATATTCCGTTTGCAGTCGCTCAGAATGGTGATTATTCTGTCCCAGATCCCTCAACTCGCGGTAAATTGTCATTCTAACCGATGGAATTGCTAAAATCATTCACTTTGTAAACACATGGCTTCTTACAAAGCTGCTAGTCATGTTTGTGTTGTGAAGTCCATTTCCACGGCAAATGTAGAAATAAAAGAGCTACCAAAAGGGATATATTAGCAAAAATTATTGAGACATAAGAAAACAGTGCTTAAACCTATTTTTATCATATAAAAAACTCACAGAAGTCGACGATTCAGGTAATATAAGTAAGCTTGAGAGACCTAAAACCACCCTTGCCAATGCTGGTCGAAAACGTTTGTCAGAGGAAAGCATCGGACAACCAGGAAAGTATAACTAATAATAAGTTATCAGCAATGTTGGGCTTAAGAGCCAAGTATAACTGCAGCAAAAATGTTGCCTTTGGCTTTGACCAAAAATAGGTAAAATCAATAATAGTCCACCTTCATCATGCATTCATTAACTGTACATAACCTCCCAGGATAAATAATTAGTTGACAATTTTTAAATATCAGAGAGTTTTGCAACAATTGTTTTCATGTATTCATTAAGCGTTAACGCTTGAAACTTCTGTTTTAAATGTTTTGTTCCTCACTTTCCAATAATATTATTAGAACTACAAATAAAATATATATTGTCTTCAATGTGTCCAGTTACTTCAGTGCACAAGAAACATGAGGTCTGAAACACTAACAGTAACATACACTAAAACACTTATCAACCTAAGTTGAAAATAAACCGACAGAACAATCTTCAATAAAGGGGGTTTTCATCCAAACCTCCCATAAAAGAGACACAATTTATAGCTCACTAAGTGACCATTAATTTCACTAAGAGGCTGCTCAATGTATATAAACAATCCCTGTTCAATGTATGTAAACAAGGTGACAAAATAGTGCACCGAATATCGTTTTTACAATGGAGTGTTACTGCAGCAGTTGCGATATCACTGGTGGGGTAATACCCCCCAGTTACAAGTTGCAAGAGGGGTATCTCTCAAGCCAATGCCTAATTAAATTTTCCCGGAAGGTATCTAGAAGTGAGAGGTGTTTCCAACATGTTTCCAACCTATGTGTTACATTAGAATCACATATACAATTGACCCTAATAACAACTGATTTTAAAAGGGAATTGTTGGTGTCCCTTGTGCACATTTTCTTCTACTCTTGGCAGGCAAGGTGAAAGCTCTAGCAGGCGTCTTGTTCCTGTTTATCAAAATAATCGAGTTTTTTTTTGCATCAGAAAAAACCAGTAGCAGCTCTACAGTTCTATGCTGGCTATGACAAGCATGCTATTGTTATACTTTTATCATTACATTATCTCCGAAATCGCTTTTAATAGTTAGAGTCTGAGATACTATGTTGCATTGTGACAACTTCCATTCAAGGTAACCCAGATTGAAAAAAGCCAGATGGAAATGTCATATCTGTGATGTCTAAAGCCCCAGGCTGTTTACAGATAGAGCAAATTTAGGGAAAAACATTTGAAGATGGATAAGGACAATTAATCTATTACCTTTTTCAGAACTGGAAATAGAATGAATTTGTCCGTTTCTTTCCTATTACAAACGTTTTCGTCCAGCACTGGCAAGGATGGCTTTAGCTCTCTCTTTAAAGTTTACTTGTAATAATAGTAAACTTGTCTGAATAGTAGACTTTTGCGAGTTCTGTTTATGATAAAGACGTATCTAAGCACTGCTTTATTATGTCTCAAAAATTTTTGCGGATATCTCTTCTAATTTCTCCATTTTTGCCGTGGAAATGGACTTCACACACACAAACATGACTAGCACCTTTGTAGGGAGCCATGTGTTTACAAAATTAATGATTTTAGCAATTCCATCGGTTAGAATGACAATTTACCGCGAGTTGAGGGATCTGGGACGGAATAATCACCATTCTGAGCGATTGCAAACGGAATATTAAAGAATTCAAAATGGCGGGAGATTATTTGAAGCGTGTCGAAAGAGTGGAATTAAAATGGATTTTGTGAAAAAACTGCGGGTCGGAGGAGCGGCAACTTTTCAGATTCGAACTCCCCGTGTTTGAAAAAGTTATGTTCTGTAAAGTTTCCTCAGTTCCACGACATGCTTAATGAAAGTGAACGATATCGGGTCACGGCGAACGGCCTATAATAAAAAGGCTCTGCGGAGGAGAGTGATAAAGGAGCATCTCCTTAATCTTGCTTCGGGTGTCGTGTTTCCACAAAATTTCTCGTTTTTCCAATTTCCACTCGTGTTGGTACAATCGAATATCAACACGGAATTTTGTTTTATGTTTCTTAAATATAACACGGATGCAACTATCTAACTAGTAAAGCGCAAAAGCTTGTTTTGAAATCACTATATTTCAATAACTAATGGAAAATATTGGTTTAATCATAAAAATAGACCTTGTGTCCATGTAATATTGTCGTTTGGGACCTAGTCGTAACCCTAGCTGCCACTGGTCAATGGTCATGTTTGTCAGTAAGTATTTCTATCAATCATAACAACGTAGAGTATATTTCTTTGCAACTATTGAGATAGACGTACCTGCCAGGGTGAAAAACTCAAAATAAAATAACGTAGTCAAATTCATGTACCTTATATGTACCAATAAAACCAGCCAAATAGTAGAATATACTAAAATGTTCAATGCAAAATTTCCCAGGCGTATAAAAAGGCTCCAAGCTCTAGCTACAATTAAGATATAACACGTAACCCCAGCTTTATAATTGCTAAAGTGCCTGCCAATTATTAAGCACTGTACGTATTTGTTTGTGCAGGGACAGGTTGTATGCAGCTTTCATTTTCCTATTTGGCATGTAATCTTGGCATATTTACAAGAAGTTAGTAACTATCCAACAGTGAAACTAGTGATTCTTCAAGAGAGCATTACATGTAATGAAAAAAAGTTTCAAGAGAATAAAGATACAGGATAATAACTTTTGTAAGTTATTAGAATAAGGGGCCTGTATCTAATGCATTGACTGTTAACTTTATTCCATGTAACTTGTTAGAATCAAACTGGTTCATGGTCTGGTAAAAATGTTTCAGCAACTTCTTGAAAGCCAATGACCTAAGTTGTGTTAAATTGTACCAGTTATTGTACAGTATTATGCATGCCAACCCAGGCCAAAACTAATTTTAGGATTACCAGTACAATCATCCAGGGTACTGCATTTTGAAATGAGATGATGCTATAGCATACAACTAGCATGATGAAAAAAACCCAGTTAATTGGTAACCAAAACAGAAATAATATATTGCTTTCAAATCTTGACCATTTCAGATTAATCAAGCATTACATTTAACATCAGAATACATTAATTGTGCATTAAATGCAAAGCGCAGTACTAAAAACATATTGTCGTGATAATTCCAATTTTATTTTGTTTTATTTTTACCACTATAGAGTAGGTATCAAATACAAAACTACTCCTCCTATAAACCACTGTCACCAAGTATAGATCTTGAAAAAAATCATTTTTTAATGGTATATAGACAGGATTTCTGTGTGTTTCCAAGTACAGTGAAGGTATATATCAATACGAAACTACACCTGCACTATAAGAGCAAGTATAGATCTTGAAAAAGATAATTTTTTATCATAGTTATATATACAGGATTTCTGTATGTTTTCTATTTCCAAGTACAGTGAAGGTATCAATATGAAACTACACCTGCACTATAAGAGCAAGTATAGATCTTGAAAAAGATAATTTTTTATCATAGTTATATATACAGGATTTCTGTATGTTTTCTATTTCCAAGTACAGTGAAGGTATCAATACGAAACTACACCTGCACTATAAGAGCAAGAATAGATCTTGAAAAAGATAATTTTTTATCATAGTTATATATACAGGATTTCTGTATGTTTTCTATTTCCAAGTACAGTGAAGGTATCAATATGAAACTACACCTGCACTATAAGAGCAAGTATAGATCTTGAAAAAGATAATTTTTTATCATGGTTATATATACAGGATTTCTGTATGTTTTCTATTTCCAAGTACAGTGAAGGTATCAATACGAAACTAAAACTGCATTATAAGAGTATAGATCTTGAAAAAGATAATTTTTTATCATGGTTATATATATGGGATTTCTGTATGTTTTCTATTTCCAAGTACAGTGAAGGTATCAATAAGAAACTACAACTGCACTATAAGAGCAAGTATATATAGATCTTGAAAAACATCATTTTTGTCATGGTTATTTATGCAGGATTTCTGTATGTTTTTTATTTTTAAGTACAGTGAAGGTATCAATACAAAACTACACCTGCACTATAAGAGCAAGTATATATTGATCTTGAAAAAGATAATTTTTTATCATGGTTATATATACAGGATTTCTGTATGTTTTCTATTTCCAAGTACAGTGAAGGTATCAATACGAAACTAAAACTGCATTATAAGAGTATAGATCTTGAAAAAGATAATTTTTTATCATGGTTATATATATGGGATTTCTGTATGTTTTCTATTTCCAAGTACAGTGAAGGTATCAATACGAAACTAAAACTGCATTATAAGAGTATAGATCTTGAAAAAGATAATTTTTTATCATGGTTATATATATGGGATTTCTGTATGTTTTCTATTTCCAAGTACAGTGAAGGTATCAATAAGAAACTACAACTGCACTATAAGAGCAAGTATATATAGATCTTGAAAAAGATCATTTTTGTCATGGTTATTTATGCAGGATTTCTGTATGTTTTTTATTTTTAAGTACAGTGAAGGTATCAATACAAAACTACACCTGCACTATAAGAGCAAGTATATATTGATCTTGAAAAAGATAATTTTTTATCAGGGTTATATATACAGGATTTCTGTATGTTTTGTATTTCCAAGTACAGTGAAGGTATCAATACAAAACTTCACCTGCACTATAAGAGCAAGTATAGATCTTAAAATTGATCATTTTTTATTTGTATTGATACCTAGACTGTATTTGGAAATACTAAACGTACCGGTACAGAAATCCTATACATATATAATAACCATAACAAAAAATGATCAATTTCAAGATGTACACTTAGTCTTGTAGTGCAGGACTGCAGGTGTAGTTTCGTATTGATACCCTCACTGTACTTGGAAGTACAAATCGTACAGAAATCTGGTATATATAACCATGATAAAAAATTATTTATTTCAAGATCTATGCCTAAGTCTCGTAGGGTGGATTTGTTCTTACCATTTTATTTTCCATGACTTATTATTTAAGAAGACTGATTTACAACTAAATTAGTATTACGTAATACGTCTACTGTATTTATTTCTAGAATTTTTTGTATACTAGCTGATTTTTGGTATATTCTAATAATACATGCAATGTCTTTGACTCAATTATGATCTTTGTTATGTCGCGGTGCTTTATCGTGGTTTTTCTTGCACATTTAATGCGAATTTTTCAGATTATTATTTTGCAAAGAAGATGTGGTGACTGTGGTCTAAAAATTTTTTTCACTAGGTTGTTTTGATGGATTAACGAGTAAATTTTTAAATTAGGTCAGCGGAAATTTCTACTAATTTCGTGTTTGCATCTGTTGTTATGTACATATACCGACAAATAGATACCATACATATGTCGCGTTTTGCCGGGATGCATTGCGGTCGGAATTAATTTCCAAAAGCAGATTGACGTCTGTGGAATGACAGCCATAAGAGAGAAGGTTATTTTCTTTGTCTTGTTAAAGTTCTATGTCCTGTGGTGGTTTTCTTGGCATCTTTTTTTGGTCGTTTTTGCTTCATGTCCGCCCAATTCTGAAATGAGGACAACAAAGCCTCAGAGGTGATTGCACTATTTGTTCCACATCTGATGACTCGTACTCTCTGTCACACAGCCTGTCCAAACAATCCATGTGGGATTTGTAGTGCGATTAGGGGTTTTAGATTGTTATTGAAAGGTAGCATGCTCAATGGTATATAATGTATATTTTTTTACTATTTGGAAAATGTTTACACTTTTGAAAAGAGCTGCTAATTTATCAATGATTAATAAGTTTTAAAATTTTAATATCGCTTACCTAAATTAATTGATCACATATTCGTATAATCGTTTTCCACAAATCCAATACTTGATTGTATTGGTCAAGTATTGGATTTGAATGTCGAGTACAAATAACAAATACATTATTGTTATAATTCATTCGAACAGGACAATTTGATTAAATACAGTCATGTACTAATTAATATTTCGAACTAATTACTAATCACTACTATGTAGGATTGGGCGGTTCTTTGATGAACAGCCCCGACCCCCGACCCCCCCCCCCCCAAAAAAAAAAGAAGAAATAAGTAAACCCCTCGGAGAAAATCAGAAAAATGTTTGAAATTTGATTTAATGATTTAATAATGTTCGACAACTACTAACTATAACAATGAAGTGCCAGGATACTCGCCACAGTGTTCCCAATTACGGCGAGTCCTTGATGATTACAACTAATTCACGTTTATATTAACATCGAAAATCTAACAAATAACTGACACGACACATGACAAAACATAACAGCCAACAAACATGATTTTTAATCAACAACATCTTAGATAACTGACAAGACACATGACAAAACATAACAGACAACAAACATGATCTTCAATCAACAACATCTTAGAAGCTAATATTTAAGCAAAATAGTTAGAGTAAACTAGTATATACAAAATTATGAAGCTTGTCCCAAAAATACCTTGTCAAAAAACTTTTATAGTTCAAATCTTAACACGAATAGATAGATAGATAACGAATTTAGGCAACCCTATATGTACTGCGAACTTTAGCAACGCTAAATGTGACGCAAAACTGTCATTAACTTCACAAGAAAACTTTAGCGCTCAGTTCGAATCAAAGAAACGGTAGAAAGTTGCAACAAAACTGTTTGCAAAACATCTCGAAAGATTTTTTCATGGCGTTTGAAATAAATCAGGGTTATCGGCTTTTACGATTTTTCTCTTAAGGTTTTTTAATTTTGAGCTAAACGGTCGAAACTTACTTCTAACGTCCCGACGAAGGGCGTTCGCTGAGAACGTTAAACTTTACTTTGTCGTTCAAGGTTGTAAAAGAACCCATACATTGCGATGCATGCACTAATTATCATTTGTATACCCGGAGCAAGGGGGATTCAGTGAAATCTTTCCTGAAGTGATGATATTTCCCGAGGGCTTTAGCCCGAGGGAAATATCATCACTGAAGGAAATATTTCACCGAATCCCCCGAGCGGAGGGTCTATAAATGATATATTATACCGAAAATCAAAAACTTCCGTGAGAATAAACTTCAAGTTGAACATACCTTCGTGAACATGATGCTCTAAAATACAAAATAGCCAATTCTTTGTTTATTTTCATAACGAGAAGCACAGAAAATTCGTTTTAATTTTTTAAATAGTTGTGTTTTCAACGCCCTTACCTTCCAAAATACTTTATAATTTTTCGTGAAGTTCATCAAACTTTTCGCACATTCCGCCATTTTTGTTTACGAAAACTTGCCAATCTGTGCTTGCGTGTACAAGCGTTGCCATGACAGCGTGAGATATTTACTCTATCTCACTTTAAAAGTGAGATATAGTGAGAAATCACCTCATCACGTGGTAGAAATACGGTATTTTGATTGGACAATTTGAATTTGAGGTATAATATTATCACATATTTTTTTAGTCAGGTGCTTATTCAACGTGAGTGTACTTTGCCGTGTTGGTACACAACTGAAACATATTTGTTTGCACTGACCACAGCCATTCGGTCAGGTTTAAATGTTGCGTGAGTTCACTTCTGTGTTTCGCGTAGCACCAGGAACTATTAAATGCAGATTTATTGTTTTGAGTTCACATTGTGATTCACACAATATATTGAAGTGAAACATATTGTAAAACTTGTTGTGAAACTTATTTTGAAACTTATTTTGAAACTTATTTTGAAACTTATTGTGTAATTCAAAGTGAAATCTATCTGAAGCCTATCTGAAATCTATCTGAAACGTCACTGAAGTATAACTGAACCAACTCATTTCTGCTGAAAAATACTGTGTAAACTGGACTATCAAGTCTGACTTAACATACATTTGTGATACAAGCTTATGTATTTATTTACATACTACATTACTACTGAAACAGCAAAACAATTATAACCACGAGTGTGTCAATTGAACAGTACAGTACTTTACTTTTCGCTAAATTTTAGACCATATAAAGTAATCCAAGAAGCCACCTGGTTAGCAAATAATAATGCTCTTTGTCAACAAGAAGTAATCACTGTCAACCAGACATGAAGTGAAAGTTTTAATGAACAAGATGATATTGTGAATACAGTACCAATACCAAGTGATTGTAATTCTCATGATCTTGCTGCAAAATGTTGACAATTCAAAGGATGAGGACGTTAGTGAAGACGAAGCAGAAATATCTGCTGGAATCACAGATACAATGTTAACAGCTACAGATTTTTTGATGATAGTTAAATGCAACAAATTCAGGATATAACACCTGGGGAAGGTAGCAGACCTCTTAGTATATTTCGAGACCAATAGTCCGAAGAATTTTGGGACAATTACTATCAGATGACTAACAACGATTATCAAGTATTTCCTGCAGTGATATTTGCAAGTCAGAATTAAGACGCTCTGATCGCAGAGCAGCGATGTGCATTGAAAATATCTATTTAAAGCTAAAAAACTGCAAAGAAAAATTCTCGGGAGACAAGAAGAATCCAGGCAATTTAGAAAGATTGATGCGTCATGATGATGGAGGTTACAACTTACATGCTCTTAAGTGCTCTTAGAGGGTCTTCACCATACTTTGAAAAACGCAAGAAAGATTTGTTGGCAGTGATAAGGCAACTTGGACCAGCAACATTGTTCTGTAGTTTATCATCTGCAGGAACAAAATAGATTCATTTGCTTCGGATTTTCGGAAAACTTGTTAATGATAAAAACTGTAGTTATGAATCTAAATTGAGAAGAAAAGTACAGATTAATTCAAAGTGATCCGGTAACATGTGCAAGACACTTTGAATATCAATTCAACACGTTTTTAAAGAAGTTTCCGATGAGTGTCGTTGCTCCTTTACACAAAATTAAAGACAAGAGGTATTATAGAGTTGAATATCAACAAAGAGGCTCACCTCATATTCACATCATGTTATGGTTGGAAGGTGTCCCCATATTTGCCGTTGATCAAGATGTGATATCATTTATTTATCAAATATTTGATAACTTGTGAATCACCTAGTAACAATACTAAACTCTTTGATTTGGTTAATCGACAGACTCACTCGTATTCTCATACATGCATAAAGTGATCAAAAAATATTTGTAGATTTAATTATCAGCCACCACCAATGAGAACTACACAGATTTTATACCTTCTTGATGACAGTTTTTCTAGAACGATTTTACGAATGCTGAAAAAGTCTTTTAGAAATATGAAGAAGACATTGAATGATCTAAGACATCAAAGGCGAAGACATCACGTTTGAAGTGTCTGAAGAGGATAATTTTTAGCAATTAGATCATCCCTGAATTGTTCAACGTTAACGATATTTTAAAAATGTAAGCCAAGTGAACTTCGAGTAAGTAACTATAATCTAGCGTGTTTGAGTGCTTGGAGAGCTAATATGAATGTCCAATTTATTCTTGATGTATATGCTTGCTTCCTTGCTTGATTTATAGTCTATATCTCCAAGGCTCAAAAAGAATGAGTAAATTATTGAAAAAAGCTTGTGCTGACGATCTGTGCGATTATAGGGAAAATTCAAAAGGCAAATAAAAAAAACGATCAAAGGCTAGATTTATAAGAAGTCTTTGCGTTGTTCAACAAGGAATCGAACCCTGAAAAACACTACCGGAATCTTACTATGCCTTTTACGCCTTGGAGAAATGGAGAAACTGATTTAAAAGGTAAATATTCTTCGTATAAAGACCATTCTGAAGCTTTATCAGATCAAATTTCCAAACAAATGAAACAATATGCCATTTGTGCAGACGATCTAAACGAAATGCAACAGCGTTTGCACTCAGATTAGAAATCTATAGCTTCAGTAACGCAACATGTTGAACTCCAAGATGAAGATGAGGATAATCAAGATTTTCATCTAGATCCTAATGAAATATACGATGTGTCAGACCTTGCATGACCTTGGTATACCGTCGCGACAACCAAGTGGTGAACCCTTGGTTCTAAATAAAATGCAGATGATGATTACCGTTCAATGGTACAGAAACTTAATAAAGAACAAAAAGAGTTTTTTGGCAATGCATTACACTTAATTAAAACATAAGAAAAACCGCTCTACCGTCTTCTCAGTGGAGGAGGAGTTGGTAAAATCGCACTTAAAGAAGTTAATTTATCAAGCTGCGTTGAAGTATGAAAATTCTCGGCAGATTAATTACAGGCTTAGAAAAAAACGATGAGCTATGATAAAAAAGCATTAGCTTTCACCACTTGAACTAGTTACTGTCCAGGTGGTACCTCTGCTAAGTCGGGCGAGGATGTAGGGTGACGAATCGTCGGGTTCAAGGACAGTGTTCTCAAAATAGGAGAGAGAATAGTAGGTGCGATTCGGCCCTGCACTACAGTGTAGTGGTTTAGTGATGCCTTGAACTCTTCCCGTCGGTATTCCTCGACAAAGACAACTAGTCTGTCTGCTTGAACGAAGAGGAATAGCGGTGTGAAGTGTTCAATAATGTTTGGACGAGAAATGTTTAAGTACAATATCCGCCAAACGTTGTTTGCGATAGCCACTACGGTGTTGTAGTCAAGGCAACGTCTTACCAATCCATGTGCTAAGATCGACCCCCACTCTCCCTACTATCCTTTTGGGTTTCGTTAAGGCTAGGAATTAATTACAGACTTAGAAGGAAAGGATTAGCTATGATGAAAATGTAATCGATTTCACCACATGAGCTTATGTCCAAGTGGTACCTCAGCTAAGTCTGGCAGGCTGATCGTTAATGAATCCTCGGGTTCAAGGACAGTGTTGTCAGAGTAGGAGGAACAATAGTAGGGCCGATTCTGCCCCGAAACCTCTGGATACGAAAAGTGAGGAAGTGAACCAGTGAAGATAATGACAACATAAGCTCAAGTGGTGAAAGCTATTGCTTTTTATCATAGCTAATCATTTTCTTCTAATTAATTCCTATTCTTAAAAGGATAGTAGGCCGGGTGGTTGTCGATCTTAGTCTCATGGATTGGTAACGCCTTGCCTTGACCACTACACCGTAGTGGCCATCGCAAACAACGATTACCGTTTATTCTACTTAAACCTTTCGTATTCAAACAAATTGAGCACTTATCATTTGAACACCTTTCTATGGGCCTTTTTATAGGTTAAGCTTTGTATGCCAATCCGCTCAGTGTCCTTCATGTACGAGTCACTTATGTGTGCTTGGGCTTAATTCCCAAACGCTTAATGACATTCTTTATTTCTTCCAAGTAATGTGATAATATTGCAACAAGATGGCACTATGTTATTACTTTGCCAAGTCACCATGTCCCACCGCAACCTAACACATAGTATATTCTATAAGTATTTAATCAGCTGAACGCTGCCGATGCAGTTTGAATAATTTTGATAGCAAATTATCAATGTTTTTTTATGATATTATTTCTTTTCAGCGAGTTTATTTATCGTGCAGTATTGCACGTATTGAAAGTGAGATGAGCAGTATTGAAATTTGATATATTTTGTCTTTAATCAGCAATCACTCAGGGACCGGTCATTATTTATGGAAAAGGGTGGCACAGAGGAAAAAAATGGCTGCAGGGTAAACAAAACTTTGGTTGTGTAAAAGGTTGGGTAAATAAAAGAAAACAATTCCAGGGTTGGTAAATAAAATTTTATTGTCATTTCAACAGCATGATTTCATACAAACCTGTTGCGAATTTAAAGCTGCGCTTAAGGTCAATACAACAAACGAATTAACCAGAATCACTGTAATTGTTCTGATTTGTCATGTACAGCTGCTCTCATCAGCAATATTTTTTTCTTTTTGCAACTCCACTGCGCTGTTCTTTTTCTTCTTCGCATGTGACAATTGTGTAATATGAGGTCAAAGGTGGGTCCTATTCTTATTGGTTGGGTAAGCAATAAAAGCATTTTTCTTCGGTGCCACACCCCACCATAAATAATTCCCTAATGGAATAATTATAAATATAACTTGAAGCACATACTCAGACAAAAATATGATGCTGTATGATTGCAATATTACATGGTTATATTAGGAGAAATCGAAACTTACAGATATCGATGTCGAACACCAAAAGTAAATGTCTGAAAGACAAGTCATTTGATACAACTAAGCATGATTATAGGTGAATGCATAATTAGCCAGTATACTAGAAAAAACTTGACAGCGCAACTCAGATTAAACATCATTAAAAAGTATAAACTGCCTGGCATTGTTCCAGTTTTCTATTGAATTACTTATAGAAAATACAATGCAACAAAATTCTTACGAATGCACACTTCTATACAATGGTAAATTGTCACATTATTGTCCAAGTTGCGGCACTTTGTCACTACCACCGTCCTCAAAACTTTGCATTACTCTTTAGTCTATCCATTCTTGATTTATGGAATAATTGTCTGGGGTAATACTTATCAAACAACCTTTAATCCATTGTCTGTGTTGCAAAAAAAAGTTGTACGAATTATAGCTTTTGAAAACTTTGATGCTCCTTCCAGTCCGATATTCAAGTGCTTAATTATATTGAAGTTGCCTGATCTTGTTACATTACACGTGTCGGTTTTCATGCACAAATTTCACCAAAACCTCCTCCCATCTGTTTTTAACAATTTTTTTGTTGATGTTAGAGATTTACATACTTATAATACAAGATTTGCTGCAAAGCATTCTTATTATTTTCCTAAAGTAAGAACTAATTTTGGTAAATTTGGTATTAGGTATCAGGGCCCAAAGGTTTGGAATTCGCTTGAAAAAAATATTAAGCCTTAGTGAGTTTGTTTAAGAAAAAGATGAAACAGAATATCTTGGATTGTTATTGAATATAACTAAGATTTTTTATTGATTTCTTAAATTTTGTGCATTTTAGTTTAATGTTAGTGTGTCATCTAATTTAGTGTGTTCTTTTTTCTATTGCATGTCTGTCTGTCCATCTATTTTGTAACTTTAATTATGTCTATTCTGGCCTGTAGATAACTTTTAATCTTTATATGATTATTTCTGCAGGCCAGTATCCCTGTAAGTAATGTATACTTGTCTATATATGTTTGTATTTTTTTTTTGTAAAGGGTAAATAAATTGTTGTTGTTGTTACATTATTTATAATAACAATTGATTGATTGATATAGGGTTGAGCTGACTACGAAAAAAGACTGCCCTCTCTTTACTTCCATCGCAAGAGTTGTTTGTGTCTGCAAGGTAGTCGAACAATGAAGAATCTTTAACTGTGACTTGAACTGATCGAATGGAACCTCGTGAGGGAGGCATGACTGGTTTTCATATCAGTTATATGACAGCACGTCATAAAAATAAAATGTGCAGCACTACTGATTTGTTTTTAGCAAATTCCATGGTAGAATACGAGTTACAAATTAAGTGAGAATAACAAAATTTGGAGTATTTAAAGAAGAATCAGTGATTATAGTAGAAAATAGAACTAAAAAACATATAACGATCAAAATCCTTGAAAGTATAGATTAATGCGAATCCTTTAATAAGTTTATTTAATTATTTTTTAAATGTTGAATATTAGGTTAAGTTAGTGGAAAAGCATATAATATTAAAGTGTAGCATAAATATGTGACCACGTTAGCCCGAGAATGACATTTTTAAATATTGAATCACGGTAACATTGCTTATAAAGTAATTAAAAAAATTTTTTAACAACAGAAGTTATATGCTTTGCATCAAATGTCATTTTTCACTATGTAAACTGCTTTATATAATAGTGCTTTATTGGGATTTTGGGCATTGATAAGCTGACAATCTCAGATGTGTGACAATCTCGCATGTGAAAATTATCGGTTTTCAAGCACTCGTTAATCATAGCTTCTGGATATTTTATATTGGCAGAAAAGAATGTAGTCTATATAATAAACAGAAAAATACATGGGTGCTTGGAAATACAAGATGTATTTCTCGTGTTGAGCATGATATTTCTCATATGTTCGCTGGGCTCACTCGTGAGATATCATGTTGAGCCCTCAAAATGAATATGTTATTTCAGCACACCCATGTTTTATTCTCTTTGTAGCTTTTCTCTATAATCATATACATTGCATGGGTTGATATATTATACGTCCGTCACGTTACGTCCGTTACATCATATTTTGCCCATGAGCCCCTTTAGATGAGAGAATAACAACAAATATAATTCAATATTTAAAATTTGATCAAGTAGTTTTTTTTTCGGAGATGCTACAACATGAAGCCAAAATAATTTACGGAGTTTTGCCTGAAAAGCTTTGTTCATTTTGTGCAACGTTCATCACACGCCGATTTCTATAAAAATTGTCGCTGACCACTACACTAGGTTTCATTTCAATAGGTAGTTAAATATTGTTCTTGTCTACTTTTATCAAAACTTCACAAATGAAGAAATACACAAGAATTTGCCTCAAAAGAATCCTTTGAAATGTTACGGCCATCACATGGAATTACCCTTAAATGTCGCTTAAACGCATACAAGTTACGATGGCTTTTCTTCCCGTGGCCTAATCAAAATATTACGCGAATAACAAATTGTAGCAACTTTAAAGGATACCTTTTTTCCACGAAAAAGTTATATATTTGAGAAGAATATATTAAACTTAGGGTATTCATTGTTAGAAACATGTACTAGCATTGTTTACTGCATAATACTATGTTGGAGACTGCAGCTTACACTTTTGTCTTTCCGTGTTAAACGACTGGCTTTGGAGCATGCTTATATAACAATAGGAAACCCAGAATGTAGGGGTTTCGATTTTCTGCTTCCCCTGAGCGAATGCCAAGCTCAACCTGCCAATCTCAATCTGGGTACGAGATTGAATGGATCAACTACAATGTCGCCTGGCTAGTTATTTATTCTTAACATTTGACAAATTTAATTGTTTAATGATATTATTTAATGTCTTTTCGTAAGATTTTATATGAAATCTGAAATATCGCACCGAAAACAGTGTGTCATTATTTTCCGGTTGTCATGTCCCAAAATCTATTAACAAGCAATCTGCCAAATTAAAAATTGCGAAGCGTCAAGTATTGATAATCAATAATGCAAGTAAACGTTTGAATCACTCTTAATTAAAAAGGGTAGTGAAATAAAAACTATGTTTATTTTTTGTATCTTTTATTTCTCGATCGCGAAATATTTTATCTGAACAATAAAACTGGTGTGCCCTCGATCTTTGAATCATTTTCGATCTTATTACCGAATGATTAAGTAAACGAAAATAGGTAGATGCTAATAAAGTAAAAATGTTGCGATTTATACTCTGACTATGTACCAAAGGCGATGGATTTATCAAGTTAAAAACATTTTTACGTCTTGTACATAAACTAACCTATACTTTCTATGGAGTAATTATTTAGTTTTTATACATTTACTTGCACATGCATTTGTTGAAGCAAAACTGTTTCATAATTTTTGGATTATTCACCGTCTACGCAAAGGGCCATGACTAGAGCGTTACAGAGCAACACACGAAGGTATGAGTATACACACCCCAATTAAGACACCCCCCTTCTTAATAGAGTTTGAAAATGGAACCTAGCTTTCAAAAATAAACTAGTACAATACAGCACAGCCATTCAATGCGTGTCGGATCGAAGATCCCTAGCTCGACACATTTACAGAACAAAAGACTAGCAACCAATCCGGACAACTGTATCAATTAAATCTAGTCAAAGAACGCCAACTGTCACGTCTAATAAACAGGTTACAATTGATATATGAAAACAAGGCATAAATAATATAGGAGTGTTTTCAATCACAGCAAAGTCTGAATAGCAACCTTATTTTGTCAATGCGTCTGTGTTTACTTTCGTTGCCTTATATTTGCTTCCCCTTGCTTCTTCTTTACTCAACTGCAGCCGTTTTTCTCATTGTTCCTCATTGCGTTTGTTTCTCTTTCAGCTGAACACACAGAATGTGCCAATTCCGTTGTTCTACTTTGCATAATAGTTATTTCTGGAACGATTCTTCCTTTCGCTTTTGTCATGCCAATTGCACGACGAACTCTCTCAAGCCAGTTAGCATTACTAGTCATGTTTGTAATCCGATTGTGCCAGAAATAGATGATGGGATTTAGGCCGAAACCCAAAACTTCTATGAGCACCAAGTACGAGTGAAAATCATTCAGAATTTTCGTGCAATGCAAATTTTTCACATCTCTAGAGAGGGCCATTATTGTCATTGCCTGTACAGTTATAACGTTCGGCAAGACTCCGATAACGAGCATTGCTGTAACACAACATACAACAACCGAAAGTTTTGCTTCTTTCTTTAAATTAAGCCTCAAACGTTCTTTGTCCTTGGCGAAAAGTCCTTCCTTATCTTTTAACCTGTAGCTGCGAAAGGACCAGTGAATATTCAAGTAAAGAAATATTATTACAATAATCATTAGCTCTTCGAACGTCGTCATAATGAGTAGAGTAACTACCTTAAAATAATGCAAGAATGGCGCTAGAGTTAAAGCAACCAACCAGATTACGATTATTATTAACTTATAGAGCCATTCCAAATTCTTCATTCTCGAGTGCGACCACATAGAATAAACCACAGATATGTATCGCTGTACTGCGATGCCTAGGAGTGTAAGGAATGAGGCCAAAACTGTACACCAAGATGCAATAGCGAAGGTCCGATGAAAAATTTTGGACCCGATTAACTTTTTGAAACCGAGTAATAGGGCGACTATCGCCGTGGCCAAGTCTGCTACGGCCAAGTTGCATATGAATATCAAACAAGATTTGGGTACATTCTTTCTGCCGAAAACCAACAGAACTCCATTAAGAAGCATCCCGATTAAGGCTACCAAGATAAGGAATATATCTGGAACTTGTACAGAATTTTCTGAATTTTGAATCACCTGCGTCGTATTATTTCGTACGTTACCGCACGTCGACATGTTTAACTGGCTAATAATGACTAGAACTTCATTTCGAAGTAACCAGCTTTAAAATGCCTTCCTTCTAAATTTGGCGGAGAGTTAATTTTGAATCCATATAGCTTTGAAATTTTAAATCGAATCTTCCATAGATCTATATACAGCATAGCAGGCCACTCAATTCCAGCTGCATGAGCTGTGATAAAAATTCATGACAACTGTAGCGTACACGACAGACCCTTGAGGTTTGGAGGCGGGGGAATTTAGAGTTCACTTTATTTAAATGTGATAATTCAAATTTAGATTCAGCAAATGAGCTTCTGAAGAATCCAAATGATTGAATGAGATTTAAAAAAGTTCACAACATCAGCTTAAGCAATTAAATCATATATTTTGCTTAAAAAATTATAAATATTGATGTCTCAACAGGAACAGATATCAACCGAGGTTTTAAACAGCTGAGAATATGTATTGTTTTGAAGAAACAGAAAATAGCGATCATTCAATACTGTATAGGCAGAGACGTGCAGGCGGAAAACGTATTCCTATAATAAAGATCATTGCCCAACATACTGCTTTGAGTAAAGCCATAAAAACAAGATTTAAAATAATATAGGATAAAATCGCCGAAGTTAAAAAGATTTTATCTAAAGTGACAACTACTGTCAATGTAATTTGTTGCGTCAACTTTTGTCGTTTTTTCTTCAATGTCTAAAAGTCCTCGCTGATAGCTTGGAAGGATATACATTTAGTTTCAACCCAACACAATCCTAATCACATCCTAATCAACAACAACCGAATTGATGTAGTTGACCACGCTAAAATCCTTGGTCTAACTGTTTCGAAAAACCTTAAGTGGAACAAACATGTTGATGAAACAATTAAGAAAGCCCGGATGAGATTATACTTTGATTAAAGAGGTCAAACATTGCTAGTAAGGAGTTACTCCAATTTTACACTACGTGTATCCGTCCTGTTATGGAGTATGCAAGTCCTTTATTCCACGATGGTCTGACCCAATAAATTATTCCATGAAATTGTTTCAAACGATAGTCATAGACTACTTAGTATCTTACCGTCTCGTAATTTTTGCGATTTTATTAAGGAACAAGTATGAGTTTAATGTACACTTAAAACACACACTAAAAACAGTTTGATAGTATGTAATTCACTTGAAGTATGAGCTATAAAAACAGTCCTTTATATATGAGGCTTTAATAAGTTCTAGAATGTGTTGTTTTCTTATATGCAATAAATTTCAGGCTTTCCAAAATTGCGGTAACCAAACCTGGGTTACCACCGCGTTATCGCAAACCTTGATTTGCGGTAACCTAATCTGTTTTCCATCTTTGACATGTTACATGTAACGTTATGACAATTTTGCGTCGTACGAGATTAAGATTGAGATTCGTTATACCTAATTAAATACATTTTTTCGTTTGATACTTTGGCTTAGTTTAATATTTTTAAAATGTTTACAAAACTCGCGACATTGACTGCCATGTGAGTAAACAGTCATTTCTACTTGCGTTTCTCTCTTTAAAATCTGCGGTAACCTGGTTACCGAAAACGTGGTTCCGTGGTAACCCAAATTCGTTTACGCCAGTTCTAATCCTGGAAAGCCTGAATTTGTAATAGGTGATTAAAATAATTTTGTTAGAGGTAAAAAAATTCAGCTTTCGAGCTGCGATGTTTTTTTTATTAAAGGGAAGTGGCAACAAAAATTTTTATTGTCTCATTTGAAAGCGACTCTAAAATAATACATAGAAGTCTATTACAAAATTTTTATATCTGTTTTACTTCGGGAGATATTGTCACCTAAATAATCGAACTGTCCGCCATCTTGGATTAATTGTTAACCTCATTAACAATGTTTTGGTGACGTCACAACAGGAATAAGCCATTCGAAGCTGCCTTAAAATACCTAACAACAATTTAATATTCTTTGAAACCTTTTCAGTCGCTGCTGATATTTGAAACGCTTACCTTACGTGCGGTTATGGAAGAATATTAATCATTGTGTCGTAAAAAAAATATTGCGTGACCCCAGTTGTGACGTGTCATGCATATCCACAAATATCGAAGATGGCGAGATAACAAGTTAAGAATTCAAATCAAAATATTTCATGAAATAAGGCAGATATAAAAATTCTGTAATAAACTTCTCTATTGTTTTGGAGTCTCTTTCTAATGGAACCATAAAAATTTTTGTTGCCATTTTCCTTTTATTAAACTATCTTCCTATCTATTCATCGATCTAACCACAATCCCACATTAATGTTGACTGCATAAGAAAAGCTTACAGTCATACGTTGAATATTGCAGACAGCCGTCCTTGAACGAGAAAGTTTCAATGAAAAACACATGCCAAAGAAAAGGAATTAGTTAACTTTTAAGACACGACACGATCATTAAGTGATGGACGTATTATACAGAGTGTCAAGCTGATCTGACCGTGAGTATGATTGGCCCGACTAATGGCAGAAAGCACAGTTCAGCGTTTCAATCAATCTTGTACCCAGAGCAATGCCTGTTCGCAGGTTGAGATTGGCATTTACTTTGGAGAATTAGAATCCTCGTGTGCTGTGAATGGTCAAACATTAAGGATCAGTTTTAATGCAAAATGGGTGATCCAGTTTGGCATCTAGACCTAAATGTCGCTGAAAATCATTCGAGTTACGACCATTGACATAAATACATCTGGACTGCCTGCTCGCAATATTTTCGCTTGAATTTTGCGTTATCAATTGAAAATCGCGAAGGCTGACGAATAATGACGAAAACTGACGAATATGAGAGTGATTGAACATTGCTGGCTCTTAAATAATACAAAAAATAGTGGTCAGCAGTCAACTTCATGAGCAAACACTCTCATGTTTCGGCCATCTTTGATAACGCTTTTCAAAGTCGAGCTGGCAGTCCAGATGTATATATGTCAATGGCTACGACGGCTTGCGACTCTTGCATGCCTTACTATATATAAACAAATCCTTATATGTGACGAAATATAACAAATTCCAGTAGGCTTAATTTAACCATACCTTTTCCAAAATAGTTTGTCTATTCAAGATAAATACATTTAAACTTAAACGGCAAGCCTGGTCTATAGTGCTATGCTTGTTTACCAAATTGGCAGTATGCACTTCCATCTTCAAGCGATCGGGCTTTGGAGCATGCGCACAACAACCGGAACCCCAAAATTTAGGGCTTCCGGTTTTCTATTTCGCCAAAGCCAATGCCAATCTGAACCCGCGGATAGCCATTGCTCTGGGTACGAGATTGCATTTCCATTGGTGAGAGAAGGCAATTGATTGGCCAGACTTCAAATAACACAAACTTCAGAAGTTCCAACGATTCTCTGTCATCATATGGGGTGTGTGGATAAAAGTTGTGTGTGGTTTGACATTCTATGTAGTTTATTGAGTGAGATGAAGTCTCATGATGGCTTTACAGTCATGAATCTTCAGTGATAGTCATACTAACTTTGTTGTTTCCCACTAGTGTTAGCGGTTTTCTTCAACTAAATTGTTTCCATTCTTTCTAAATCACAGTTTGGAAATAATTCTTCTAGAAGATTCCGTCTTTTCAAATCTTCACAAATTGCACTAAACTGGACACCAAAGTCCATCAATGAATATTGTTTTCCCCCATCAACACCTAATGTATATCTCTGTGTGTGCATTGCGACTATCTTTCCATTCAGATCAAACACAGGCGAACCGCTAGTGCCAGAAAAAAGACTTGTGTCGTATGGGAGAAATGATTCGTCTCTTTCTCTCGACTGCAAAAAGTCTTCATTCGCCATGTGCAGGCCAGCAGACTGCTGCAAATCTGTATCATCTTCGTGCCTTCTTTGGCCTCCAATTCGTCGTCTATGCTCCTCACCCAATTGCTGAAATCTCGCTCGCCTTCCTTCAAATATCTGCCGCCAAGAATGAGTCATGACAACAACGCAGGTTTCCTGAAACATTTGTTTTTCTGCTGGATGACCAACGATGATAACCCGACCATCTTGTAATCGACGACTTCTGACAATTGTACCCAGACGAGCACGATTCGTTAAAGCTTCGCATTCTTTCAAACGTAAAAATTTATAATCTAGGTGAGGACCTTCAATCTGAGGATCCTTCTGCTCATCCACTTCCACCGTTTGAACGTTTTCGCGGTTTTCAAGGTCGAAAAAATCGAATGAAACAGTTATGGGCAGGCTCACACCTGG
Organism: Muricea muricata; assembly: GCA_963855995.1. Classification (NCBI taxonomy): domain Eukaryota; kingdom Metazoa; phylum Cnidaria; class Anthozoa; order Malacalcyonacea; family Plexauridae; genus Muricea; species Muricea muricata. Next base: position 26,317,215 of record OY979718.1, on the reverse strand, counting down.
ATGGTTGTTTCGTTCTGTGTTAAACATCATATAAACATGATGGTTGGTTATGACCAACGTATCTTTCACAAGCCAACATGTTCCAAACTGTCGTCCACATGAAATTTGTCCAATCGACTTCAGGCATAAATAAATATGCTGAAGCAATAGAGCAGGTACTTTGGTGGAGACATTCTTTGAAATGTCGTTTCTTGCGAAGGTGACAATCTGTTCATCGTCATCTACAGTAGTTCCGTTGTTCGTACGCAATTTTCCTTGATTTCGTCCGAGCAGGTTTTTGTAAGCTGAGGATTTAACATTTGTTGTCATGGTTTGCCGAATTTTCTCGGTTAACAGATCTTTGCTTGATGTTGGATGAGTATACACATATTTGGCAGAAAATGTTTTGATACTATTTTCCAGCTGAACCAAGTCTTCGTCTGCCAAACTTTTTGCTTTGCTCACGTCACATCCTTCTACAACAACTTCGTTTAACCATTCCACTGAAAAGATTAAAATGAGACTTATTTTCCCACCTTTAAGCGTGAAAAGCATGATGGATTTGGATGAGAATTACGTAACTCTTAGTCTCGAATTTCTGTGTTTAAAATCCCTATACATATATATCAATTAATAAATTATCGCGAGCTTTTCGCATATTGCTATACAGTTAAAATCAGATCCCAAAGTGCCCTTTTTCAAGATAAAACAAGGGGGTAATCTTTAATGTTTTAATGAAAAAGGTGCCCTTATAATGTGGTGCCCGTCCAACTTCACGTTGCTTCCTACGCCCTGCGTGAGCGCACGGACAACCTTTACCGAATCAGCTGTGTCTGTTGAAGAAGCAATAAAGCCATTGATCTTTACTGCAAAAGACATCACTATATCAATGCTGTATATAGGCTGTACACATACTGTTTTTGACACAGTATATGGAATAGACAATAGAGCCACTCAGTTGAAGTTTGTGTGTCCACGCATATCGCATTATGCATCTCATTACCATTATGCCAGCCAGTCAATTGCATTTTCTGGCCAATAAGAACGCTGAACTGGCTGGTGGCATCCAGTAAACTGCATAATGATAGGGCGCCGTGTTGCACGGCTGGGTGGCCCTACTATCCATTCCCTATAGTGTGACTTTGTCTTGGTGCAGCATAGATGCTGGTGGTCGATGGTCAGTAATTTTACTTCTCACGTGGATTCATGTTTGACTTGTGCATGAGATTTAACGTTCGCGGTTAACAATTTTACCGCTAAACATGCTGGTATCAGTTCATTGCAAACGTCAAACGACACCACTCAGTCAACAAACGTTGAGCGATTGAGGCATTGGGCAATATAAAGTTTGTGGGATCATACAAAAAGTGTCCTAGAACAGCATTTCAAATTTTTTGATACATCCCATGCTCCAAACACATGAAAACATATAGTATGCGGTGAGATACGAGTTTTGTTTCGCCCGACTACTGCACGTATAAATGTCTATAGTCATATATAATAAAAATACACAATTGCATGATTAATTGTAAATTCTAGCAGTCCATTCCTCGGCTTCTTCAAATTCCAATGTCTGTGTTTCGGTTCGAACGAGAGAATCTAATAAATAATAGTTATATTACGAGCGACGGATCTGTATGGGTATTTACAATTTTTAACCCCCCCCCCCCCCCACATATCTGTCGCTAGCATTATAACGTACTTGTGAAATGCATGATTAAACAGAATAATCAATGACATCAACTATGCATTAACTTTGATACAGATCGTCTTGCGTCACATTACTTTCTTGGGTTTACAAGTGCATATAGATGTGACTGAAATACTACAATGTAATTGCTAGATGGACTCATTAATTATTCATGATCTCACAAAGTTTTATATCATGTAGTGACTAAAATCATGTCACTGTGACGAAGACCTTCGAAAAACAGCAAGCGGATACTGTTCCCCATTGTTGGTATAAAACCGACGAACAGGCACTATCAAGTTATGATAAAATGAATGAAATAATAATTGATTTTACCTGGTGGTGCATTGATGGGCGGTGGTGTTTGATCTGTGGAGTTCTTATGCTCGTGCGTAGATTGATGGACGACATTTTCCAAATCTAAAGACGTATTTTCAAACAATGAATTTTGAGTTTTAATGTACATGGTGCAGTCAAATAGCACTCCTTAATACTTTTAAAGTAATTAGAGCGTGCATTTTAGATGAATTACATCTAACGAAAAAAGTTAAACCTTGATGGCCTCGTGTCTCCAGATGCAGTAAAACACTTACAACATGTATGGCAGTTACTTCCAAAGTCTGACTTGTCCCTTTGTTCGTTACGTTAACGTGAACTATTTTGCCTAGCTTGTTCCCATTTAATTCTAATTCAATTGCAAACTCATTAAGACCTCCATCGACACAGGTAAATATGTAAAACGGATGGTATCACGTCTTTTAATCAATCTTATGTGAACTTAGCCATATTCGAGAAGCAAAGCAATACGTTTCAAAGTGTCCAATTTCCCGCGATATTATCTCGTTAACGTGTAAGTATTTAATATGTTAACTCAGTTAACCCAACAATTTTCCTGTGGCTTTGGGGGTGTAGTGGTCAGACCACTGCCTTTCACCTCTAAGGTTCCGAGTTCGATCCCCAGTAAGGTAAACACGAACCCAGTCCTCATATGAAAAGAGTATAGTCAACGCTCTGCCTAAAGTCGTGGGTTTTCTCCGGTTCCTCCCACACGGAATGTTGAGAGGGTGGGATAGGTAACACGGGCCCACAGTAATTAGCCCACGCTGTTGTGGTGACCCTGCCCTTGTGGCGAAATTAATGAAATAAAATAAAATGTGTAAATTTACGTAATTATAAAGAAACAAAATGTATGTGGGTCGAACATATTTACCTGTTTCAACTTCTTTATCAGAAAATGATTGGGCTTTTCGTATTGATTCGATTGCAGATTCAGTATGTCCAATATAAAACATGGCAACACCTAAACCAGTAAGGGCTTTTACGTACAAAACATGATGACTGGATCCTGTTTCCGTAATCTCCAACGCCTTCTTGTACCATTCTATCGCCTTGTCATAATCACAATCTTTAGAATAACTTGATGCCAAAGTCAAGCACAATTTTCCTGACTTCTGAATTACAACCCATTTCATTTCTTCATCCTCCAATTTTCGTCCAAGAGATAAAGTGTGTTGATAAGATTCGATGGCTTTCTCGTATTGCGTCAATTCATAAAATATATCGCCGAGCTTAAGATAGACTTCTGCTTCTTCTTTTTCCTCTTTCTTTCTATATGACTGTCCTAGCCCTAGACATCCCTCTGTCTCGTTTGCCTTATCTTCTCGCTCTTTTGCAATTTCCAAGGCTTTTTCGTAATATTTAATTGCCGTTTGTTTCTGATTTATCTCAATATATAAATCACCTAACTCTACATATGCCTTTGCATCTTTTTCTCTATCATCTCGTTCTCTTGCAATTTTTAAGGCTTTTTCGTAATACTCAATTGCCGTTTGAATCTGATTTTTCTTTCTATATGAATGTCCTAGCCCTAGGCATGCGTCTGTTTCGTTTGCCTTATCTTCTTGTCCTCCTGCAATTTTTAAGGATTTTTCGTAATATTCAATTGCCGTTTGAGTCTGATTTATCTGAATATATGAATGTCCTAGCCCTAGGCATGCGTCTGTCTCGTTTGCCTTATCTTCTCGTTCTCTTGCAATTTCCAAGGCTTTTTCGTAATATTCAATTGCCGTTTGAGTCTGATTTATCTGAATATATGAATGTCCCAGCCCTAGGCATGCGTCTGTTTCGTTTGCATTATCTTCTCGTTCTCTTGCGATTTCCAAGGCTTTTTCGTAATATTCAATCGCCGTTTGAATCTGATTTATATTTCTATATGAATATCCTAAACCTAGGCATGCGTCTGTTTCGTTTGCATTATCTTCTCGTTCTCTTGCGATTTCCAAGGCTTTTTCGTGATATTCAATCGCCGTTTGAATCTGATTTATATTTCTATATGAATATCCTAAACCTAGGCACGCGTCTGTTTCGTTTGCTTTATCTATATCTTCTCGTTCTCTCGCAAGTTCCAAGGCTTTTTCGTAATATTCTATTGCCATTTGAGTCTGATTTGTCTGAATATATGAATATCCTAGCCGTAGGCATGCGTCTGTTTCATTTGCATTATCTCCTCGTTCTCTTGCAATTTCCAAAGCTTTTTCATAGTATTCAATTGTCGTTTGAATTTGATTTATATTTCTATATGAACGTCCTAGCCCTAGGCATGCGTCTGTTTCGTTTGCCTTATCTTCTCGTTCTCTTGCAATTTCCAAGGCTTTGTCGTAATATTCAATTGCCTTTTGAGTCTGATTTATCTGAATATATGATTGTCCTAGCCCTTGGCATGCGTCTGTTTCGTTTGCCTTGTCTTCTCCTTCCCTTGCAATTTCCAAGGCTTTGTCGTAATATTCAATTGCTGTTTGAGTCTGATTTATGTGAATATATGAATGTCCTAGCCCTAGGCATGCGTCTGTTTCGTTTGCCTTATTCTCACATTCTCTTGCTATTTCCAAAGCTTTTTCGTAATATTCAATTGCCATTTGAGTCTCATTTATCTTTCTATATGAATGTCCTAGCCCTAGGCATGCGTCTGTTTCGCTCGCCTTATATTCTCGTTCTGTTGCAATTTCCAAGGCTTTTTCGTAATATTCAATTGCCGTTTGAGTCTGATTTACCTGAATATATGAATGTCCTAGCCCTAGGCAAGCGTCTGTTTCGTTTGCCTTATCTTCTCGTTCTCTTGCGATTTCCAAGGCTTTTTCGTAATATTCAATCGCCGTTTGAATCTGATTTATATTTCTATATGAATATCCTAAACCTAGGCATGCGTCTGTTTCGTTTGCATTATCTTCTCGTTCTCTTGTGATTTCCAAGGCTTTTTCGTAATATTCAATCGCCGTTTGAATCTGATTTATATTTCTATATGAATATCCTAAACCTAGGCATGCGTCTGTTTCGTTTGCTTTATCTTCTCGTTCTCTCGCAAGTTCCAAGGCTTTTTCGTAATATTCTATTGCCATTTGAGTCTGATTTGTCTGAATATATGAATATCCTAGCCGTAGGCATGCGTCTGTTTCATTTGCATTATCTCCTCGTTCTCTTGCAATTTCCAAAGCTTTTTCATAGTATTCAATTGTCGTTTGAATTTGATTTATATTTCTATATGAACGTCCTAGCCCTAGGCATGCGTCTGTTTCGTTTGCCTTATCTTCTCGTTCTCTTGCAATTTCCAAGGCTTTTTTGTAATATTCAATTGCCTTTTGAGTCTGATTTATGTGAATATATGAATGTCCTAGCCCTAGGCATGCGTCTGTTTCGTTTGCTTTATCTTTTCGTTCTCTTGCAATTTCCAAGGCTTTTTCGTAATATTCAATTGCCCTTTGAGTCTCATTTATCTTTCTATATGAATGTCCTAGCCCCAGGTATGCATCTGTTTTGTTTGCTTTATCTTCTCGTTCTCTTGCAATTTCTAAGGCTTCTTCATAGTATTCAATTTCTTTTTGAGTCTGATTTTTCTTTCTATATAAATAGCTTAACTGTATGCATGCGAGTTTTTTAAAAACTTTGCCTTCTCGTTCTCTTGCAGTTTCCAAAACTTCTTCGTAATATTCAATTGCCGTTTGAGTTTTTTTTATCTGAACATATAAATTGCCTAACCGTTTGTATGAGTTTGCTTCTTTTTCCTTATCTTCTCGTCCACTTGCAATATCCAAGGCTTTTTCGTAATATTCAATTGCTGTTTGAATTTGATTTTTCTTTCTATATGAATGTCCTAGTCCTAGGCATGCGTCGCTTTTGCTTGCCTTATCTTTTCGTTCTCTTGCTATTTCCAGAGCTTTTTCGTAATATTCAATTGCCGTTTGAATCTCATTTTTCTTTCTATATGAATGTCCAAGCCCAAGGCATGCGTCTGTTTCGCTCGCCTTATATTCTTGTTCTCCTGCAATTTTTAAGGATTTTTCGTAATATTCAATTGCCGTTTGAGTCTGATTTATCTGAATATATGAATGTCCTAGCCCTAGGCATGCGTCTGTCTCGTTTGCCTTATCTTCTCGTTCTCTTGCAGTTTCCAAGGCTTTTTCGTAATATTCAATTGCCATTTTAGTCTCATTTATCTTTCTATATGAATGTCCTAGCCCCAGGTATGCGTCTGTTTTGTTTGCCTCTTCTTCTCGTTCTCTTGCAATTTCCAAGGCTTTTTTGTAATATTCAATTGCCTTTTGAGTCTGATTTATGTGAATATATAAATGTCCTAGTCCTAGGCATGCGTCTGTTTCGTTTGCCTTATGTTCTCGTTCTCTTGCAATTTCCAAAGCTTTTTCGTAATAAAAAATTGCCATTTGAATCTTATTTTTCATTCTATATGAATGTCCCAGCCCTAGGCATGCGTTTGTTTCGTTTGCCTTATCTTCTCGTTCTCTTGCAATTTCCAAGGCTTTTTCGTAATATTCAATTGCCGTTCGAGTCTGATTTATCTGAATACATGAATGTCCTAGCCCTAGGCATGCGTCTGTTTCGTTTGCATTATCTTCTTGTTCTCTTGCGATTTCCAAGGCTTTTTCGTAATATACAATCGCCGTTTGAATCTTATTTTTCTGTATGTACGAATGCCCAAGCCCTAGGCATGCGTCAGTTTCGATTGTTTTATCTTCTTTCTCTCTTGCAATTTTCAAGGCTTTTATGTAATATTTAATTGCCATTTTAGTCTCATTTATCTTGTTATATGAATGTCCTAGCCCTAGGCATGCGTCTGTTTCGTTTGCTTTATCTTTTCGTTCTCTTGCAATTTCCAAGGCTTTTTCATAATATTCAATTGCCATTTGAGTCTCATTTATCTTTCTATATGAATGTCCTAGCCCCAGGTATGCGTCTGTTTTGTTTGCTTTATCCTCTCGTTCTCTTGCAATTTTGAAAGTTTTTTTGTAATATTCTATTGCCTTATGAATCTTATTTATGTGAATATATGAATGTCCAAGCCCTAGGCATGCGTCTGCTTCTTTTGCCTTATGTTCTCGTTCTCTTGCAATTTCCAAAGCTTTTTCGTAATAAAAAATTGCCGTTTGAATCTTATTTTTCATTCTATATGAATGTCCCAGCCCTAGGCATGCGTCTGTTTCGTTTGCCTTATCTTCTCGTTCTCTTGCAATTTCCAAGGCTTTTTCGTAATATTCAATTGCCGTTTGAGTCTGATTTATCTGAATATATGAATGTCCTAGCCCTAGGCATGCGTCTGTTTCGTTTGCCTTATCTTCTCGTTCTCTTGCAATTTCCAAGGCTTTTTCGTAATATTCAATTGCCGTTTGAGTCTGATTTATCTGAATATATGAATGTCCTAGCCCTAGGCATGCGTCTGTTTCGTTTGCCTTATCTTCTCGTTCTCTTGCAATTTCCAAGGCTTTTTCGTAATATTCAATTGCCGTTTGAGTCTGATTTACCTGAATATATGAATGTCCTAGCCCTAGGCAAGCGTCTGTTTCGTTTGCCTTATCTTCTCGTTCTCTTGCAAATTCCAAGGCTTTTTCGTAATATTCAATTGCCGTTTGAATCTGATTGCTCAGTCTGTAAGCATGTCCTAACTGAAGATTTGATTCGTTTAATCTTATTCCGTCTCCTGCTTCGTCAGCCAGTTTTAGAGCTTTTTGAAAATTTTCAATTGCTGCTGGAAAATTTTCTTTTCTCATATACGAGTGGCCCAAACTAAGCTTTGCTAGAAGCTGTCTTTTCTTTTGAAGCTGATTTCCCATGATTAACTCTTTTATTTAAATTGCATGGTTTTTGTCCTTGCAGATGAAAGGAGAAACATGTTATTTTTGAGAAAACTTGGTCGTATTTTATTGAAAATAGTGAATCTGATTTTTCTTTACACGTTTTACATAGTTTGCCGATTATGATCTACCTATTCTTAAACACGAGATCCATGATATGAGTGTGGCCAGGCAGCTCGTCGGCCAAAGAAAAGTGACCTTTTTAAAAGTTAAGTGCTCCGTGCCCGTTTTTCATGTTCGTATCCCCCGCTGAAAGATTTTCTGGTATTAAATATTTTTTTCCGCTTAGACTGTGGCCCACCAGGTAAAAAGGTGGCTACAAATATATTTTCGTCGTACCAATCTGGGAAGCACTTGCTTTGTGATTTACTTGAAAGACATATAGATACATTACAGCCAAAAACGTTGCAAGCGAAAAACTTTCGAGATACCGAGAAAATGGATGATTTGTGATTATTATCTATTAAATTGTATTACAATAAAAACGTGAAATGTGCTATTCAATGATGGCAAAAGCGACTGCATTATCAGAAAGAGAAAAAACTGCATTTGTAACTCCCAAGCAGTTTTTTCATTGTTCAAATAGTTTTTGTGTTATGCGTTGTGAAACACCAATTTTAAAGCTATTATACCCAGTTTTATATGTGCAACTTTGGTTCAATTCTCCGATAAAAAGTCAAACAAATAACTCGAAAACTTTTCCAGGAATTAAAAGCTGTTCAGGTGTATTACAACCATTTGCAAGCTACCGTTCACCGTGCATTCAAAACAACGTTTTAAAAAGTTATGAAGAGCATGTTAGTCAGTCGAAACTTATTAGTTTCAGCTGTCAAACTTGTAAGTTTTGAACGCGTAACTTGTAGTTTTGTGCGCGTAACTTGAAGTTTTGGTGCCGTAACTTGTAGTTTTGATGCCATAACTTGTAGTTTTGATGCTATAACTTGTAGTTTTGATGCCGTAACTTGTAGTTTTAATGCCGTAACTTTTCGCTTTGTGATTCCAAAATGATCAATATTGCAACACATATACAGTAGCGGAAATTCAGTTGAAGAGGTTTCAACTGAATTTCCGCTACTGTATATGTGTTGCAATATTCATCATTTTGGAATCACAAAGCGAAAAGTTACGGCATCAAAACTACAAGTTACGGCATCAAAACTACAAGTTATGGCATCAAAACTACAAGTTATGGCATCAAAACTACAAGTTACGGCACCAAAACTTCAAGTTACGCGCACAAAACTACAAGTTACGCGTTCAAAACTTACAAGTTTGACAGCTGAAACTGATAAGTTTCAACTGACTAACATACTATTCATAACTTTTTAAAACGTTGTTTTGAATGCGCGGTGAACGGTAGCTTGCAAATGGTTGTATATGCACTTTTTTGTGCTCTCTCTGACGATGGCAACTGTTTGTATTAAATGCAAATTTCACATTTTTTGGGCTAACACATCTTATTAATTAATAGAAGATGATCCAAATCATCTGCTTTGTTAATGTTTGTAAGTTTTTTTTCTTGGGAGTCTTTGGAGCGTTTATATTATGTCTTTCAAATTAAGCAAAAAAACTAAGTTATTCATGGATGCTACGGAACTGAGGGGAATATCAGCTGATTCAATTCTATAGACTTTCGCATTTATAGTACGAGATTTGCTACATATACGACCGAATAAGCACTTACCAGATCGATCAATAGAAAATCAATGGCACACAGCGACAAAAACAAACGACTTCACGTCTCCTTATTTGATGAACTCCAGAGATCGCCAAACTGGTCACAATTTTAATGCAGCAACACTGCAGTAGGTATACAATTAATATTTGTACGAAGTACAAAAAAGAACTGAACCAAATGAGTAAAATAAAGACGGTGTATAGCCAGTGTCTTCCAAACTTCGGCAGCGATGTGTTTTAGAGAAGCGCGAGAGCGAATTTCTAAAACTCAGCGTGATGCTGACTGAAACACGAAGTCGCTTCTATTTATACTTTCATTAATCATGCAGTCTTTATAATCTTGATGTATCCAGTGGTGATGTATAATAGTTTCGGACGATGATTTACAAACGTTCCCCAATAATGATGTCAGCTAGGCGAGAGTTGACTGTAAAACGAATACAAACGGTTGATATTATACAGAAAAGTATTTATCTGGTTCGAGATCAAAAAACCAACGGAAGCAATACATGCATGCACACTTCCATGATGAAGTGTAAGAGCACTATAAGCAGTCATACGTACATATTGACTGCAGCAAACCTTACTGAAACATGAACATTGGGCAAACAAAATCTGCCAGTTTTTATAGAAATCGAGATTTAGCAATTGCAAGAAGCAATTTTTGAGGCGAAGTCAATTTCTAAAACTCAGTTGGATATGATTTAATTTAGTGACTCTTCACTTCCTTTTCAAACTCGTTCCGCTTTTTACTTTGTGGAATTTTCTGCTTTGGTTTTAATCGATCTTCGCAGAAAGGTGCAGAACTTTGGCTGGCATTAGTATTTTTTTAAGCAATTAATACATGTATTTTTCAGGAATGAGAAAAGTAGATCATAAGATAAATTAAGCAATAGGGAAATAGAGTTGCCGTTTGTCACCAACGCTGATCAAATTAACTATAAAAACCTGTATCATAACTAAACAATGAAGAAGAATGAAACACATTATAACATTCACACAATTCTAGCCTATATATTATGTTAACTTCTTATAACCAATTTGAAAAAATCTTAGCTGCTTGTGATATGCACCCTTGTTAATTATCTATCGCGATACAAGCAACAAAAGCAACCAAATTTCTGTTCTCTCTCAACTTCAGTTGAATTAGCCTGTATCATATTGCAATCCAAAGCAGCTAGCATAGAAGAAAATTGAGAATACACAACTGCAACTCCGACAGATATATATGGTATTGGAAACAATATTTTATAACAATTTCAGCATTACGACACATAAATTTCTATATGTAGAATCCCAAGTTTTTACATTTCTGGCGATAAACAATGTACTGGTATATTCGCTTATTTGCTGAGACTCAAAATTAGTAGAGCAATGTAAACTTGTGTCAATTGCATTAACTGTCGGATGTATGGTACTAGACTTGCTGCATATATCAACCAATAAGCACTTACCAGATAGATCAATAGAACTTCAATGACACAGAGCAACAAAAACCAACAACTTTACGTCTCCTTGTGATGAACTGTATAAATCACCATTCAACAAACTGGCTGTAGCCTGACTACAGCAATGGATGCATTTTATACGAAATTGATAGAATAATTCTGAACGAAATGAGTAAAATAAGGACAGTGTACAGCCAGTCTTAAGCTTCGTCAGCAATATGTTTTAATTAACAAAGCGCGAGACCCATTTTCTAAAATTCAGCGCGATTATGTCATTGAAAATGAGATCAGAAAAACAACGGAAGCAATACACCCTTCCGTGATGAAGTGTAATGAGAGCACTATAAGCAATCAAACATATTGACTGCAGCAAACCCTACTGAAACATAGCTAAACATTGCATGGGTAAACAAAATCTGCCAGTCTTTATAGAAATCGAGGTTTAACAAGAAGCAATTTATGTTTTGAGACGAAGTCAATTTCTAAAACTCAGTTGGATATGCATGATTTAATTTAGTAATTTGCACTTCAATAGCACTTAGGCGGGTTTTCCTTGAGGTTATTGTCCTCACCACCAAGCCTCGTATTGACGCATACGTTCTCTTTAGTCTTTACATGAAAGTGAGACTTGGTGGTGAGGACAATAGCTTTAGGGAAAACCCGCATAAGTGCTATTCCTTTCCAAATTTGTTCCGCTTTTTACTTTGTGGGATTTTTCCGCTTTGGTTTTTATTGATCTTCACAGAAAGGTGTAGAATTTTGGCTGGCGTTAGTACTTTTTAAGCAATTAATGCATGTATTTTTCGGGAATGAGGATAGGAGATCATAAAATAAATTTTGGCTACAGGGAAATAGAGTTGCCGTTTGTCACCAACGCTGATCCTAAAAATCTGTATCATACCATAAACGATGAACAAGAATGAAACACATTATAACGCTCACACAGTTCTAGCCTATATTACGTTAACTTCTTATAACGAATTTGAAAGGATTGTCTTTACGCTAGCTGCTGATATGCACCCTAGTTAATCATCGCGATTACGCGATAAGCAACAAAAACAAAACAAATTCCTGTTCTTTGTCAAATTCAGTTAAATTGGCCTTTATCATATCTTAGTCCAAAGTAGCTAGCATAGAAAGAAAATGAGAGTACACAACTACAACCCCGTCAGATATACTGGTATCTTGTCCGGTTTTGTAACAATTTCAGAATCCCAAGTTTTTATATGTTTATTATTCGTTTACGATATTCGTTTATTTGCCGAGACTCAAAATTAGTAGAGCAATGTAAACTTGTGTCAATTGCATTAACGTGCACACACAGCGACAAAAAACCAACAACATTATGCCCTAATATAGTGAACTGTAGAGATCACCAAACTGGCTGTGCTTGACTACAATAATGAATGCACTTATTCATACTCAAAGAGGAACGAAATGAATGAAATAAGAACGTTTAATATGTTGTGTTTTCTACAGTTCGACAGCAACAGCTGTGAGTGATGTGTTTTAATGAAGCGAGACCAAATTCTAAATACCGGCGGGATATTTTTTCAGTGTGAGATATATTTTTAATTGAAATAATGTCAAATATGCGTGAGTTATTTGCCCCACTATATACAAGGAATTTTTCTGCTTTTCTTCTCTCAAGTATAGCCAATGCATCTATCCAAAATTTGGGCTGAACAATTGCTACAGTTTCGTTGAGGTTTGTGAAAAATTTCCCCTCCTTTCATCTGCTATTACCACTTCTCTGTTTTTTTTTGGCTTCTTGCTTGAATCTTTGTTTTAGTTTCTTTACTTTGTTTATGATGTTGGTAAATATGCACCAAAAAGGTTTTGCGAGTTACAATATTACCATTCTCGCAAAAACTCGCAAAACCTTTTTGGTGTACTGCGTCTTTCTGAAAACAAAAGATCGAGTATTTAAATAAAGGGAAAACAGTGCATGTTATTACTGCAGAACGTGAAACTAAGAAATATCAAACCACTATTACCGTTGCGAAAGTTTTTTTTAAAAATGAATATTTACAAAAAAATTGCTTAATTACTGTTATTTCGCCGGCATAAACGGCCCTTTTCTGGGAGATTTGGAATTTTCAAGGGCTGTAGACGAATTTTTTCTCCTTCCCAAATATTCAACAAGGCAAACGTGGCACAATCTGGCCAGACAATGCCTCTGTGTTTTTTCTCGTTATTTTTGCGCTGACATTATTTTTTGTAATTTTTTCCGCCGCTTTGAAAAAGAAAGTAAGCATGCGCGTAGCGAAGGAATTTTTGCACTGGTTTTTTTTACCCGTGCCGAGACGGGTAGAAAAAAAAGGTCCAGGTGCCTAAAACTACCAGACCCGAGCTATTTACATTTGAAAATTTACCTAGGCCGTGCCATAAAAAAGCGACACGATCGTGTCTTGCTATCAAGACCCTCCTAGCTGTTCATTTAAAATTTCCGTACTTAATTAATCAACGTAATTGTATATCTTTTAGTGTGCAAAATTTCCACTATCCTGAAAGTAGTTATGTGACGCACATTCCTCTTAAAAGTTTCTTAATTTGAGGACAGATGACTACGCGAAACATGACGGGTGCTTTATCTTGATTCTCAACATAGCAAGATTTAATGCTGAACAATTTCGCGTGTTGGACTGCATTTGTTTCGCTGTGGGACGTACTAAAATATTAATGGTTCTTTCAAATTTTTGTTATAATTAGTCATTAAAAGCTTTTTGCTGTCATAGCAAGATGCAGGTGTATTGTAGTAGATATTACTAGGCACCGCAATTAAAATCTTTTTAAAAAATCGAGCTTTCATCCTTCGAACGCGTTTTCCCTATATGTTTATCAGACAATTTGGCAATAGACACTCAACAGAGCAATTCGCGTGGCGCATGGAGACGTAGCACTTCGAAAAGTGGGGGACACAAAATAACCAGAAATTTCCGAGTGAGGCATCTTATACTCCTTAAACAATGTCGTAGTCCTCAGTATATATACGACTTTTTAAATGCTATTGAAAATTATTTTATGTTCCCTTTTCCTAAAAACCTATTTGTAGTAATGTTTACCATATCCTTAGCATTTATCCGGAGTCTTTTTTCAAGCGATACCGTAAATTATAACGGGATATTTTGAGCTGCACAGTGTTGTTAAATTAGCTATCCAGAATACATGATATGTCAGCAAACATGAGCAAACTACACCACGAAATTTCAGCGACATTTTTTGTATACTTGTGTGTGATATATAGCTTTGCGATTAAGTATGTTCTGAACAATATATACGTGCAAGTTTAAAAGTTTGACTAAGTTTTGCAATCAGCCTTCTACCAATTGTAAACCTGAATCCTAAAAATTTGAAATACAATTGTAGTTGCAAACAAGTTATAAGCATTAGCTGGGGTTTTTTTTATTCACCACTTATTTGCCCTTAGTTCGTGCACTGTTCTTCGCCAACGGAGCTGAATTTGTATAGGGTTATGGACTAAATAAAATTTAATCTGTAGAAACTTCACGTCTCGTCAGTGTGTTTTACAATGCTAAAGAAAAATTCAAGCAGAAACGAGAGCGACTACGACTTCTGCGCACGCCATCAAACCTCGTAGTCGTAGCCGTGGTCAGATCCAAAGCTCTCTAATAATGCGTTGATTGTGAAGACGTAAACATTTTCCATGAAAACAAGTATTAAGGACATCTTGTGCCAATGTGCATAGTAAAAATCAATGTACCAATATATTCTATATTAACCACTTTGGGCATTTTCCTCCATGTTAACTAAAAAATTGTCTGGTTCCTTAAAGGTTTTCAAAAAATTGAAATACAAAAACATTAGATTTTTAAAAAATCCATTTGCAGAAAATTTTCTTCTTCCAGAAGCTATTAGCAAATAAAATCTAACTGGATTTGCATGTATATACTTCTTACGTAAATTGTGCTTCTTTGTGTTCACTGACCGTGAAATCGACCCCCCCAAAAGAAAAACACTGATAAATGAATATTAACCCCCCCCCCCCCCAACTGCACGCATTGATCTTTTTGGGCAACAATGATACATCAAGATTGACGGGCTTTTAGCAGACTATTTCTAAAATAATGTCAAACTGTGCATGTAAAAAATTTTGACGTTGGCCATTAACTTTTAGTTAGACTCATTTACTCATTAGTAAGTTAGACTCATAGTTAGACTTTTAGTTAGACCTGTTCATTTAAAATTTCGCTGCTTAATTCAATCAACGTCATTGTATATCTTTTAGTGTGCAAAATTTCCACTATCCTGAAAGTAGTTATGTGACGCACATTCCTCTTAAAAGTTACTTTTAAAAGCTTTTTGTTTTTATAACAATATGCAGGTATGTATGGTAGTAGATATTAGGCGCCGCAATTAAAACTATGTATGACGCATATTCAAGTTTTCTCAGTCAAATGTTAGTTCAGCCCAATGTAGGCGGCAGATGACAACGAAACATGAATGGGGTTTTATCTCCTCGATTGCTCCTTAAAATGTTACCCTTATCCTTGCTCATTCCTAACATAGCAAGATTTAACGCTGGACAATTTCGCGTGTGGGACTGCATTTGTGCCGCTGTGGGACGTACTAAAATATTAATTGTTTATTTTAATTGTTATGCAGTTGTCTCTAAAAGCTTTTTGTTGTCGTAGTAAAACACAAGCATGTAAGTTAGAGTTAAATACCGAGAAGGAGGGATGTATGTCATGTACAACCCCCGAGGACGCGCAGCGTCCGAGGGCTGTATATGACATACATCCCTCCTTCTCGGTATTTAACTCTAACATATTATAGGTGCCACAGGTAATGTATAAATATACAGTATGTGACGCATATTCAAATCTTCTTAAATGTTACTTTAGGCCAATTTAAGCGACAGATGTGCACGAAACATGATCTGGGCTTTATGACCTCGATTGTCCCTTAAAATGTTAAATCTTATTCTCTTGCTGATTCTCAACATAGCAAGATTTAACACTGACGAAAGTCGGGTGCGGGACTGCGCAGCGTGTGAGAAGTATACTGAAATAACAATTGTTTTTTAAATTTTAATTATATATGAGTTGTCTCTAAAGTCTTTTTGGGTAGTACAAATTACAGATATCAATAATACATATAATAGGTGCCGCGGATATAAATGTATGCGATGCTTAATTATCCAAATTTTCTTAAATGTTATTTCAGTTTAACTCAGACGGCTAGACGGCGGATGACTACGAAACATGATGGGTGCCTTATGCAGTATACCCTCGATTACTCCTTAGAATATTAACCTTATCCTTGTTAATTCTCAACATAGCAAGATTTAAAGCAGAACAATGTCGCGTGCGGGACTTTCGGATCGTGAGTCAAGGTTAGTGTAGCATATAAATTGATATGATAATCTTATATAGAAATATATGTAAGATACTGAAAACTACGTACGTATACTGAAACGCTCAATTGCAAGATGGAAAGCCCATTTCTTTTTTGAAACTGAAAATTTCGGTTTTTAGTGAAATATATTTTGGAATTAAAACCGTTGGAAGAAGACGTAACAAAACGCCGAGAAAACACTAAATTTAGAGAAACCAAAAAGCATGCACTTTCAAGAAACTTTTGGCAAACGATGTAAGAAATTTAACTGAAATGAATTAAATTGAATAAAATTCACATTGTACATGTCAAAACTATCAAATGATAAATTACTGCGTTACCTTGTGCATATTAGATTTATTTCCCGTGACAGTATTGTGGAACTGATAACATAGTGGCCGTCGGCACTCCTAAACTTCCTTGTGCAGAACTGCTACGTTTCAATCCCCCTATTTCAACCGCATTCACTGCATGTCAAGATGTCAATCCAGATACATTTTCTAGCCCCATCTCTTTCAAAAACTTTCTAAAACGCAGATACTTAGTCTTAGAACTTCTTCATTCAGCATATGATGTTGAACTATCCTGCTGTTGGTGCGTGACTGTCCTTGTCACAAAGAATAGCACCGATAAATTTGTGTTTTAGTAGACCATCTTTAAGCATTTGTGTGTAACTTGTCTGTGTGTGTTTCGTGTGTAAGCGTGCGTATGTGTACTATGTATATATAATTGTACCTATAGTTTACCAGCGTAAAAACACTATTGGCGCTTTTGTCACCAAATTGCGATTGCCGCAATTAACCGAAAAACACATAAGCCAATCAGACAAAGTCAGTGTTCTATTAGTCCTGCTAAAGCAAGTGAACTTTTCGGGGAATACTTCCGTTTACGTGTGCTTCGGTTATTTCAGG
Source organism: Muricea muricata (assembly GCA_963855995.1). NCBI lineage: Eukaryota > Metazoa > Cnidaria > Anthozoa > Malacalcyonacea > Plexauridae > Muricea > Muricea muricata. The sequence goes on along the minus strand of OY979718.1, from coordinate 26,300,012 downwards.
TTATTTTGACTGTGTGAATAGCTTCAACTAAAAAAGATGTGAGCCCCCCCCCCACACACACACACACACTGTCAATCTTTCGTGACCGTGTTATGTATTTCATACATATTTGCAACATCTTTAACTCCGTTTTTACAGATGGTCCACCTTTGCCCCTGAAGGAGATTATTTCTAATCACACTGTGGAACCAAGCACCCAAGTAAACTGTAATTATCTTTGCTACAAAGAACCCAGATGTGTTGCGTTTAACTTCAGAACGAAAACCGATGAGAAGCAGCCGGTAAACTGTCAACTTACTAACACCACTAGCATGAAAACTAATAAAACGCCGGGGGACTGGACACTATTTCAAGATGTTGAAGCTGTACGGATATTAAAGATGTTCGTAATCAGTCAGTTTCTAATGAAAATAATGTATCTAGGCCTACATGTACAATGGGTAAAACTTAACATGATATATACGAATATAGACTGCATACCCAATTCTAGTGGCAGTGATAACCTATTTGTGCAGTGATGAAAAAAAATGGGCTGTGATAAGTATGAAATGTGCCGAGGCAAATTTTTGATTGCTGTTTCTAACGGTATTAATTTAAAATTAAAAAAACAACAAGACTAAATTAAGTGCCATGCAGGAGGTGAACAACAGTATATACGTTTAGTTTTTCAGACAAAAGTTATTAAGCAGGTGCATGGACTTTCCTCCTTAATTTGTAGTGATAGAAGGTATTATGGATTGTTTAGTCAAAGTTTAATTAACAAAAAGTGTAGCATTTTTTTCAGTGGCCTAGAGCTATGCTATATATTTGAACCTTTGTCATCACCTACCTATATTGACTTAAATTTGAGTATGTATTTCCATGTAAACCTACTGCTTTCACGAGTTTACTCATCGGTTCAAAAGAAAATTAATATTTGAAAAAATTTATACATGCTTGTTGTTGCCTAGTTCGTAAAACGCGCATCCAATGCCCCCCTCCTGTATAGTTATTAATTGCCACGATAGAGCAGATGTTGTTCTACGTGTTGAAATTTCTTTGTTATTTTTTAGGCAATGAATGAAGGTAAGAAAAGTTCTGACCTCCGTCATTTATACCATACTCGATAATGCATTATCATTAACTAATGTTATACGAAATGACTGCGAAATATTTTTCATGGCAAGAACAGCGTTCTTACTTATACAATTGCGTACAGAATTTGTCAATAAAAGATACTGAATTCATCGCACACATCATTAATTACAATTATATTTATACCAACACTATAAAGTAAAACAGTGTTTATTTAACTTAAAGGACCTTCACCACCGAGTACGTGTACAAAAATACGAGAACAAGACACCAGTGTAACTAGTGGAAACTACGTCATCACCCCTAACGACAGCACGTCTAATACTGTTGTCGTCTATTGTGATATGACCTCAAAGAATGGCACTGGTGTGACAGTGATTGGACATGACAGTGAATCAAGGACTCAGGTATGGGATCAGGCGGCCAGCTAAGCAGTGGGTTGAGCTTGTTACCCTAATTTGAGGGTATATACCCTGTAGTGTAAACATTTGACATCCGAACTCATCCACACGGCCGTACCTAGAACCGTAATAGGGCGGGGGTGTTTATTCATATATTCATGCTCTGGACGACGACTATCCGTTTTCAAATCAAATTGAAAAGAAACTCGTCGGACAGGGCATGAATATATGAATATACACCCCCCCCCCCTTCCCCATTAACGCTCTAGCTACGCCTCTGTTTGTCTGCGTCACCCAAGGCAAAGTGAGGGAGAGCATACTGGATTATAACAAATACCACACATTCACAATCACTTCTACAGAGTGGGACAAAAGAAAACTGATGCCCTTTCAAATTCAAATTAGCTGCGAATTTCATTACGGATTATTCCCATGGGTTATTGTTGTCTAGTTTCTGACTTGGTCTTGTTTCTGACAAATCTTGCACGAGTAGAATTATGCATTTTAACTTCCACATGCAGGGAATTAGATTTTGTTTTACATCAACGTTTGTCAAATTGCAAGAATGCAATGATATTAGTTTGAATTTCAATAGTGTCGTATTTTTTTTACTCACCCTGTACTGTGTACTAAGTCACGATCTGTTCTCTCTAGATCCATGGAAGGAAACCGTAATGAAATTCGCGGCTAATTTTAATTTGAAAGGGCATCAGTTTTTTTTACTCACCCTGTATAGCTTTATCCGCTGTTGCAACTTTTGCAAAGCAGTAGACATAGGCTTTGTCCATTGGGGGTGGATAGTACTTTTTCCACAATATTTGATTGGTTGGGGATAGTGATTCATCTCAAAATGAAAACAGAAATAAGATCTTCTCTTTGGAGTTAGCATCGCTTTTCATCCAGTTACAATTTGCACTATTAACGTCCACTGTCTCGACAAATATTTTTTAATAAACTTTAAATCTTATTCAACTGTAGGTGAATGGCTTTGAAGATCCTGGCTCCTACAGCCGGAAGGTTAAGTATAACATTAGCATTGAGCAGGTAGTTACAATAATAGAGCGTTCTCAGAAATGTGAACAATTTATACGATATGAATGTAATATGGCTGGGTTATGGTTTCATGAACCTTTCTCGTGGTGGGTGTCCCGAGATGGCGCGAAGATGGCGTATTGGGGAGGAGCTCCACCCGGTAGCTCGAATTGTAAATGTGGAATAACCAACAGTTGTCGAGTTAGTAGCAGACGATGTAACTGCGACTCGGATGATAATATTTGGACTGAAGACAGTGGCTACCTTACAGATAAAGACACACTGCCTGTTACGGAACTGAGATTTGGAGACACTGGTTTTTATCATTATGGTCTAGATGAAATGGGTTACCACACTCTAGGGGCGCTTCGTTGCTGGGGATGATTGACATTGGAATTTGACTATTTCACATCACTTTGTAGAGAGCGATAAATACGTACTCAGTCATGATAACTCTATCGTTTATTGTTAAACATTGCACATAACGGAATGTAGAGTCGATATATATACATATAATTACGTTAACAACATATAGTTTTGATTTATATGCTCCAAGGCATAGGATAGTTTTTGCCCCAACACTACTTTTTCCCCATGGGAATAAACCGTAAAGAAATTTGCGACTAGTTTGAACATGAAAATTTTTTTACTCACCCTGTACCTCATGGGGCTATATTTTCTAACCAAACTTCACAGTTTTTCCAAATTAAGGATGCTCTTTCCAGCTGTACTAATATAAAATTACTGATTTCATAAGTTTGTCACTAATATAGTAATGTATTCCAGCTAAATTTTTAACGTCGTTCATTTAACACACAACTCATATTCTAGTGAAATATCTTAACACATCAACTTTTGACGTGCACATGTATGTGTGTGCCAGTATGTGTGTTAACTGTTGGATTAATTAGCATGTCCAGCAGGCTAGATAAAATAAAAGAATAGAACAGAACGTGTAAAAAATCTATATATAAGAATGATATACCTAAATTTCAAACTAAATGTTCAGAAAATACACTAAACATTATCTTTAGCACTTTATCATCATTCGTTGTAAAAGTTCTAAATAATCTTTGCAAGATCTGTGGAGAGCTTGTTTAAAAACGATTTAAACGAAGTCATCCCAAAAAATATTGTTCTCGTCGTTGTTTAAACATTTGTCTGTTCAATTCTCATTTAAGACAATAGTCATGGTGAAATGATTTTATGTTTTTGTGTGCCTTTGTCGCACTGCCAACACTGGTAGGATTAGTTAATTATTTTTAACCCTTCGGACAGTTTACTACGGTGCTTCATCACCATACCCAGATCTCTCCCCACACACTCCCATTTGGCTTTTTTCCCAACCTCGTTCCCAGGGTCTTTTCTAAAATGGAGGAAGGGAAAAGGCCATGGAAAAGACCCTAGCACCGGCTAGCATCCTCTGCATTTCATCAACCGATCCGAACGTTGTATTCCAACAAAATTGCTGGTTACAACGTTTGATAATTTCAGTAGTTACTGGAATTGTCACTTCATGCATATTAAATGAACCCTGACCCAAACCCCAACCCTGATCCTAACCCTAACAATCCCAATAATTTATTGGAAACAATAATTTTATTGGGATACAACGTTCGGATCGGGTGATTTCATTGGTTTATTTTGGTCTATTACCTCCCACATTTTCTTCCAAACCGTATATAGCATAGAAAAAATACTAGTAAACAAGTTTCCAACATTTGACGTCTTACTTAGGCGCTGCATAACGCAAATTTTTCTGAACACTTCAATGTATGTGTTGGCCATTTTAGAAAAATATTTTGCATTTTGTTTTAAAAGCCAGCTGGTGCCAGAGCCTTTTCCTTCCTTAAACTGCCCTGGGTATCCCTTTCAGGGTTTCCACTTTTACAGCACAAAATTTCCTGTTTTGCTCATAATTTTTCCTCATTTTAAACGAAATTTCCTTCATCAGTTTTGAAAATTTCCTTAAAATTTCCTTCTTGTAATAAAGTCATTTATGAAGGGCTAAACGGAGTTAAGTTTCGTGGTATGCCATGCTAGTGCGGCAAACTGGCATGTAAACAGGCAGACACTCGTGGCCATTCGGATTCCAAGACAACTATCAACACTCGACTTGGTCAAACATGTGGTTTAAAATCACTAAACTACAGAGTGAGTAAAAAAAAACTGATGCCCTTTCAAATTCAAATTAGCCGCGAATTTCATTACGGAACTTTAAGTATTCCCATAGGTATACAGAGAACAGATCGTGACTAAGTACACAGTGCAGGATGAGTGTAAAAACTGATGCTATTGAAATTCAAACTAGCAGCATTTCATTCTTGTAATTTGACAGACGTTGGTATAAAACAAAATCTAATTCCCAGTGGAAGTTAAAATGCATAATTTTAGCCGTGCAAGAATTGTCAGAATTGGTTTAGGTACTGTGAACTAAATCACGATCTGTTCTCTACATACCCATGGGAATACACCGTAATGAATTTGCAGCTAATTTGAATTTGAAAGGGCATCAGTTTTTTTTTACTCACCCTGTATTTAATCCAGATAAAAGATTAAAAGAGATTAGCAGATTAGGGGGAAATGCTTCTGTTTAGGGCACTGACTAGGAATACGACACCCAAGACATACTGACGACACCCAAGACATACTGACGAATCATCAAAATAGACAAATTTGGCTAACAATGTTTTTTCTGTTGCCACCCAATTCCCAACTTTGGATTATTCACATGGTTGGATACCATTGTTCTCGTTTGCGGAAGAGTACCTTAGGACAAACGTAACCAGGCATACGAGTGATGAATACGAGTTATGGATATGAATCCATACTTCTAAATGCGTAGTTACTTTTGTTCTCCGTTACGCTGCCGCAAGCTAATATAATAGTAACTAGGCATGTGAGTGATATTAAAGTGTGAATTGGGTATAAACAAAAGTTAGCCAAATTTGTCTATTCCAGCTTACGCTTTTTTGACTGAACATTTCTCTCTTTTTAGTTTGTACTCTGATATTAGCAATATTAACATAATACAAAGTATTTTATATATAGTTTTTTAGAACTTCAACTTTTAAATTCTAGCTTCAGATGTATCTGGGTCTCACCATTGGGTTACAGTATCAGGTTACACACTTTATTCATGGTTACACAAATAGTTACACAGTGCTACATTAGCTAATATTAAAGTTTTTTCTATTTTCTTCCATTTTTTTGAAATTTCCTTCATATTTCCTTTTATTTTGCATTTCCTTTTTTTTTCCTTCCAATTGCAAAAATTTCCTCAAAAAGGAAAAAATCCGTCAAAGTGGAAACCCTGATCCCTTTCCAGTCGCTCGGGAATTAATCGGCATTTATCGACTTGCTGCGTGTTTTCTCGTCGTATTTGCCCGTGGGCAATCAAAAAACACGAAGTTTAAAATCTTCAAGAATGGCCTGCCGAAAACGTTCAAGATATTGAGGCAATCCTGCCTTAATTTCAAGGTAATATGCTTTATTTTCTATCAGTAGTTGTAGAAGAATATCTAGATCTACGATATAGGGGAATTTTGAAGGTGGTCAGGCTGAATTTAGCGAAATATTTCGACGTACACAGTTCGTATTTTGCACATGTGAAAACCATACCATATTGGCATATATCTTCGCGATGGGCGAATCTTCGCCACAGTTTAGATGGAATCTACCCTTGATTTTTGTGTTTGTGGGAAGTGAGGGAATAAATAAAGCATAAAATTTCCTGTAATGATTGCGATGAGGTCAAAGGCTGTATATTCTTGACTTGCACGTCGGCCATGTTGGTGGTGAAGTACAAAAGAATATTTTATCAGCTCTATTGTAGGCACCAGCCAACGTGGGCGAGAAACATTGTCTCGTGAGTCCCAAGAGATTGGTTCCAAGTCAAGAATATGCAGACCTGTTGTCAACTAGTTCCAATTAACAAAGTTGTCAATTTCAAAGTCTGTTATGCACTAGTCAATTGAAACCCCTGCCCCCCCCCCCCCCCGACCTCTGGGAAAGGGCCCCCGTTACCTGGGGAATATAGTACTGTTAAAGCTCCCGCCTCTTTGACCCTAGTATTTTCAATTTTCTATTACTGCATGTTGAAAATGGTTGAAGTGTAACATATTTTCTGCAGCAATATGTCAAGAAAACATTCCTGATTTTTAAGACTGAACTCTGCATTTTTCCCAAGAAATCTCTGCATTGAATGAACATCTACTGTATTAAACGTTCACACAATTGTTCACCAATAGGAAATGTTTTCATATTTGAAGGCAATAACATAAAAATAGCCGGTAAACAATACTTTATCAAGTGTACCAAATTAACTTTCTAACTCTAATTTTGAAAAACTCTGAACTAGGAAATCTTTAACGAAGCTTGAAAGAGCATCAATATAAATTCAGTTTAAGTACAAAGTTTGGTTGGAAAATGTTGGAAAATGTAAAAGATATGACCTTTCAAAGTTAGCAAATATTTTATACAATTGTTTTCGCGTGAAAAAAGATATCTCTAAGTATCAACGGGGTATTTCTTCTCACGCGTATAACAAATGTATACAAAATTTGCCAACTTTGGAAGGTCGTATTTTCTACATTTTTCACCATTCCTTAACTAAACTTTGCAACTTTCATGATGCGCTTTCAAGCTCTAGTGAAAGATTTTCCAAATTTTTGCAAAATTTAGTCTAAAAGGTTAGAGGTGCATTAAGATCTCAAACTTTTTGGTGTGCGTAGACAGTATACACCAATTGTGTACATTCTTTTCGATCACGACACATGGTTAACAGTAACGTTGCAATTCTCACTATCCTTCCAATGTTCAGGACTAAAGACTCACTTTCAGGACTCATTTTCAACAGTCTGTTTCATCCAAGAAGAATCTTCAGGTGGTAGTACATTCATTGAGCACTCTTTTGCGCAAAAACATATTTTATACACTCTTAAATATCAAAAGTTTTAATAAAACAGTGCATGAAATATTCAAATACAAAAATTAAATAATAATACAATGCATGAAATTGAAACATACACTGTCATACAATATTCAGTACTCACAGTCACAGCTACAGTTACAGGAGGTGCACAAACATCAAGGAGAAATAATTTGTCTTTGTTCAAAATCATATCATCAACGTCTACGCGCTCACCCCACACCTAATCAAATCGTTGCAAGAACACAGGCTGTGACCAAAGACATCCCTTGATTTATCCAAAAACTCACTGTATGTCAAGTTTCTTTCCAAACTCAAAACTTTTTTCCGATTTTGGTAACTAAGAAGGACCTTATTTGAAAAATGAGTAAATATATTATGTCAGGTTAGTTTTAGGCAGTCCGAGATTAGACTCTGTTGAATTATTTTTTAATTTATATATGGTTTGTATTTGGTGTAGTTTGCGTCGGTGGGCAAGTGGATGCCAGTGTAATTTGTTGAGGGCTTTAGTTGATGACGATAGGTAGGGAGCGTCAAGAATGGTCTTTGCAGCCTTATTCTGGAGAATTTGTAGTTGATTCATTAAGGAGGAGTTATTCTTGTCACCCCATATAATACTCCGTAGTCAAGTAGTGCAAAAATAAGTGCGTTGTAGATGATAAGTCTAGTTTTGAGTGGAATGAAGGTTTTAATTCTTCTTAGCAGTCCTATGCGTTGGTTAATTTTTGTTGAAATATTATTTAAATGGTCAGACCAAGTGAGATTTTCTGTGAAAGTTATACCTAGATATTTAAAGGTACGTTCACGGGCAAGTTGATGTTCGTTGACATTTATGGACATATTAGTGAACGACTTCAGACGGCTGTTTCTACCAAACAGGACGAACTTAGATTTTTTGCAGTTCAATGTAAGTAAGTTGTGATCAAGCCTCTGAGAGATCAAGCTAAGGTCCCCGTTTACGTTTTTCTCAATGTCACAAGCTGACTTGGATGAGTAGAATAGCAGAGTGTCGTCAGCGTAGAGAAATATCTTGCAGTGTTTAACAATGTTGGGCATATCGTTGATATAAATAATGATGAGAAGTCGCCCTAAAATGCTTCCTTGTGGAACGCCAACTGACACGGGTAGAGAGCTGGACAGCGTATTGTCGATGGATGTTACTTGTTGACGGGAGGAAAGGTAGGACTCGAACCAATTTAGAGAATTGTCATCCAAGCCAACGGATTTTAATTTACACAACAGAATAGTCAACGGTGTCAAATGCTTTACTAAAGTCCAAGAAAACAGAGGCAGTAATCAGACCATTATCAGCGTTTTCAAGAATGTTGTCGGTAAAGAAAGCCAAAGCAGTGCTGGTTGATAGTTTAGGTCTAAAACCAAATTGATTAGAAGTTAGGATTTTGTTTTCGGTTAGGTAGTTGTAGATTTGTGTGTTAACAAAACGTTTCAAAATCTTGCTTAGGGTTGGTAATACTGTAATAGGTCTGTAATTTGACATGTTCGAGCGCTCTCCAGATTTGAAAATAGGTGTGACTCTACCGTTTTTCCAGATTTGGGGGAAAGAGGAGGAGCTTAGCGATAGGTTAAATATTTGGGTTAGCGATAGGGCGAAGACTACGGCAGCATCTTTTAATAGTCGAGCGGTGATACGATCAAGACCAGTGGATTTGTTTGTTTTTAGTTTTGATAAATTCTTGAGAACAGACGTAATTTGAATCTCTTGGAATTTGAAGGTTGAATTGACTCCTGGTGGTTGATTTCCGGGAGACTGGAATTGCCTACATTTTTGTTTGATCGCATTTGCCAAAGTTATTCCAATACTGGTAAAAAATTTATTGAATAGAGATGACATGGATTTTGTGTTCTTGTATTCTATACACCGTCCGTTATAATTGAACTAAGAGCTGAGGACTTTATATTGCGGGATGTCAACTCATTCAAAGTTTTCCATAGACCAGAAGGATTGTTTTTATTCTCTTTTATCAGGTTTTCGTAGTATTGGGACTTACATTCACGCACTTTTTGTTTACGAAGCAGCGGTGTTTGCGGTATGCAGACCAGTGTGTTTTTGACTGGGTTTTTTGTGCCTTCTTTAGATGATGGTCTCGTTGTTGCATTGCCTGACTTAGCTCTGCTGTCATTCACGGGATGTTCACTCCCTTGACATTCATTCTCTTGATCGGCGCGTGCAGATCAGCTATGTCAGTAAAACGTTTGCACCAGTTGTCAACGGTAGCATTAATATTATCATCTACCGCAGTAGACCAATTGTTTTTTCTAAGATCTTGCAATAAAGATTCTTTATTGTAGCGTTTGTAAGAGCGATATTCAATTATACGCGGCGGGGCTTTAGTAACACCAGCTTTAAAGACGCATAACAAGAGAGAGTGGTCACTAACGAAAATCAAGTCAATCGTGGTTTGTGATGTTGTTGTGATTCTTGTGGGTTCTGTGATTAGTTGGTCTAGCTGGAGCTGGCAGGAGAGATTATTCAGTAATCATTTGAAAGGAGATCGATTGTTCTTGCTAAGGTCAATGTTAAAGTCACCGAGCAAGATAAACTCGCTGTTGCTTGGAAGTTTGTGGATGACGTTTTCCAATTCGGTGATGTAGTTTTCAACAGGGTTGTTTGGGGCTCTGTAAGCGCAACATATAAACAGTTTTTTAGGCTTAGGTCGTAAAATTTCAACCATACAGTTTTCCAAGATATTACTAATTAGGTCCTATTGGGTTTTAAAAGGTAAACCATCACGAATGTACATAACAGTGCCACCTCCGATTTTTCCATGGTGGTCCATTCTGACAATTGAATACCCAGGTATAGCTACTTCGGAGTCTGAGATACTTGGTTTAAGCCATGTTTCAGAGATTGAAAAGACATCAAATGGATTATCTTTCACTAGTAATCGGAGATAGTCTATTTTTGGCAGTATGCTTCTTGTGTTTATAGGTGAGAGATCTTTAATTCACGTACGTTAAGTTTTGGTATTGAGAAGTTGCTGACGGGACCAGGGTTAGTGGAGGCGTCATTTGATAGAGATATAAGTGTCAAAGAAATAGAGAAATTCATTGCGATGTGAAGTCCACGGATTAGTTTCAAATTTGATGACGGCGGCTTATGTCCTGTAGGGCGACGAGGATTATGGAGATGAGAGTACTCTTTCTAGGATTTGACATTAATTGGGATGCATACAAAGTTCTATAGTCTATAGATTGTGGTGTGGCATGGGATGCATCTCTGCTTAAGCTAGACAGGTAGAGGTATATATTTAATATAACCAATAAGTTGCGCGAGGTGATGATCATTATAAACTACACGCCAGACAAAGGTCAAGGAAGGGTCAAGTTGCGTTATATTCAAAATAGCAAGGGTGCCAAACAATAAATTTAAAAAGTTTCCTTACGACGATGTTTTGTGGTTGACGTAGTTCGCGGATAGTGCAAAGGAGAGTGTTTAACAGTAGGATTGCAAAATACAGGATGTCAGTTGTAGTTGTATTTGAGCTTTTTAATAAACGCGGGAAAATTTAAAGTGCTGTTACTAAGCGACGAATGACAAAGTTCTCCAGGCCAACGGTAAAAAATATTTAGTGAGTCGATGGTTCAAGACTATAAGAAATTCGTACGAATGGTGCATCAATTAATTTGACTTGGTACATCAATTGACATAAATACATCCGGACTGCCTGCCCGGAATATTTTCGTTTGAATTTTGCATTATTAATTGAATCATAAAGGCTGATGATGGATACTGATGAATCCCTGACGAATATGAGAGTGATTGTATGAAAATTGCTGGCTCTTAAATGATACAAAGATACTCGTCAGCAGTCAACTTCATGAGCAAACACTCTTATATTTCCGCCATCTTTGAAAACATTTTTCGAGGCCGAGCTGGCAGTCCAGTTGTATATATGTCAATGGTTACAACAACTTGTTAATACAACTTGCAGCAGTCTTGTTGTCAACGAGCTGTTGCAAGTTCCTGATGTTGTTGTCACAACTTTTTTCCAGATGGAAGCAGACTTGTTTCAACTTGTGTGTCTTTGGCTGTAGTTGGAATTCTAACTTCCAAGATGTTTCTAAACATTTAGTGGCAACTACATACAGTATGTAGTCAACCCATATCAGTTGAGTCTGTACAGGACCAAGTCGCTGAGTTAAAGTGGGTAAAAATGGATAAAACTAATTTTTAAAGTTTACCGGTTTCCAAGAGGTTAAATGGCCAGTGTAAACTGTTCTTAGATAATGCAAACCTGGACTAAGTTCTAGAGAATCAATATGTTTTTAGCACCCAACAATAGCTTGACTTTTTCGCACCTACTTTTCATGCTAAATAATTAGTAAAGAAATTATTACATTTAATAAGAAACTGGATAAAACTGAAGTTAAAATGATTGTGAATGAACTGAAAATAATAATATGTATAATTCTGTAATAAGCACATTTTGTCATTGTTACCACATTGCTAGTAATCATTATTGTGTGTTGTTGTCAAAGAGTTGGTTGGATGGCATGTCATACAACCCTTCTGGGGGTCTTCTTATTCCAATATCCCTCGTATGAGATGAAATCAAAACATGTCCAATCAACTTTTAAGTTGCTTACTTGTTTTATATTTTAAATCCTTTTTAGACATGTGTTGAAAGTTCCAAGAGTACTTAAATAACCAATTCAAATGAGTGAATGCTGATTGATCATGAAAAGTGATTGCTCTTGATGAAAAGTGCACAGAAGGTTTCAATATTTTGATATTTTATTTTAAATTGAAATGCTTTTAATACTCTGTATGATTTTCCATAATAAGTGGCTGTGTTTTTGCTATTTGTCACAAAATATAGTTATTGTTACAAAAGAGACAATGTTGAATGTTAGTGCAACATCATTCTACAACAATTGCAACAGTATAACTTTGGAAAATTTACTGTCTCGTACCCACCCAATTTGATTATTATTTCGTGCAACCATTTATCAGGAAAAGTCTTATGTGTTTGAAGCATTTTGATCTTCGAAAAAGCCAAGTAGTGATGAGGTGTGTTCCACAAAATTGTATTTGCATGGTTAAAAAAACATATTTTAAATGTGAATTCTGTTTTATTCAGTCTTTGATACTGAAAAAAGTTGTTTGTAGCACTTTATCTTGAAAAGAACATTGTGTTTTTTTAACAAACTTTTTAAATTTAAAGTGCATATGACATAATCGCTATTCTTTTTCCAAAAACCCGCCATAACAACACGATTCGAATGCTGTATACCATTCTTCGAACGGATAAATACTTCCAGAGATATTCGGCTTCAAACACGCCAAAAATTGGGTTTTTGAAATTAATGGCCGGGAGAAAAGAGGCTGGGTCGAATTAGCTCTGTGACGTCATACCGGGAACACGTCTCAATACTGCATATAAAAACAATACAAAAATATTGTCATATGCAAAGCAAAAAATAGCCAAAAATAATTACTTTTGGGGGATATTTGTTTGTATATGAACTTGTACATTCAAGGCGACTGAAAACTCATCATTGTATCTTGGAAACTGAAGGAAACAGCTGAAATTTAGAGAATTGAATCAAATGCAACGCTGACATTGAGTCAGGCGTCGTGTGTCACATAATGCGTCTGTTTACAAAGGAATTCTTCGCCTTGAAGCTGTAAAAGCACCGGACAAGGTGATATACAGGCATGAATACACAGAACACAAGGATATTGAATCTCTAGCTGAGTAAACGGGTGAAAAAGTCGCAGGCACTCGTGTTTTCTTCGTTGGTGTAGTTACTGTAAAGACCATACTTATGTTGTTTGCAGTATTTGTACACACATCATCTTGCCCATATAAATCTAGACGCAAAGCTTTATCAAATTGCCACATTGGATGCTGAATAGTGAGGTATAGAGAGAGATTGAAAAGTATACTGTAGGGCCATATTAGGCTTCTACAACCACCTTATTTACGAATATAGTGATAAACCTAAATCTAAACGTAAAAAATATTGAGAAACACTACAGTTAGATTAAGCAGCTGCACAATGATGCATGTGATACAGGAAAATAAAAAGCTCATCCAAATGCTGACATTTACTCTACTCTCGAAATTTGCTATATGTAGAGAGAGATACAGTGATAAATAATATATCCAATGTATAAAACACATAAAGATTCATTGTTGCAAGCATTCGAATTTAATTTACCCATCGAAGACTGCAGACTGCATGCCAGTCAAAAGCTTGTGAGAAATGAATATTTTAACCAGACAACGTTTACACGATTAGCAGAAGTATATATCCCAAATATTGGTGGTCATTAACATAAGCACAGTCAACATTGTTATGATACTTGCGCCATTTAACTTTTTCATGCGCCTACTCAGCTAGCGATTTAATATCCTTGTGTTCTGTGTATTCATGCCTGTATATCACCTTGTCCAATGTGCTTTTACAGCTTCAAAGCGAAGAATTTCCTTTGTAAACAGACGCGTTATCCGACACATGACGCCTGACTTAATGCTAACGTTGCATTTGACTCAAATCTCTCAATTTGAGCTATTTTCTTCAGTTTCCAAGGTACAATGATGGGTTTTCAGTCGCCTTGAATGTACAAGTTCATATACAAACAAATATCCCCCAAAAGTAATTATTTTTGGCTATTTTTCGCCTCGAACATGACTATATTTTTGTATTGTTTTTATATGTGGTATTGAGACGTGTTCCCGGTATGACGTCACAGAGCTAATTCGACCCAGCCTCTTTTCTCCCGGCCATGATTTCAAAAACTCAACTTTGAACCCAAATATCTCTGGAAGTATTTATCTGTTCGAAGAATGGTATATTTCATTCGAATCGTCTCGTCACGGTGAATTTTTGAAAAAAAATGGTGATTATGACATATGCAATTTAAGATGGACTGATAGACTTACATTGCAAAGTGGAACTTGTTTGAAATTGAGATGAACTGAAGCAGTAGAACGTAGGTGATTTAGTAGGAAGTGTGAAATTGTAACAGTGAAAAACTATTTACTGCACATAAGGAAGAAAACCACAACTAGACGACGAGATTCTTTAGCTTACACTAATGTCCTTTGGGGTGACTACATTTTTTTGTTTTGATAACCTAATTTAAGAAAATTTGTGCAGTGAAATGTGGGCAAGTGAGGAATGGCCTAAAGAGACCTAATTGTCAGTCACTCAGCTGCCTGCCCCAAGCTCGGCCAACCACATTTCAAAAATTTTTAAGCCCTCTTTATCACAACATGTGAGCAAATAACAAACTAACAGTGACGTCACATGTACACTGATGAGCAGTCGGCACAGAAGCCCAACCATGAGAAAGTACTTTTATATTTTAAACGTTTTGCATTGATACTCAAGATGCAGTAAGTGTTTATATGATACACACGTCAACTGGCAGTAGATGGAATAAAATAATTAAATTATTTCCAGACTTGACTTCATAGCATTTTTGTTTACAAGAATTTTAAAATTCAATCTTCAAAAGATCTTTCTTGAACATTTCATATTGTCTGGTTGTGGTGAATTTATTGGGTTTTTTTGTAATTGAAAGAAGTTGTTGTTTTATCTCCTGCATTCTCTTTGCTTCTGTTCAAGTGTACACTTTAAATAGTTCCACTTTGTAACACTAGCATAGTAATAATGATATAAGAAAACAGGTTTACATGGCTATTGAACATGGTCTTTCAAGAGAAGATTAGTTTATGCTAGCGTAAAAGAGATTTGTTTTTAACCTGACAATGATGCTTTGGCAAACATTAACACGAAAGAACAATCTTATATGCTTTGTTGTTTTGCCTATGTTTCGTTCAACACTAAAACTCCAATTTGATAAACTGAAACAAAGTGTTTTCATTAAAGGTCATAATGATTTTAAACACATTTTTAATACATTAAAACTGGTCTACATTTTTGAACTTGTAACAAAGTCAAGGTAAATTTTTATCCAATGGGGATTCCAAAAGAGTCTTGTTTTTGAAAGAAAGTTGTGCTCTACACAATATCACTGTTAGTTTAACACACCATTGAAACCAATTTTAATTCAACATTGTCAGGTTAAAAATACAATTAGAAAATATATGGCTTCAAAAATCGAAATTTCTACCCTTTTTTCAATTTCGTCGTAAAAATGTAATCGCAAAAATGCGAGTATTTTTTATTAGTCATGCGCCCTTTAACTCTGACACTTGCATTGCTCAAGTAACTCTGAAATTTTTTCTATTTGGACTTGTATGATGCTACCGTGCACTTGCCAGAGGAAATTTAAAAAACTTCTGTTAAAAACGTCAGTTCAACAAAATAAATTGCTTGCATGATGAGCCATATATTTTCTTTGTAATTGTGAAACAACTATTGGTGTTTTATGTTGTAAGATTCTCTGTCAATTTCCCCGTTGTTTCATAATTATTTCTTGAAGTATAAACATTTATCTTCAAAAGACCAAGTTTTTGTAACATTGCGTTTTAACTTGTGTCTATTCACTTGTATTAATCGCAATGACAATTGTTCTCTTTCTGTCATGTTCTGTTATCTTTTATTGTATTTAAATATGCATAAAATGTGGTGTGATGATCTTTTTTATTGTTATTCAAATTGTAATCTTTACAAATTCTTTTCAATAAATTGTTTACAAAATTTATATGTGCCCCCATTTAATTAAAAATCCAATTCCCATGGGAATTGAGAAATTGAATAAAAAAAATCCCCCTACCCCGACCAACTCCCCAAGTGCTACTTCCACTTAGGTAGAAGTACTTATACATATATAGTATAAGTACTTTTACTTAATTACAGTGGAAGTAGCACTCGGAGAGCTGGCCGGGGTAGCGGGGCAAAGAAGACCAATCGTGCAAATGCTGATGCGCAAGTTGCCTGATTGATCTTCTCCAGAGAGCAGCTGCGCATACCTAGCAAATTAAAATACAAATATTAGTGACCTAAGTACTTAGCATGCAAATTTGATTCCCAAAGCCAAAATGACGAGTGCCCCCCGCTAATCCTACCGACTGCCTACCTGCCTCAGTTCTAAGCTGTCTTCCTCGGTCCTAAGCTCCTGCATTCCATTCGTTACCTTCACTTTCCTCACCATCGCACAGTCACTCACAGCTGATAAACCCGCATGCACCACCACCACCCCCAACTGCCACCCAAATTTAAAAATTAGAAGAATTAAAATTTCGATAATTATCTTTGTAAGTGTTCTCTGTTCGAACATTTTAGGCCAAGCGTAAAATGAAATGATCGAAGGTGCTATATACAAACAGGTAAGCTTCCTATTCGTCTTCATACTTGAAATTTACAAATTCCAAAATATATAAAACTTAACCGACAATTTTGTTTAAAAATTCCTATCACGACATCTTCTAATAGTAATAATTTTAGTTGGAATAATAATAATTGCTCAAAAATTAGCTGTGTTGTTTTTGGCATAAAAGTACATTTAAAAATTTTAATTCCTTTAATAAGCCTAACCCCATGCAACTTACACGCGGCGCACACCCTCGCATTCCATACATTTAGCTAACAAATTACGTTATAAACAAAAAAGAAAATAAAAAAATAAATTACGTTATCTCTAGCTACTTAAACCCACTTAGACTGAGTATTTGATTGAGTATTCAAACGTAAAACCTTAACTGAAAGGGCATGGGCTTTTCGTTGTGTTAACTGCTCCGAAGTAAATATAAACCTAATACTTACCAAAGTCTATGGATGGGTCAAATAAACATGAGAATGCATAAACGCAACTTAATTTTTTTCATTTGAGATTCATCTAGCAATTTAAGATCTCTGTAGCCAAAGTCAATCTAGATATGGTCTGGAAACTCGGCCAGCGTCTTTGTTTTATCTTTTTGTTCGTGTTTATGCAGACTTGTGCACGGTGAAGACAATGAATTTTTGGTATAATGAAGCAATCGTCCAATAGCGTTGCCTCGCCGCAGCATTCAACCGTACTATTGAAATATTAATAAGCAAAATTTCAAAAGATTTGTGCACGGTGAAGCCAGCTCAACATAAAATGATAGCTCATTATAAACGCTTTGAAGTTCGCCGGGTTTCCAGATCATGTCTGGATTGACTATGCTGTAGCTAGAACAGGAGTTACTTTATATAAAGTTGAAATGGGTCGAAATGTTTTAGAACTTTACCGCAATTCTCTTATTTATTTAACTGAAGCGCCTTCATTTGCATGGTACCTTGCAGCTGCTCTCAAACCACTTCCGTAATTGGCTTTAGTGCACACAAACAATGACCTAATTGTTCCATTGTTCCTGCTTACCAAAACTAACCCGAAAGCACCAAGATACTTAACATATTCATATCAAAGAGGATTTTCATTATAAGTCAAGTCACCACATGAATTGACATATTGCCATGAAAATAAAGTAAGCTGTATTCCCATGGGAATTTGAAATAGGATAAAAATTAACGATTCAAATCCTGCTGATTTTTATGCTTGTATGAATCTAATTAACAAAGAAATACTATGTTCCCTAGGAATATTTTAAGACTTATTTCATCGTTATTTTAATAGAAATATAGTTATATAAACTTCGACTTAACCAATGTTTAAAATGTTGCTACAACTTAGTGTTGTTTTTTAACTGATTTAGTGAAATTTTCAATCTAACATATGTATATATATGCATTATTTTGTTTTGTTTTGTTTTTAGAATATATCCATGGTATGGGCAAAATTTCCACGCGTTAAGGTATTGTTTCTTTCAAAAATGTTGTTAACATAACATTAATCATATTTTCAACCCAATAATCGAAACACTGCGCCATTTTTTGAAAGACCGCCAAACCCTTATATTCCATGTGGTTTTATTTTTTGAAAAGTATTGATTTAATCGTGATTTTTTGACACAATTTGTCGCCTTTTCTCTTTTCACAACGAGAAACAATGTTTTACTTAAATGAATAAAATTTGCTTAAATCCTCTTTGATGTAAAAAAGTAAGTATCTTGTTTTCTACTAACTTACATTTCTATAATTTCCAATACTGCCATTTCATTAGGAATGTCTAGCTTGCTTTATTCTTGTGAATTGTTATTCTTATTTGTGGGTCCATGGCGTCCAGGATCGTTCATTCTGGACTTTTGTTCTCGCGTTTCTTTGCATTTCATTACCTTTTGAAATGAAAGAGGGACGTTGTATAATTAGATAACGATTAGAAGAATTTATAAACGATTTTATTGTGAAAAATATACAAAAAAGAAACGTTTTGAAGTATGTAAAGTATAGTTTCAACATTTGACTAATTTTGATGATGTTAATACCAGGCAAAATTTGGCGATAACTTAGTTCCATTTCGAAACTATGTGGACAACAAGCAATTCCCTATATCTAGCACATTCCCTAGCCTCGTCCCCGGAGCTTTGATGTTCTTGTGATGTTAATTCTGGGGCAGTGCGTGGTGCGTGCGCGAGTCATGCGCGCGCGACATTTGATATGCATATGTGCGTTGGGAAGCAGCTGGCAGAAACCGTATCAAAAACTGGAGCGCAGCGTCAAAAGTGGAGCGGACGTATTATTTTCAAATTGCTGGCCTGGAAACGATCTAATTTTTGTTAGAACTGGAAAATAGCGAGGGTTCTTTGAAAAATTTAACTACAGAAGGAAAATTAATGTAAATTTCTTCTTATAAATATTTAAATAGATTTATAAACATTATCTTTGCGTGTTGCCGGTCCAGATTGATTGCATGGCAAATTAAATAAATATTTCTAATTATTGTCCTTATTTTCCTCGATCATTGTACATAATTGGGACATTGTTTTATATATTTTTTTGTTTACTCGTAAAAATGTTGAAAATATTGGGGAAGGGGTGTAATTTTTGGCGGTATTTGATTGACTTTAGTGACAGCTCTGAGGATGAGGATCGAAGGGTCAATGCGGCGATGTCATTGTGCTCGAAAAACGTCATTTTTTCTACACAACTATCGTTAAGAACATCCTTTTTTCATGTCCAAAGGTCTGGAGTACTGGCCTTTCTAAGCCAGTGATCACCATGACAAGCACTGAGTTGATATCTTCGTAAAGGTTGATATTAGCATATTTGCAAATCTGCCATCTTGAATACGGTTTCTACCAGGCGCTTCCCCGACAATTTTGTCATTATCTCCCTCGTATGTGTATCCGCTATAGAACATCAATGCGTCGGGGACGAGGCTGTACATTCCCCTAACATATAGTACAATTTACCGCAATTCTCATATCATTTAACGCTGCATCTCCAGCTGCTCTCAAACCCCTTCCGTAGTTGGCTTTAGTGCACGCAAACAATGGCTTAATTGTTCCATTGTTCCTGCTTACCAATACAAAACCGAAAGCAGCAGACATTTATCATATTTATAATCAAGGAGCATTCTCATTGTAAAGTGAAGTCTCCGTGAAAACAGAACAAGCTGTATTCCCATGGGGATTTATTAAAATGCAAATCTCACTGGTTCTAATGAATGTATATGAATCAAATTAACAAACCAACAGAGAAATAGTATATTCCCCTGGGAATTAGAATAAAATATTAAATTTTATTTCATCGTTGTGGAAATTATGTTAATAGCATAGTCAACTTGACCAATTTTTGGAATGTAACTGCGGCGTAGCATTATTATATACTTGAAACTAATTTTGTGAAATATTCAATCCAAGTGACATGCATTGTGTAAATTTGCTGGTGGTAAGGAATTGTTTGCAAGACTTTCACAGTCTTATTTCAAAAAATATTTAATGTGATTTTTATCCTTGAAAATTATTGATTTTTAGTGTAAGTTCAACCTTATTTTTTTGCTCAGTTTGTTGCTTTTTTTGTTCAAAACGAGAAACAATAAATTTGTTCGAGGAGAAACAAAACAATTTACCTAAATCCTCGTTGATTTCTAAATGACATGTATCTTGTTTTTTACTAACTTACATTTGCATAATCCCACTGTCGTTTCAGTAACGTCTGGCGTGCTTTCTCATTTTTGTGGATTTGTTACTCTATTGTGCACCATTTATTCTCATTTGTGGGTCATTGTCATCCAGGATCGTTCATTCTGGTCTTTTCTTGCGTTTCGTCTCACATCATCACCTTTTGAAATCAAAGAACAAAATAATTGGATAATCATTAGGAATGATTTATAAACTGATTTATTGTAAAATTCATATAAAAAAGGAAACGTTTTTCTGTATTTAAAATAGTTTGAAAGTGTGATGCAGTGAGGCAAAATTTCACGGTAGTTTTCGTTAAGATACGTCTAAACGTTTTGTTAAGATTCAATCATTTACAGTTAAAGGTTCCAAATCCAAACAGGACATTGCCTTGGGGGGGGGGGGGGGGGGGAGGGGCGTGCACCCGAGAAAAAGAGATTGAGTCCTTAAGGAATTTGCCGATATTTAATGTTTTACTTTGATTAAAAAGTATGTTTTAGTTTATCGACTAATACTTTTCAATACAGAAAAATAGCTTGAGAAGATGTTATTAAAACTGTTCACGTTTGTTTAATGTCGTTGCTCACTCGAACACGGAGCTTTTACATGGAGTTATCGTTCCAGTATTTTCCTATTGGTATTATCAAATAAATAATCATCTTGCATATTCTGAACTCTATAACACTGGAACGATATCTTCAGCCAAAACCTCCGTGTCTGGGTAATCAGAAAACGTAAACAGTTTAATACCATCTATCACCTAAGCTATTTCTCTTTTTCCAAAAAGACTATTGAAAAGTAGAAATCTATAAACTAAAGCATACTTTTTCAATCAAAGTTGACCATTAATTGTCGGTACATTCCTGGCAAAATATGTCAACCGGGCTGACAAAAACGATAGGAAGAGAGTTCAAGAGACTGATAATTGCACGTAAATTTAGTCATACTTCTCCCTCCGCAGTCATTTCAAAGGAAGGGAAGTTTTCCTGAGAATCGTGAGATTTAAATCGCTTAGAATCATCATTTACTTTTGGCAACAAATAGTTCTGCTGTAAACTTACATTTCTAAAGCTTGCATGTAGACCTGGACTTGTTGTTTGATCTCCAGTTTGATTCTTCATTGCCTATTTGGAAAACAAGAAATATTTCCATTAGATAATAGCGAAAATATTAACAATTGTACGGTGAATGTATTTATAGAAACTAAAGTTATGATAGACATTAGCTTCGCGTGCACAATGATAGTTAAAGCGATATAAAAATGAAATTTGAAATTATCTGGAAAACTATATTTAGAATTATGTGCCAAACATGTTTACACCGTGTTCAGATGTTTTTTAGTGCTCGAAATATTTACTGCGCCTGCCGTAGGCGAGGCGGAGTTTTAAATTCGCCCCGTTTCTGTTTTTTTTTCGGTGTCAGAAGTCGGTGCAGCGCTAATGGGTGATACCACTGGGCACAAGCCGCGTTAGCCGACCTAAACACGGCGTTTAAACTCAATTTCTAGCGGAATATATGAACGAAACACGCATTTTAACATGTATGCTAGAACATCTAAACCGCAAGAAGGTTTTACGTGCAAAGATTCTCATGCAAAATGTTTTAAAACGACAAATTCCACCGCGAAACTTTACCGAGGAGCGATGTATCGCGGTGAAGTTTTGAGAGCGTGTTTCCGTCATTTTCTGTTGTGCTTCCACTTTTATTAAAAAATTTAGAAATT
The DNA here is from genome assembly GCA_963855995.1 of Muricea muricata. Lineage (NCBI taxonomy): Eukaryota > Metazoa > Cnidaria > Anthozoa > Malacalcyonacea > Plexauridae > Muricea > Muricea muricata. The sequence goes on along the minus strand of OY979718.1, from coordinate 26,277,929 downwards.
ACACAAGAATCAAACGCAAATTCTACTGAATATCTATATACAAAACACAATTTTTAACATGTAATAATGACCAAAAAGGAACAGAAAGGTTCTTTATCAAAACATTGCTCCAGAAATGTTTTAAAACGGCAAATATTGATAGACTCCTACATTCCATGATCAAAAAGCGAGTCTAGGAAATGTGCTCCTAATTCTAATCACGAAGTATTCGTTGTGATTTCTTTCCTTGGTTTTCTATACCTGTGTTGAGATGCTGATATTTCGTGCAAAATGATTTATTTGCTTGTGGGATCTCATACATTTATAAAAGGTAAGAGACATTTTACATTCCAATTCCAGAAATGCATATGTTAGTCTAAAGCTCCCAGCAAATTATATCGTGGAGACTTCAGGCACTGTGCTACAGAATTGATTTAAATGATGCTATCAGGTTATTTTATTTATGTATTGTGTACACTTTTAGTAAAATTTTCTTTACTCGCAACTACCCAAAAATAAAACAGCCATATGTCGGTGGTGTTATGACAAAAGAATCTTGTTTAATATATGTGGTATGAAAGTCTTTAATTTAAATTTAATTCTAATAAATGCAATCTTACTAGGACTCTGGGCAGAGTGCCTGGCAAGACACTCAGAATTGATTTTTGGTTATCCTAGTGATTACATAAGATGTGCTAGCAATGTCTTAAAATGCGTGGAAGATACCCTTATAATAACTGCTTTAAAAAGAAGTTCGTTGGACAGAACAGAAATAAGTGAATGTACCCCGTCCCCAATGAATGCTCTAGTTACAGCCTTGTGCCCATTTTTGTTTTGACAGGTGCAGTGAACGCCTCAGAAGGCGTCTTGTTTCATTTAAAATCATAGATTAAGAAATACTTCCATAATATTGAGCAAGAAATATTAGACAAAGACTTTATTTGCGTGTGTAGAGAACATGGAATTGTTGGTTACTCTTTCATGTTACACGTACGAATGTTGCGTTTTTGATCCCAGTCCTAGATTTGTGATGAGACCAAAGCCGGTACTTTCGTGATTCGTAACATTAATTATTATGTATTAGGCCATCCGCTATTTTAGATCATTTAAAATTCGTGCCTATTTTCAGTACTACATGTTCATTGGCAAAATTTGAACATCTACTTATATTTTTTGTTTGCTACTAAGTTGCTCACGTTCGGCCTTCGCAATTCGAGATTCTGTGTGTGTCGTTTCAGGTAGTGACAGATCGGATGTTTTTGTGTGCTTCTGACAACGTTAGTTCGAGATATTATTTTTATTTCTATTCCCTTTAATCACAGTATTTCAAAATGTTCAGAATGGGTTCGTCAAGCAAATACTGGAAAGTTTAACTGACAAAGACAAAGAAGAATCAACAAACTTACATCACTCTAACTTTGGATCGTCTCGGCTTCAATTAGTCTTGTCTCATCGTGTTGTTTATGGTTTCATCTGGCTAGCACTCTCTCTCTCTTTTTCTCTCTCTCTTGATGGAACATCTCGTCGGTAGGCGACAACCATATTCCTATCCCGTATTCGTATCATAAAACAACGAGAAAGTTAACAATTTAAAACCAATATTTCAGAATATTGAAATTAAACGCAAATTTGATTGTGAATGACTTTGACAAACCGTACCTTGCAATGTTATTTGCATCTTGACATCTTCTGATGGACACGGGTAGTAATTCATTTCTTTGATCAATATAAATTCTTCCCCCATCTTGTTCTTTCTTTGTTTGGTGTGCTAACTTCTTCACTTTGCATGCATTAAAAAAAGAAATCACGGTTTTTAGAAAACTGTTTACAAAGAAAACTGCGTTAATAAGTATTACAGACGATTCGGTGTGGCATATCATCATAGAAGGTAGTGAATGGACAAAATTCCGAGATGACTAAAATCCGCGGATAAAATCTGGGCAAGACATTAATTCGGTTGCAAGAAATGCACCAGGTGAAAATCGTATACGTGCAAGCACCGAGGGAAAACCGCAAAACACGTAAGATAAAATGGAATTGTTTGGCATCATTTTCAGTTCCCTTAAATTCGCGATCTTAACGAGTTAACTAGCAAGTATAGAAGGTTACTGGGGGAGACATGGTAAGTAGGAGGGGCACTAACCTAGGAATGAGGTACTATTCTAGGAGGGGTACTGGAGAAAAATAGGGTTAAACAGGATGAAGATTGGATTGTGATAAGGGAAGGTGAAAATCAAACGAATGGCTGAAGGATCAAGAAATTCAGACTGCTATCTCAAATTAAAAGCAGCTCAAAATGTCATGTCAGCACTCCTTAAGTCAGTTGTTAACAATGGTCTGACGTACAAGTTCTCACCTGACTTTAGTTCCTCATTCCCTTGAATTTGATCTTTGGAAATCTGAATTTCCTGTTTCTTGTATAGAGTGCAGTGTATCAGGGAATAAAAAAAGCTTTTAATAAAAAGAAAAAATACAGAAATAAAAGTATTTTATAATACAGTATATAAAGAATAATAAAGGAACTATTCATACAGTAGTTGGCACGTGATAATAGTATAAACTCTATAGGGTGGGTTTGGTCCTACTAATGCTGGTAATGTACTTTCTGCAAATAATTTACTGAATAAAGAGAGGGCACAATAGCAATTTTACAATAGTTTCTTACCAGCTAAATTTACTTGAATGTCCTTTTTGGCTGTGGGTTCTCGATCACATTTCTCCCGTGGTTGTCTGGCAATATTGTAATATCTAAAATGTAAAATGTAATGTATTAGATATCAAAATATAGAAGCATTTCGAAAGGCGGCGATTTTTTTAATTTCTATGACAAAATTATTGTCTTAACGATAATCTGAATCGATTGTAGAGCTAAATGACAGATTTTAGAGAAAAATTATTTTACCTCCAAAAGGTTCTGTTTTAATCATGTCGCCGGTGTTCAATTCTGAACGGTTCTTGTACGGTCCAACTGGAGAGAGAAAAATAGAACATAAATTATACAATCACTACATTCATTTAAGCTTGATAAATTAAATAAGTGATATTTCGATCTGGTAAGTAAACCAAATTTTCGTCAGAGAAGATAAGGAAACATTTACTAACTAAAACATACTTAGAACAGTTAGAAGATAGTTACATGTTTATTCAAAATCCGATATTGTTGATGTTCAACTACACTAGAGTGATTTTCCTTGCATTTTTAGATTGGACAAGAAGACGACGCCATTTTGATTTTAAATTCTCTCGGGAAAGCCACAATTTGCTTCGCTATTTTTCCCTTATTTCTTCGTCATTTTAGCTCGAATCACCCCCAATTCTCTCTCCAATTGTCTGTTCTTCATTTCGATGGAACTATTGGAAGATTTGAAGACTTGTAGCTCGACTTTGAAGACTTGTAGCTTGTAAATTTTTGGTCCCGATCAGACATTTTAGACAAACCTTCTTCTTCAAGGAGCAAGCAGTAAATGACGTCAGATGGCCATTGTCCACCATAAAATACCCGTATGTATAATGTTTATTGATCTTTGTGCAAAGCCTGAAGTAAGATATTATTTATTTATCATAGTGTTTTACCATTATTTTTCACTCAGAAGATTTCCTAATCTATTTACTTCTAGTTTACATACTTATTTCGAAAAAAAACACCTACAAGAGCTATTTTTTTTTAATTTCCATGCCGATGAGCAAGGAATGACCCGTTCGAGTTTTATTCGGCAAACATCTTTCCTCCGTAGCCTAGAGGTACAGGTAACTGTCTTCCGACTGGCCAAAAATATTTGACTTTGATTTTGGGTGGATCGTCGACAAGTCAAGTCCAACTGAGTTCGGTGTGAAGAATTTAATTCTTCACTCGTTCAGTTGGACAGACCGGTCGACGATCCACCCAAAACTCAAGTCAAACCTGGACGTAGAGTGCAGGAAAACACAGGCATATACCACGAGGCCAAGGAGATGAACGTTATTTGCCTAGTGTTTTTAACTAATATTTAAGCAAATTTCCTTAACTTGACTGTTGGGGACAGTCCTGTATGGTTAGTGCATTGAAGATTCTCGCTGTTATTTCCCTTCGTTCAAGAAGACAAGTTGTCTTCGTTGAGAAATAGCAACGAGAAGACTTCAATGCACCACTAAACTACCACACGGTAAAACTACAGTGTAGTGGTTTAGTCAGCTAAACCACTACACTGTGCCAGTAATGTATATGGCTGACTTCTTCCCAATGCTTACGGTAGAAGAAGCATGGATGCGCAAACACCTTAAAGCTTTTAACGCAAGACTTAGTGTTTTCTTTCAGGAAAGAGTCAAAGACGACAACACTTACTAAATCAAAGCCGTGTAGTCATGTTTTAAGTTGTTCACTTATGTTTAACGATCTTTTATGGCGAGGTCTTTGCAAGAAGAAAAGTCGAAGTTTGCATAATTATTATTGACTTTCCGTCAGTCGAGCTTTATATGCCATTGCGTTCAGTGTCCTTGATGTAGGAGTCATGTATTTATGGCGTTGGGTTTAATTCCCAAACACTGGATGGCAGTCTTCAGCTCTTTCAAGTACTAAGATAGCGTTTCAACAAGATAGCACTGCATTATTGCTTTCCCTAGTCACTATGTCACGCTGTAACCAAACACATAGTATATTCTATAAGCCTGAACTCAGAACGCTGCGATTCAGTTTCCATTGTTTTGATAGTAAATTATCAATAGTTTTTCGGTTCCCTTTAAACAGTGCCGACACTGGTAACGTTGTGTGTGGCTCGTGATTGTAACAGAAGCAGTTCTCTTGAGCTATAACCCGGCTATAACCTGCAAAATGCGTAGATATACGTAAGCTACAGCGCGAAGCTTTCTTGTTAATCGGGAATTATTATTATTTTCCTGAGCAAATATAGATTACTCTTACGACAATGACATACATGCTTGTAGTTTGCTCTGCAGTTTCCTGGTGATATGACCTACAAAATGCATTCTGTACAAGCTGTGAGTGTCACGCGTTCCTATTGGTAGTCAATATCTTGATATAATTTAACCCTGCAGTTTTCTTGCGATATAACCTACAAAATGCGTTATATATGTACAAGCTGTGAGTGTCAAGCGTTCCTATATATTGGTAGTCGGTATTGATATAAGTGTCCATGGTGGGTGGATTCAATAATTCCCGATTAACGAGAAATCTTCTCGCTGTAGCATATGTATAACCACGACTTTTGGTGGTTATAGCCGGGTTATAGCACTAGAGAACTGCTTCTGTTACAATCACGAGCCACACACAACGTTACCAGTGTCGGCACTGTTTAAAGGAACTGAAAAATTATTGATAATTTACTATCAAAATAATGGAAACTGAATCGCAGCGTTTTGAGTTCAGGCTAACAGAATATACTATGTGTTTGGTTACAGCGTGACATAGTGACTAGGGAAGCAATAATGCAGTGCTATCTTGTTGAAACGCTATCTTAGTACTTGAAAGAGCTGAAGACTGCCATTCAGTGTTTGGGAATTAAACCCAACGCCATAAATACATGACTCCTGCATCAAGGACACTGAACGCAATGGCATATAAAGCTCGACTGACGGAAAGTCAATAATAATTATGCAAACTTCGACTTTTCTTCTTGCAAAGACCTCGACATAAAAGATCGTTAAACATAAGTGAACAACTTAAAACATGACTACACGGCTTTGATTTAGTAAGTGTTGTCGTCTTTGACTCTTTCCTGAAAGGAAACATTTGCTTTAAAGGCTTTAAAGTGTTTGCGCATCCATGTTTCTTCTACCGTAAGCTTTGGGAAGAAGTCAGCCATATACATTACTGGCACAGTGTAGTGGTTTAGCTGACTAAACCACTACACTGTAGTTTTACCGTGTGGTAGTTTAGTGGTGCATTGAAGTCTTCTCGTTGCTATTTCTCAACGAAGACAACTTGTCTTCTTGAACGAAGGGAAATAACAGCGAGAATCTTCAATGCACTAACCATACAGGACTGTCCCCAACAGTCAAGTTAAGGAAATTTGCTTAAATATTAGTTAAAAACACTAGGCAAATAACGTTCATCTCCTTGGCCTCGTGGTATATGCCTGTGTTTTCCTGCACTCGACGTCCAGGTTTGACTTGAGTTTTGGGTGGATCGTCGACCGGTCTATCCAACTGAACGAGTGAAGAATTAAATTCTTCACACCAACCTCAGTTGGACTTGACCTGTTGACGATCCACCCAAAATCAAAGTCAAACATTTTTAGCCAGTCGGAAGACAGTTACCTGCACCTCTAGGCCACGGAGAAATGATGTTTGCCGATGAAAACTCGAACGGGTCATTCCTTTCTCATCGACATGCAAATTTTTAAAAAAATAGAAAAACGCCGCCGTTGTAGGTGTTTTTTGCGAAAGAAGTTTGTAAACTAGAAATAAATAAATTAGGGAATCTTCTGAGTAAAGAATAATGGCAAAAACACTATGATAAATAAATAAAGTCTTACGTTAGGCTTTGTACAAAGATCACTAAGCATTATACATACGGGTATATTCAGGTGGGCAATAGCCATCTGACGTCATTTACTGTTGGTCGTTGAAGAAGGTTTGTCCAAAATGTCTGCTCGGGACCAAAAAACTTACAAGCTAAAAGTCTTCAAAAGTCAAGCCACAAGTCTTCAAATCTTCTAATAGTTCCATAGAAATGACGAAGAGACAATTGGAGCGAGAATTGGAGGTGATTCGAGCTAAAATGACGAAGAGATGAGGAAAAAATAGCGAAGCAAATTGTGACTTTCCCGACAGAATTCAAAATCAAAATGGCGTCGTGTTCTTGTCTAATCTGAAAATGCAAGGAAAATCACTCTAGTGTAGTTGGACATCAACAATATCGGATTTTTAATACACATGTAACTATTCTCTAACTGTTCTAAGTATGTTTTAGTTAGTAAATGTTTCCTTATCTTCTCTGACGAAAATTTGGTTTACTTACCAGATCGAAATATTACTTATTTAATTTATTAAGCTTAAATGAATGTAGTGATTGTATAATTTATGTTCTATTTTTCTCTTTCCAGTTGGACCGTACGAGAACCGTTCCGAATTGAACACCGGTGACACGATTAAAACAGAACCGTTTGCAGGTAAAATAATTTTTCTCTAAAGTCTGTCATTTTGCTCTACAATTGACCCAGGTTAACGTGACGACAACAATTTTGTTATAGAAATTAAAAAATTTGCCGCCTTTCGAAATGCTTTTGTATTTTGATATCTAGTATATTACATTTTACATTTTAGATATTACAATGATATTGCGAGACAACCACGCGAGAAACGTGATCGAGAACCCACAACCAAAAAGGACGTTCAAGTGAATTTAGCCGGTATGAAACCAAATACTATGTACTATTGTCAAACAGCTATTGCGCCCTCTCTCCACTCAGTAATTTATTTGCAGAAAGTACATTACCAGAAAGTACAAGACCAAACCCACCCTATAGGGATTAATATTATTATCATGTGCCAACTACTGTATCAATAGTTCCTTTATTATTCTTTATATACTTTATCATAAATTACTTTTATTTCTGTATTTTTTCTTTTTCTTAAAAACATTTTTTATTTCCTGATACACTGCACTCTATACAAGAAACAGGAAATTCAGATTTCCAAAGATCAAATTCAAGGGAATGAGGAACTAAGGTCAGGTGGGAACTCGTTACGTCGGACCATTGTTAACAACTGACTTAAGGAGTGCTGACATGACGTTTGAGCTGCTTTTGATTTGAGATGACAGTCTGAATTTCTTGATCCTTTAGTCATTCGTATAATATTTTTCTTCTTCCCTTAACCGATCCAATCGTCATCCTGTTTAACCCTATCTTTCCCCAGTACCCCTCCTAGAATAGTACCCCTTTCCTAGGTTAGTACCCTTCTACTTACCATGTCTTTCCCAGTACCCTCCTATACTTGCTAGTTAATTCGTTAAGGTCGCGAATTTTAGAAGACTGAAAATGACGCCAAACAGTTCCATTTTGTCTTACGTGTTTTGCGTTTTCCCTCGGTGCTTACACGTATACGATTTTCACCTGGTGCATTTCTGGTAACCGAATTAATATGTTGCCAAGATTTTATCCACGGATTTTAGTCATCTCGGAGTTTTGTCCGTTCACTACCTTCTATGACGATATGCCACACCTAATCGTCTCTAATACTTATTAACGCAGTTTTCTTTGTAAACAATTTTCTAAAAAACGTGATTTCTTTTTCTAAAGCATGCAAAGTGAAGAAGTTAGTACACCAAACAAGGACATAACAAGATGGGGGAAGAATTTATATTGATCCAAGAAATGAATTACTACCCGTGTCCATCAGAAGATGTCAAGATGCAAATAACATTGCAAGGTACGGTTTGTCAAAGTCATTCACAATCAAATTTGCGTTTAATTTCAATATTCTGAAATATTGCTTGTAAATTGTCAATTTTCTCGTTATTTTATGATACGAATACGGGATATGAATATGGTTGTCGAGTACCGACGAGATGTTCCATCAAGAGAGAGAGAGAGAGAGAGAGAGAGAAAGAGAGAGAGTGCTAGCCAGATGAAACCATAAACAACACGATGAAACAAGACTAATTGAAGCCGAGACGATCCAAAGTTAGAGTGATGTAAGTTTGTTGATTCTGCTTTGTCTTTGTCGATTAAACTTTCCAGTATTTGCTTGATGAACCCCTTCAGAACATTTTGAAATACTGTCATTTAAGGGAATAGAAATAAAAATAATATCTTGAACTGACGTTGCCAGTGCTGGTAGTAGAGTCAGAAGCACACAAAAACATGCGATCTTTCAATACCTGAAACGACACAAACAAAATATCGAATTCGACATTTCAAGCGAAGGCCGATCATGAGCAACTTAGTAGCAAACAAAATATATAAGTAAATGTTCAATTTTGCCAATGAACATATAGTACTAAAAATAGGCACGAATTTTAAATCATCTAAGATAGCGGATGGCCTAATAATAATAATTGATGTTACGAATCACGAAAGTACCGGCTTTGGTCTCATCACAAATCTAGGACTGGGACCAAAGAACGCAACATTCGTTCGTGTAACATGAAAGAATAACCAATAATTCCATGTTCTCTACACACGCAAATAAAGTCTTTGTCCAATATTTCTTGCTCAATATTATGGAAGTATTTCTTAATTTATAATTTTAAATGAAAATATTTGAGGACTAAACAACATCTGAACACGGTGTAAAAACGTTTGGCACATAATTCTAAACATAGTTTTCCAGATAATCTCAAATTTCATAGTTATATCACTTTAACTATCATTGTGCATGCAAAGCTAATGTCCATCATAACTTTAGTTTCTCTAAATACATTCACCGTACAACTGTTGATATTTTCGCTATTATCTAATGGAAATATTTCTTGTTCTCCAAAAGGCAATGACGAATCCGACTGGAGATCAAACAACAAGTCCAGGTCTACATGCAAGTTTTAGAAATGTAAGTTTACAGCAGAACTATTTGTTGCCAAAAGTAAATGATGATTCTAAACGATTTAAATCTCGCGATTCTCAGGAAAACTTCCCTTCTTTAGAAATGACTTAATTATAGCGTAACTTCTGCGGAGGGAGAAGTATGACTAAATTTACGTGCAAGTACCAGTCTCTTGAACTGTCTTCCTATTGTTTTTGTTAGCCCGGTTGACATATTTTGCCAGGAATGTACCGACAATTAATGGTCAACTTTGATTGAAAAAGTATGTCATGGTTTATAGATTTCTACTTTTCAATACAGTCTTTTTGGAAAAAGAGAAATAGTTTAAGTGATACATGCTATTAAAACTGTTTACGTTTTTTGATTACCTAAACACGGAGGTTTTGCCTGGAGTTATCGTTCCAGCGTTATAGAGTTTAGAATATGCAAGATGCTAACTTATTAAATAATACCAATACGAAAAAAAGCTGGAACGATAACTCAATGTAAAAGATCCGTGTTCGGGTGAGCAACGACATTAAACAAACGTTAACAGTTTTAATAAGATCTTCTCAAGCTATTTTATGTATTGAAAACTATTACTCGATAAACCAAAACATACTTTTAATCAAAGTAAAAAAATAAATATCGGTAAATTCCTTATGGACTCGATCTCTTTTTTCGGCTGCACCCCCCCCCCCCAAAAAAAAAGGTAATGTTCTGTTTGGATTTGGAACCTTTAACTGTAAATGATCGAATCTTAACAAAACGTTTAGACGTATCTTAACGAAAACTACCGTGAAATTTTGCCTCAGTGCATGACATTTTCAAACTACTTTAAATACAGCAAAACGTTTTCTTTTTAAATATTTTATAATAAAGCAGTTTATAAATTATTCGTAATGGTAATCTAATTACTTCATTGTTTGATTTCAAAAGGTGATGATATGAGACGAAACGCAAGAAGAAAAGACCAGAATGAACGATCCTGGATGACATGGACGCACAAATGAGAATAAATGGACGCACAATAGACTAACAAATCCACAAGAATGAGAAAGCAAGCCAGACATTACTGGTCTGACAGTGAAAATTATACAAATGTAAGTTAGTAAAAAAAAAACATACTTGTCATTTAGAGATCAAAGAGGATTTAGCTAAATTGTTTTGTTTCTCCTTGAACAAATTCATTGTTTCTCGCTTTGAAAAAAAAGCAACAAACTGAACAAAAAAAATTAAGGTTGAATTTACACTTAAAATCAATAATTTTCAAGGATAAAAATCACATTAAATATTCTGTGAAATAAGACTGTGAAAGTCTTGCAAAAGTAAAATTATCACGTTCAATACCTTAAGAAACAATTCCTTACCACCAGCAAGTTTACACAATGCATGTCACTTGGATTGAATACACAAAATTAGTTTCAAGTACAGGTATATAATAATGCTACGCCGCAGTTACATTCCAAAAATTGATCAAGTTGACTATTCTATCAACATAATTTCCACAACGATGAAATAAAATTTAATATTTTATTCTAATTCCCAGGGGAATATACTATTTCTCTGTTGGTTTGTTAATTTGATTCATATATACATTCATTAGAACCAATGAGATTTGCATTTTAATAAATCCCATGGGAATACAGCTTGTTCTGTTTTCACGGAGACTTCACTTTATAATGAGAATGCTCCTTGATTATAAATATGATAAATGTCTGCTGCTTTCGGTTTTGTATTGGTAAGCAGGAACAATGGAACAATTAAGCCATCGTTTGCGTGCACTAAAGCCAACTACGGAAGGGGTTTGAGAGCAGCTGGAGATGCAGCGTTAAATGATATGAGAATTGCGGTAAATTGTACTATATGTTAGGGGAATGTACAGCCTCGTCCCCGACGCATTGATGTTCTATAGCGGATACACATACGAGGGAGATAATGACAAAATTGTCGGGGAAGCGCCTGGTAAAAACCGTATTCAAGATGGCAGATTTGCAAATATGCTAATATCAACCTTTACGAAGATATTAACTCAGTGCTTGCCATGGTGGTCACTGGCTTAGAAAGGCCAGTACTCCAGACCTTTGGACATGAAAAAAGGATGTTCTTAACGATAGTTGTGTTGCAAAAATGACGTTTTTCGAGCACAATGACATCGCCGCATTGACCCTTCGATCCTAATCCTCAGAGCTGTCACTAAAGTCAATCAAATACCGCCAAAAATTACACCCCTTCCCCAATATTTTCAACATTTTTACGAGTAAACAAAAAAATATATAAAACAATGTCCCAATTATGTACAATGATCGAGGAAAATAAGGACAATAATTAGAAATATTTATTTAATTTGCCATGTAATCAATCTGGACCGGCAACACGCAAAGATAATGTTTATAAATCTATTTAAATATTTATAAGAAGAAATTTACATTAATTTTCCTTCTGTAGTTATTTTTTTCAAAGAACCCTCGCTATTTTCCAGTTCTAACAAAAATTAGATCGTTTCCAGGCCAGCAATTTGAAAATAATACGTCCGCTCCACTTTTGACGCTGCGCTCCAGTTTTTGATACGGTTTCTGCCAGCTGCTTCCCAACGCACATATGCATATCAAATGTCGCGCGCGCATGACTCGCGCACGAACCACGCACTGCCCCAGAATTAACATCACAAGAACATCAATGCTCCGGGGACGAGGCTAGGGAATGTGCTAGATATAGGGAATTGCTTGTTGTCCACATAGTTTCGAAATGGAACTAAGTTATCGCCAAATTTTGCCTGGTATTAACATCATCAAAATTAGTCAAATGTTGAAACTATACTTTACATACTGCAAAACGTTTCTTTTTTGTATATTTTTCACAATAAAATCGTTTATAAATTCTTCTAATTGTTATCTAATTATACAACGTCCCTCTTTCATTTCAAAAGGTAATGAAATGCAAAGAAACGCGAGAACAAAAGTCCAGAATGAACGATCCTGGATGCCATGGACCCACAAATAAGAATAACAATCCACAAGAATAAAGCAAGCTAGACATTCCTAATGAAATGGCAGTATTGGAAATTATAGAAATGTAAGTTAGTAGAAAACAAGATACTTACTTTTTTACATCAAAGAGGATTTAAGCAAATTTTATTCATTTAAGTAAAACATTGTTTCTCGTTGTGAAAAGAGAAAAGGCGACAAATTGTGTCAAAAAATCACGATTAAATCAATACTTTTCAAAAAATAAAACCACATGGAATATAAGGGTTTGGCGGTCTTTCAAAAAATGGCGCTGTGTTTCGATTATTGGGTTGAAAATATGATTAATGTTATGTTAACAACATTTTTGAAAGAAGCAATACCTTAACGCGTGGAAATTTTGCCCATATCCATGGATATATTCTAAAAACAAAACAAAACAAAATAATGCGTATATATACATATGTTAGATTGAAAATTTCACTAAATCAGTTAAAAAACAACACTAAGTTGTAGCAACATTTTAAACATTGGTTAAGTCGAAGTTTATAACTATATTTCTATTAAAATAACGATGAAATAAGTCTTAAAATATTCCTAGGGAACATAGTATTTCTTTGTTAATTAGATTCATACAAGCATAAAAATCAGCAGGATTTGAATCGTTAGTTTTTATCCTATTTCAAATTCCCATGGGAATACAGCTTACTTTATTTTCATGGCGATATGTCAATTCATGTGGTGACTTGACTTATAATGAAAATCCTCTTTGATATGAATATGTTAAGTATCTTGGTGCTTTCGGGTTAGTTTTGGTAAGCAGGAACAATGGAACAATTAGGCCATTGTTTGTGTGCACTAAAGCCAATTACGGAAGTGGTTTGAGAGCAGCTGCAAGGTACCATGCAAATGAAGGCGCTTCAGTTAAATAAATAAGAGAATTGCGGTAAAGTTCTAAAACATTTCGACCCATTTCAACTTTATATAAAGTAACTCCTGTTCTAGCTACAGCATAGTCAATCCAGACATGGTCTGGAAACCCGGCGAACTTCAAAGCGTTTATAATGAGCTATCATTTTATGTTGAGCTGGCTTCACCGTGCACAAATCTTTTGAAATTTTGCTTATTAATATTTCAATAGTACGGTTGAATGCTTCGGCGAGGCAACGCTATTGGACGATTGCTTCATTATACCAAAAATTCATTGTCTTCACCGTGCACAAGTCTGCATAAACACGAACAAAAAGATAAAACAAAGACGCTGGCCGAGTTTCCAGACCATATCTAGATTGACTTTGGCTACAGGGGTCTTAAATTGCTAGATGAATCTCAAATGAAAAAAATTAAGTTGCGTTTATGCATTCTCATGTTTATTTGACCCATCCATAGACTTTGGTAAGTATTAGGTTTATATTTACTTCGGAGCAGTTAACACAACGAAAAGCCCATGCCCTTTCAGTTAAGGTTTTACGTTTGAATACTCAATCAAATACGCAGTCTAAGTGGGTTTAAGTAGCTAGAGATAACGTAATTTATTTTTTTATTTTCTTTTTTGTTTATAACGTAATTTGTTAGCTAAATGTATGGAATGCGAGGGTGTGCGCCGCGTGTAAGTTGCATGGGGTTAGGCTTATTAAAGGAATTAAAATTTTTAAATGTACTTTTATGCCAAAAACAACACAGCTAATTTTTGAGCTATTATTATTCCAACTAAAATTATTACTATTAGAAGATGTCGTGATAGGAATTTTTAAACAAAATTGTCGGTTAAGTTTTATATATTTTGGAATTTGTAAATTTCAAGTATGAAGACGAATAGGAAGCTTACCTGTTTGTATATAGCACCTTCGATCATTTCATTTTACGCTTGGCCTAAAATGTTCGAACAGAGAACACTTACAAAGATAATTATCGAAATTTTAATTCTTTTAATTTTTAAATTTGGGTGGCAGTTGGGGGTGGTGGTGGTGCATGCGGGTTTATCAGCTGTGAGTGACTGTGCGATGGTGAGGAAAGTGAAGGTAACGAATGGAATGCAGGAGCTTAGGACCGAGGAAGACAGCTTAGAACTGAGGCAGGTAGGCAGTCGGTAGGATTAGCGGGGGGCACTCGTCATTTTGGCTTTGGGAATCAAATTTGCATGCTAAGTACTTAGGTCACTAATATTTGTATTTTAATTTGCTAGGTATGCGCAGCTGCTCTCTGGAGAAGATCAATCAGGCAACTTGCGCATCAGCATTTGCACGATTGGTCTTCTTTGCCCCGCTACCCCGGCCAGCTCTCCGAGTGCTACTTCCACTGTAATTAAGTAAAAGTACTTATACTATATATGTATAAGTACTTCTACCTAAGTGGAAGTAGCACTTGGGGAGTTGGTCGGGGTAGGGGGATTTTTTTTATTCAATTTCTCAATTCCCATGGGAATTGGATTTTTAATTAAATGGGGGCACATATAAATTCTGTAAACAATTTATTGAAAAGAATTTGTAAAGACTACATTTTGAATAACAATAAAAAAGATCATCACACCACATTTTATGCATATTTAAATACAATAAAAGATAACAGAACATGACAGAAAGAGAACAATTGTCATTGCGATTAACACAAGTGAATAAACACAAGTGAAAACGCAATGTTACAAAAACTTGGTCTTTTGAAGATAAATGTCTATACTTCAAGAAATAATTATGAAACAACGGGAAGTGATATTTTTTCTAACTTGACAGAGAAATCTTACAACATAAAACACCAATAGTTGTTTCACAATTACAAAGAAAATATATGGCTCATTATGCAAGCAATTTATTTTGTTGAATCGAAGTTTTTAACAAGAGTTTTTAAATTTCCTCTGGCAAGTGCACGGTAGCATCCTACAAGTCCAAATAGAAAAAATTTCAGAGTTACTTGAGCAATTCAAGTGTCAGAGTTAAAGGGCGCATAACTAATAAAAAATACTATTTTGTTCAACTGGTAATTTTTCAGTTATCATCGAAGTAAAAAACCTATTCGAAACGTCAAAAATCGCGAGAAACGATTACATTTTTACGAAGAAATTGAAAACAGGGTAGAAATTTCGATGTTCGAGGCCATATATTTTCTAATTGTATTTTTAACCTGACAATGTTGAATTAAAATTGGTTCCAATGGTGTGTTAAACTAACAGTGATATTGTGTAGAGCACAACTTTTTTTCAAAAACAAGACTCTTTTGGAATCCCCATTGGATAAAAATTTACCTTGACTTTGTTACAAGTTCAAAAATGTAGACCAGTTTTAATGTATTAAAAATGTGTTTAAAATCATTATGACCTTTAATGAAAACACTTTGTTTCAGTTTATCAAATTGGAGTTTTAGTGTTGAACGAAACATAGCCAAAACAACGAAGCATATAAGATTGTTCTTGCACTGAAAAGATGGGATCTATTCGTGTTAATGATTTGCCAAAGCATCATTGTCAGGTTAAAAACAAATCTCTTTTACGCTAGCATAAACTTATCTTCTCTTGAAAGACCATGTTCCATAGCCATGTAAACCTGTTTTCTTATATCATTATTACTATGCTAGTGTTACAAAGTGGAACTATCTAAAGTGTAAACTTGAACAGAAGCAAAGAGAATGCAGGAGATAAAATAACAATTTCTTTCAATTACAAAAAAACCCCCAACAAATTCACCACAACTAGACAATATGAAATGTTCAAAAAAGATCTTTTGAAGATTAAATTTTGCTATGAAGTCAAGTTTAGAAATAATTTAATTATTCTATTCCATCTACTGCCAGTTGACGTCTGTACCATATAAACACTTACTGCATCTTGGGTATCAATGCAAAACGTTTGAAATAAAAAATTACTTTTTCATGGTTAGGCTTCCATGCCGATTGCTTATCTGTGTACATCGGACGTCACTGTTAGTTTGTTATTTGCTCATGTGTTATGACAAAGAGGGCTAAAAAATTTTGAAACATGGTTGGCCGAGCTTGGAGCAGGCAGCACTGAGAATTAGGTCTCTTTAGGCCATTTCTCACTTGCCCACATTTCATTGGATAAATTTTCTTAAAAAATGAATTGATAAACCACGACAGAAAAACCAGTGTTTAGGTGATCAAAACACAAAAATGTGGTCACCCTACAGAACATTAGTGTAAGCTAAAGAATCTTGTCGTCTAGTTGTGGTTTTTTAACTTATGTGCAGTAAATAGTTTTCCACTGTTACAATTTCACACTTCCTACTAAATCGAGTATGTTCTACTCCTTCAGTTCATCTCAATTTCAAACAAGTTCCACTTTGCAATGAAGTAAAAAGTCTATCGGTCCATCTTAAATTTAAAAAGTTTGTTAAAAAATCACAATGTTCTTTTCAAAGATAAAGTGCTACAAAACAACTTAACTTTGACCTTTTGTCTATTTCAATGGATTCAGTTACAGCTAGAACTATTGTGATTTTGAAATGAACTTTTCAAACTTCCAATGTACACTCAAAGTCAACTTCAACAAAAAAAATATTGAGGTATACTGTAAACCAGGAAACAAAATAAAACTTTCTAAAACATTTTTTTATAAAACATATGATAGGTATGTTTGAATTGATGAAAAAATGGCAATCATTTCTTTTCTTGATGTTGAATAGAAATATATTTCATATGGTTGAAAATTAAGCAAAAAAATAAACTCAGAATTTAAAGCCTACATTGAAAATTAAGCACGGTAATGAGTCTGTTGTTTCCGATAAAACCACCTCTATGGTGTCCCATTAGAGACACTGATAATTTTATAGCTTCTTGAAAAAAAAAGTCATATACTGTATCTTTGTTTTTTTTTATCGTTAAATTTAACTTTTGGTTCCAACATGATGTAATTCAAAATGATGTGTACTGATATGAAACGAAATTTCACATGTCCCATTGAAGACAGTGCAAAAAAGACGGACTGAAATAAAATTTCACATGTCCCATTGGAGACAGTGCAAAAAATGACAGATTAAAATGAAATTTCACATGACCCATTGAAGACAGTGCAAAAAAGACAGACTGAAATAAAATTTCACATGTCCCATTGGAGACAGAGCAAAAAAATGACAGATTGAAATGAAATTTCACATGTCACACTAGAGACAGTGCAAAAAAGACAGATTGAAATAGAATTTCACATGTTGCATTGCAGGGTGTTAGCTAGCCCATAGAGTGTCCGTTTGACAGACTCTTCCCAATTGAGATAACTAAGGAACTTTCCCAATCAGAAGT